>WAAE01009006.1:217995-284373 GCA_013400495.1 Nicator chloris
AACATTATCATTGAATCAATAAAATCAATAAAATCATTGATTTACACCTTGCAAAGCCCAAACTGGGGGGCTGTTGACTCATCAATCTGTGTGAAGCCGATCACTAGCGACACGCATTTCAAGCTTGACATCAACATTTTAACCCCCATTTCACAGTTATTTTAGCACAGCCAAATTCCCTAAGAGCACCCCAGGTGGCAGGACCGTTAGATCTCCAAGGAGACAGCTCTTCTCAGTGGAACAAGCCTTACTTCTGCACATTGGGGTCGGGCAGGTTCTCCCTGTGGATGACCATGTGCGCGTGGTACGTGGCCTTCAAGGCGAAGCGCCGGTTGCAGATGCTGCAGCCGTAACCCTTCTCCTTGTGCACGTCCATGATGTGCTTCAGGTACTCCTTCCCTCTGCCAAAGGTCAGCTGGGGAATGAACCAATAGTGAATGGAAGGGGGAAGAAAGTCCTCGGGCACGGCAATGAGTGGGTGACATTGAGCAGACATAAATATCCCGCGTACCGCTAACATCCTGTGTGCCACTGGATGAAAAACCTGTGACAGCTGGATTTAGGCCTGGAACTCTTTGGACATTACAAGCACGCTGCTACAGGACATCAATTCACTCTCTTCTCTAGCTGGAGATGGTTTCTCCATTTCTGCACAAGAAGCGGACCTCAAGTTGTTCGTGCACTGAGGGACAGCCATGTTTAACCTCCACCAGCTCACCCTGAGTACTGTGAGCAGTTTTGGTCACCACAGTATGGGGACAATATTAAACTACTGGACAATGTCCAAAGGAGGGCTACAAAGATGGTGAAGGGTCTGGAGGGGAAGCCTTGTGAGGAGTCACTGAGGGCACTTGGTCTGTTCAGCCTGGAGGAGACCTCACTGCAGTTACAACTTCCTCATGAGGGGAAGAGCAGGGGCAGGCACTGGTCTCTGCTCTGTGGTGACAGAGACAGGACCCGAGGGAACGGCCTGAAATTGTGTCAAGGTAGGTTTAGGTTGGGTATTAGGAAAAGGTTCTTCCCCCACAGAGTGGCTGGGCATTGAACAGGCTCCCCCGGTTCTGGTCACTGCAGCAAGACAGGGCTCAAGGAGCGTTTGGACAATGCTCTCAGGCACATGGTGGGATTCTTGGGGCTGCACAGAGCCAGGAGTTGGGCTCAGTGAGCCCTGAAGGTCCCTTGCAACCCAGCTTATTCTGTGATTCCCTAAGAGTGAGGACATCACAGACAGAGAAAATGTCTGCTGGGCTCTAGGGGCACAGTGAGCTCCTGCCTGCACCGTCAGCTTTGGCAGCAGCTCCTGAAGGGTTGGAATTTCCAGGCACTGCAGGGCAGTGACTCTGGCACAGGTCCTGGAAGTGCTGCAGCCACGACAGACAGGTGCTGCACTACTGAGCTCCAGATGTGCACATGTGCACATCCAGATGTGTTCCAGCATATCCATATATGCTCCAGCATGCCAGGGTGAAGTGCCATAATGACATGGTCTCTTGCTCCAGTTCTGGAACTTGTCAGGGCATTTCTAACAGCACTACACAGCTTGGTGAAGATTTACTTTGAGACCAGAAAAAACAGATTTTTTAAGAGCTCAGAAGAGAGATTTCTCCAAGAGTCATCTGTATTTGTTCTCCCTTTGGCTGTTCAGCATCCCCATCTCCTCACATCAAATCCCACTGCCCACAGCTGTGCCCTGACACAACTGTTTACTTCACAAATACCTGCAAAAGCACTAAAAAACCCCAACTTCCAAAAAGATCCTTCTGATTTGAATGGCCCAGCTGCCCTCACTTGGAAGCACACAATTTTATATAGCTTATGTACCCATGAAGTGTCAGGCAGGAAAACCACCACAGTGAAAGCAAGCACATGATGAAATGCTGTGACACCACACCTTCACACATTTACTGACACAAACTTAAAATCAGTTTGCACTTAAAACAAGCTCCCAGATAAGAAAACTGAAATATTATTAACTCTAGGTCTTAAAATGAAGATAAAGTAAGAGCTTTCACCACATTAATTGTGGGCTGTGAAATAAGCTCTAATTTCCAGGAGTCAATTCAGTGGCTGAACAACCAAAAATCCCCTGTCCCCGTGTCAGTTTTGCTGTTCTCACTGACTGGTTTTGCACCCCACCTGCCCCAGCACAGTGTGCTCACCCAGGAAGGGCACAGAGTCCTTAAGGACCCCTGATTTCTTTAAAAAATGGCAAAAGCCACACAGTGAGAGGTTTAAAGTCTTCCTGTCTCAGCTGACAATTGGATGAACTACATTCCAGCAGCAGTCCAACACCATCCTGTTAGAAATGGAGGAGGAGAAGAAGAAGCAGTCACACTGAACATAAGCAGCAGTCTTACTCCTCCCAACTGAGTATCCACTAAAGAACCTTCTGACTTCATAAAAATTAATCAATTTGTGGACTCTATCAATCAGAAATGCTGTAACCATTCTAAATTGCTCATAATTAAAAGGTAGTTTGAGATGTGAGTGTTCCTTTATTGATCCTTCTTCCAGTTTTGCTTGTTTTCCTCCTCACAGGAGAAAGTGAATGTATCTGTCTTTCCTCTGTTAAGTGTTCATCATCCCTTTTACTGGATACCACCTCAATACTTATGGAATAGCCTCAGTTTACAGATTAGAGGTCACAGCACTGCAGAAGACAGCAGACCTAGAACTGGCCTTCTCTTTGAGAGTCTTTAATGATATTCAAAATTTCTGAATGATTTATAGACACCTCCACTCCCTCCCCCATCCCAAAACAAGTTAATTTGAAAGTATTTAAAGCTACCTGGCACCTTTTGCAGCTATACTTGTGAGGCTCTGAATCTGCACTTTCATCAGAGTTGTCGTCATTTTCCTCAGATGAGATTCCAATTTTACCAATGAACTCTTCCCTCTGGTGATCATCCATTAGGGCTATGTCCTGTGTAGAGTGGGAAAGAATATTTTGTTTTAATAGATTAAACTTCTTCAAAAAGTAAGGCCTGGTCATCTTTTGCTGCCATGCAGACTGTTTGGCATTAACTGCTGTAATATTATTTATTTAAAATATCCTCCTGCTTTATTCAATCCAGAGTTTCTCTGTCTAGGACCACATAAGGAATAACTTATTCAAACAACTAATAATAATTTTTCTGCATATAAAAGGAATTTTAACGTAAAGAAAGACACCCAGCTGGTACAACATTACAACAATAAAAGCATCTTTATGAGCACCACTGAGTGATACAATTCCCCTTTAATTTCATTTAATTCCTTAAAATTCAGTGTTGGCAAAACCATCTGCCTTCTCTAATTGATTTTGAACACAATACCTTAAAATGGACATGAATATGATCTCTCAACACATCCACCCTGAAAAATTTACGTCCACAGATCTCACACGTGTATTTCTTGTCTCCATGTGTTAGAAGGTGTTTGTTCATATTGCTCCTACATGAAAATACCTAAAAGGAAAAGAGAAGGAATGAAGGAAGGAAGGAATTTTGGATCACATCCAACAGGGCTACAGTTCTTTACAACCTATCCAATCTAGAGCACAAAACACATTTACTGTCTTTTTTTATTGACTATGGCCAGAAACATGCAGGAGCTCCTGTTAGCCAGCCAGCCTCGAAACTGCTGGTATGGCAGAATCCAGGGGAACAGTTCCAAGGAACTGACTGAAACTGGCCATTCATCGGGGTGGACTTCCAAAAGCTGCAGCAGAATTACATAGAGCAGAATTTGAAATATTTAGACAAGTGTCTTTTGAATCACAGATGTTCCATCTATCTATAAAAAGATACAGCCACAAAATCTACCTTGACTGATAGGAAACATATCCAAAGCATCAAAACCACAGGTCTGCACAGCAACTTAAGAGTTCTTGAGTACCTTTTGCACCATGAATCATTAAACATTTATAAAATCACAAGTGAAACCCACACTCCTTGTGACAAGAGTGACTTAAGATCATGAGTGTTGAGCATTCAAATGCAACCATGTCCTGACTACGCCACGAATTCACTTTTATTCCCCATGGAAGAGGATTCCCAATGCACACAGTCAACTCCAGCTCTTTACAACCAGCCAGAAAAACTCCATTTTAAGTAACATAAGCCATGAGATTCCACTGACACACACAGTGGCCATGGTACACTCTGCATTGTGCTGTATGTCCTGAGGAAAAGTTCAGGCCTGAAGTGCACTTCTGCTCTTATCTTTGTGCTAACAGCTCCCACCATCCATGGCCACGGTGGGCTTGGATAAATAAGAGAGCTACAGGGTGTTAGAAGAGGAATGTCCTGACTGGACTCCACACCTTCCCTGGGTAGCTGTTCCAGAGCTCTGCCACCCTCCGTGTGAGGAATTTCTTCCCCATGTTGAGGTGGAACTTCTTGTGTTTTGTTTTATTTTACGGCCACTGCTCCTCGTGCCGTTGCTGAGCACGAAAAGAGTCTGGCACCATCCTTGGAGATATTTAAATGCATGGATGGATCCCCCGAGTTTTCTCCTCTCTAGACTGAACTGCAGCACCCCTGGAGCTACAATGCAGAGCCTCCCATGGCACACCTGGCACAAGCTCCTACCTTCCCACACACGGGGCACCCCGAGGGCTCCTTCTTGTAGCGAACCATGCTCTCCGTGCTGTGCTCAAAGTCTTCTCTCTTCACACGCCTCACCCCTTAACACAACAGTCCCCATCAAAAAAACAAAACAAGAAATAAACCATGGCTTTCCACTCCAGCCTGCAGGCCTTCTCAGGAGGAGACTGGGAAGAAGAGTCAAACACTGGGAAGGGCCTCAATGCAGGGTTTAATTGCTAACAAAAGGGTGATTTCTAAATTAAGTGTGTTTTAAGAATATAGAAGCAGTCTGCCAAAGTGATGTGTTATGGCTTATCGGTTATTAAACCAACTGTAAAGGGTCTGAAAACACTTTTGTCAAAAACGTTTTTGTCAACACCAGGGAACAGGCAGATCTAGCAGGCCTTGGCACTTCAATCTGGTATCTGGCCCAGAAGTTCACCCTCACTACGAAAGAGAGGAGAGGAAGTCTCTAAGGAGAGATGCAACCATCCAGCATCACTTGTAATGCTCAGAGAGGATTTCAGACCTCTTTCTCTGCTACTTTCAGGAGGGCAGAGGGCTCCTACTCTTCTGTGACAGCTAAAAATGAGACCCTGCCAGCGTCATATAGCCCCTTGTCCTCTGGTTCATTACACAAGTAGACAATCTGGCTGCTTTTTATAAAAAGCCCTTTTGGTTTTATCATCTAAGTCACTAACCACATTGTAATACATGTAGAGCAATGTACCAAGTTTTTCAGTCTTTGAGTACCTGTAATATCCTTAGATGCTTGAGATTTTGAACAGTAAACTCTCATAATCTCCTTTTCATATATTCTCAAGTGTTTCAAAGATAACATGCCACTGACACTGTATTTATACAGTAGTCACTCTCAGCCGTATGTGGCAAGTTAACTCTCTTCCTTCAGATTTTTCAAGTTACCACACAAATTTTAAAAAAGGAAGAATAAGATGCAAAGAAAGAAAAATATATCATTAAAATCAGCCAGTCTAAACTGCTGCATAATAAGCCATGCAGCTTCCACATGACAGTTAATAGCTCTGGACCCCCTACCATTATTTTTCATAAACGTCACATTTTGCTGAACTTTGAAACTCTTGATCAGGTAACCAATAATAAAAAAAAGCCACCACCCTGAAGAATCTAATGCACATTATCATTTCCTTAACCTGCCCACCTCCACTGCTGTTTCAAGAGAAATAATTAGGTTGTTCTGCAGTAAATTTACCTTCCAAGTGCCGCCTTTGATGATCCAGCATGACATCCTTCCTGTAGAACATCTTATTGCAGATCTCACATGCAAATTTCTTATCCCCGTGCTTTTTCTTGTGTTTTGATAGGTTGCTGTTTGTAGAGAAGAATCTGAAACACATCTCACACTGGAATGTCTTGTCATCTGTAAGCAAGAGAAACCATGCAGCTCTTTACAGCTGAAAACAGGTTTAGTATGTTTGTGAGACAGATGGTTCTTCTGTTGGATCTGGGTTTTAAACATGTAATCCAGCACTATGCTCTAAGGGCAATTACCTTGGTGATTCTGGACTGAACATTATTGTGGGGCTATAAAAGTAACCAGGATGTCATTTTCTGAGCATAAGATCACAGCATAAATAACATGAGTAACCACAAGGGATGGCTATGGAGTGATAGCAAGAAAAAAACATTCACAAACTACTGCAAGTATCAAGCTGGAGAAAGCTGAAGAAAACTGTAATCCCAGAAAACTGCAAATAGCCACTAATACTGGTCCTGTTTCCAGTTCCTCTGTTTCAAAGGAGTGAGGTGGAACTGAAGTTTCAGGGAAAAAAGTTAAACAGAGATGATGACAGATTATCTGGGAACAAAGGAAATGCCAGTGAGGATATAACACAGGTGAGCAGGAGATACTGAAACACCCCAATTTCTATGTGGATGTGTTGCTCTACAGATTATTGCTTACACCTTTCATATCAAAAAAAACAGGTTGCTTCTTGTGATGATGACAAAAACCTAAATCCCTACTCCCCTTTTGTAGTTCCTCTGCTGAGATGATCTGGGGACATCTTCCCAGAATGGAGTAGAGATGCCAGAGGAACAGTTATCCAGCCTCACCTGTCCTGCAGTTGTGGAATTCCAGTGCACTCTCTATCCGGAAGGCCTTTTCACACGTGGTGCACTTGTATCTGTACTCACTGTCCACCTGAGGATCACAAACAGGAAAAGCCAAGTCACATCTGACAGAGAAATTCTAAACCTCAAATAGCTCCTCTGTTCTCTGTCCTTTCCAATTTTTATTTCTTCAAGAGGCCATTTAACTACACAGTGGTGTGAAATTCTGATGCTGTATCACCCTATCATGTTCCTACATCTGAGCTATAAAAAAAAACCAAAGACTATGCTCCTGTGTGGATGTGGCAGTCTCCCTGATATTCCCCTGGTCCAACACAGACACAGAATGTTTGAGAAGCAAGATGTGATCTTACTCATCTTCCAGAAGAGGTGGCAGCAATCTGAGAGTTAAGGACTCTGGTGCCAAGCGACAGAAATTTTCACAAATAAGGTGCCACTACAGGTGTGTTTAATATTTCTATGGCAGCAGCATTCAAAGGCAGAGTTCACACATTAAAGGAATGATCAGTGGGGAAAAAAGAAACAGGACAAGCAAACAAGAATGGAACAACCCTGTTTAGCAGCATAACTCAAGTCAGATCTCACCTCTGTATCATGCAGGTCCAGCTAATTCCAGCTTGTCTTGCTGGAAGTGATGCCTGAAAGCAATTTTCTATAGGAAAAGGGCTTGCACATGCTCAAAAGCACTTTTCAAATTTATCAATTATTCGAAGACAAGATGTAAGCAACCCCTCTCTGTCCTTTCTCACTCACATGGGATACCTGCTCACATAGAGCTGCCCAGCTCACACCTGGAATTTCACTGTGCCTTTCCACATAAACCCTGCAAGAGCCTGAGAGGCCCTTCCACTCACTTCATTCCTGCTGTGCTTGTATGAAACGTGCTGCTTCAAGCTCTCCTTCCTGCTGAACAGCTTTGCACATTCCTCACATTTAAACAGTTTGTCACCTGAGGGGATCAATCAAGATGAAAGGGAAGTAGTCAGTGATTGATAATAACCAACTCCAGGCAGGCAGGGGAAACCAAAGCACATGCAACTGCAAACAAACAGGCTAGTGGTTAAAAATTTAGTAATTCAGAAGATCTAACCAGTGAATTTTAATAATTTCCAGCAATTTTGGTTTAGTTTCCCCACCCTTTTTCAGTGATGATTTTTTCATGGAACCCTTAGAATAGGACACAGGCCCCTGCAACTGCAGATCACAGGGGGAAAAACACTCACCTGACATTTACACAGCTATGTTACCCGTGTGCCTGTGAAGGTGGGGGTGGTATTTCTGTATATATTTAAAGGCATTAAGAGCTTTGGAAAAAAATCACATTCTCGCCCTCATTAAAAAGATGTACCTAATTCAAATTTTAAATACTTTCAACTTTAATTTTGCACTATTATCTTCTTGTGCTTTGGTCTGAGAAATTAAAACAGTTTCCTAGAGAGAGTTAAAAGAAAGAAAAAAGCAAAACCAGCTCTCCTATAAATACATATTCCAATACCTAAAACGAGCCCTGCTGTTTAACTCAAAGGTGGAACCAAGACACAAAATCAATGCCCAGGCAGGGGAAAAGCCAACCCACCGTGAGAACGGATGTGCCTGCTGAGGTTGCTGCTGTTCTGGAAGATCTTACTGCAGATGCTGCACTGATAGACCCTCTTGTGATCCCCCAGCTGCTTTATCAGCTTCCGCCGAATCCCGTGTCTACTGGAGAGAATGAAACTTCTTTTGAGGGACATGGTGTTTTGGTGATGAGCAAACCTACTGGATTAGAGAGAAAGGCAGGGGCTGAAAGCTATCCCACAGGTTGCAACAGAGTTCCACCTGCTGGCAAAAGCTAGAGGAGTGTTAAACTCAGCTCCTGGCAGGAGAGAGGGGGTCGGGATGGAGCTTCCCCAGTTCCAAGTTGCCCCCCTGGCCACCCCCTGGAAGCTGCAGATGTCACTCACTCCAAATTTTCTTCACTCACAACCAATGAGGCAAAAAGCAGCAGCAGAGATTCTCTTTGCAGGCCCCTCAGAGGAACAGAAAGGATCTGTTCTGCTCTGAAAACGTCAGCACTATCTCAGCTTAGGAAGCTTGGCAGCTCCCACGCAAAAGCTGTATTTGGGCAGAGTGCAGCAGGGTGCCATGCAGCACTGTGCCATTTCCCAGCACAGCCACCTGCTGAAATGCCTTTTTGATGGCTCTGTGTCTGCTAAGGACTTCAATATATACCATTACTAGCTAATTCATAAAAATTGAGTGCTCTAATATACCAAAAAAAAAAAAAAAATTCAAAAGGCCAATTTTACTAAGACAAAAAGACAAAAGAATCTGAATTAAACATGTGATACTTAAGAGTCTCCCTGAGGTTCTGTTATATTGAAGTTTTAGACTTTTACTGCTCCAGATCTGGAGTATCACATGCAAAATCAACTTGAAGTCATTCATGAGCTAAGATGACAAGCAAGACTGAATAATAATAATGATTAACATATTCTGAAAGAAAAAATCTCTTTGCCTGTCTTAGCACTAACATTCAATGGGAGTAAACTTCACCTTGCAGCTGCAGGAGGCTTTTGGAAACACACTGAATAAAAGCAGTAACACGACGAAACAAGACATTTTCATTTATGAAAATCCAAAATCCTACCAGTGTACAAGTGGCACTCAAAATCACCTCTTGAAGCAGCAGCATCACACAGTTTTATGCTGATCAAAAAGAGCATCTGTGGGCCCAGAAGTTGAGCAGAACTGTTGCATGCTACATCATCTTAGCTACAACTAAGAGGAAATTCTGCATCCCAGAACACTTACTTTGTCACTGAGCTGATGCTGTTTGTGGTGCTGGGCATCTTTCCTAAAACCAGATCCATAATCCTCTCTTCTGGAGCTGGAGGCAGGGCCACCTCCTCTGGAGGGACCTCGGTGACAGTGTCAGCCACACGTTCCACTGCACACACACCAAAGAAATAAATACAGCAGTGATGTGGACAGCTGGAAGTAAAACCTCAAATACAAAATTTGTAATAAGATGTGGCACTGGACAAATCAATTGTCCACAAACACATTCAAAGAATCGTAGAACAGTGTGGGTTGGAAGGGACTCTTAAAAATCTAATCCAATCCCCTGCCACAGGCAGGGACATCTCACCTTTTTCTAACTTCTTACCTTTCCAAGCTATTACTGAAGGGTCAGTTGACCAAGCATCATGAAATTTCCTATTAGAACATCCCTTCAAGGAAAGTAAAGCCCTTCCTAAACTAAACTTGAGGTAGACAGAGAAAGATTTGACCTCTTGAGAGGAAGGATGTTTCCTCTCCTGTTCCTTCTTGCAGTTTTCATAACCACTACCCTGTGTTTCTCTGGGGCTCTCTGCAAACCATCACAGAAGAATGCAGGTGACTGAGTGTAGGTGCTGCCTTCAAGGTCCTCAGAAATAACTAACAAAACCTGTCAATTAGCAGCTTTAGTGATCTAACTACAAACCTCCATCTTGTCTCTGCTGCTTTTTAGGCCTTTCTGCAAAGGCATCATCACAGATGTGTAAGCAAATATATTGCTTAACGTTTTCTAGAGTTCTGTTTTACCTGCAGAATCTTTCT
Organism: Nicator chloris; assembly: GCA_013400495.1. NCBI lineage: Eukaryota > Metazoa > Chordata > Aves > Passeriformes > Pycnonotidae > Nicator > Nicator chloris. The sequence goes on from WAAE01009006.1 coordinate 228,258, forward strand.
CTTCATCAATGACAAGAGGTGTTTCTACTTTTGCTGTTTTGGCTTTTCTTCCCCTCCTGGCCTTTCTCCTCGAGTCTGTGCTGGCACTGGCTGCATCACTTGCCACTGGTTGATCTGCTGGCACAGCCTCTGCTGCTTTCTCTGCTTTCTCAGCATCATTTTGGCTGCTTGGGGGGGCACCTTTGGCTTGTTCCAGGTGACTCAGCAAGTGCTCTGGGTGGATAGGGAAGAACAAGAGAGTAAAGAAGAAATTATCCTTAAAATACTCAAAGCTGAAGCCCATCTATCAGGTACATTTCACTTCGCAGAGACTCACTTCAAATTATTTCAAAAGCAGTCACAATCCCTTCATAAATCAAAGCCTACAGTTTATTAAACAGTCACAAGAACTGAATTTTTAAGGAGATTTGCTGATACCACAGTAAAAAGTTTGTGTTTCTAATAATGGGTACGTTTTTCTAAATGCCCAAGTTATTTACTGACCTAAGTCCTCTTTTCAAAAATGATTCATCAAGTGGCCAAAGCTTCCAAATAATTTTAAGTTCTTCTGAAAACTGCATAAAATAGCTGCAAATGAAATGCAGAAAAAAAATGTACTTCATTACCCTCACTAAATCTGTGCCCTAAATACCAGATGGACCATATCACAAAATATAACCTGGCATCGCTGACCTTGACACTGTTCATGCAGCTCCCTATCCTTGATTTTCCTGACAGTAACATCATCTTCTAGTTCACAGTTTTATTTCTTCTAGATTCAACATTACAGTTGTTTTTCCAGAAACTGAACACTGCCATGGTCAAAACATCCAAAACATCCTTGTTCTACCTTCCCTACTACTGCTTTCCTTAAAGGAACACAAAATTTCAGACTTCTATCTCACTGCACCATGGATGGTGCATGGCTTCACAGCCGTGGAAGTGCAGAATTCTGCTGGTGACTCTCAGTGCTCTCCCATGAATTTCTAGCACTTCCTACCTGTCAGCAGCTGGGGCTCTTGGAAAGCAGATGAACACACTTTACACGTCCACTGGTTGGGCTTTGCTTCTGCTGTTCCACTGCCTTCTGGAGTGTTCACTAAATCACAACAAGAAATACTAAAAAGCTTTGAAAATGGAAAGGTGGTAAACCCCTGTAGCTTTGTTTATCTTGCACTAACTCCCTGAGTACCACAAGGTACAACTGAAGCAGCTAGAGGCCCCTGGGGGTGGCAGCTGGAACCATTTCAGGATTTTCAAAACATGAAGAGTTGAACTACCAGAAGATATAAATGAAGCCAGGAGAGAGTATCAGTGCCCTTGTAAAATCCTGAGGGCTCCTTTATCACTTTCTAAAGAGCTGTGTTCATAAAAGGCACAACATAAAGCAATTTTAGCACCTTTAAAGCCAGAGTTACCATTCTTCTGAGTTAGCTGAGGACAGAGGCAGGAGAAACCTCCTTGCTCTCTGTGAAGGGCATTGCAGAGTAAGAACATTTGGATTAATGGAAGTAAGGGGGAGGACAATGAAAACTCGGGTTTGAGCAGTTTCATTAATTAGATGTGCTATGAAATCACCATGCTAATACTTTAATTGACACATCAGCTCAAGAAAGATAAAGAAAATGAAGACATTAGGGGAAAAATGAAACTGGAATAAAAAAATAAATAGGAAGAGCTGCTCTGTTCACAGTCCTTTGTATTTCAGTCCTTTGAGGATATATTTGAACTTGTCAAGAGGATCTGATAAATCTGGACTGATTCAGAGGGTTTTCTGGCACACAAAAAGCTGCATGTCCTGGAGTGTACAAGACTCCTCCTGCAGAGGAGGAGGATTACAATGAAGTCAGGGTAAGTGAATGGCAGCACAGGGAATTTGAACTGTGCCCCAGTTTCTGCCACAGATTTCCTGGATGGTCATTACATGTCAGCTCATCTCTCTCTGCCTGAGGACCCATCTGTAAAGGGACAGTAAAGTTCTTCCTTCTTCTCAGTGTTGGCTCTTAAACCAAAATGAAGGGTTCTCTGAGGCAGAGCCTGTTCCCTGCTACAAGATACATTCAACACTGCACTCCAGAGGTGTGATCTCATCCATGCTGCAATAAATAAATTAATTAAAAAATGACTTGGCAATATAGCAACAAAAATTCCTTCTTCACAGGCTACATAAAGAACTTCTTGAGGGCTCTGTCCAGGAGGACAAAAGCAGCAAACCAAGATTCTGTGTAAGTTAATTGTGCCTGACTCTGGAGTTCCCTTGCTCATTAGTTGCTCTTTGCACTGGTTTGTCAGGAAGAGTCAGGTCATTTTTAAGTTCCCACTTCTTCAGGCTTCCAGGGCAGCTGCAGGGCAGCCTGGCTGACTTGGAACCACAGATCTGACAGCTGACAGATGCTTGGTATGACTTGAGGCAAACAGAATCAAAAGAAGAAAATTTTGTTTTGGAAGTACCAAAACACTACATCAGTGGGAACACCTCAGAGTTCCCAAAATATGATAGGCAGCATTTTGTTTCTACTGAAGTTGGACTTTCAGGCAGTAGGGTGAAGGATGTAGGAGGGGCTGTTCCAATTCTTCATTTTACTTCTGGAAAAATCAATAGTGCCAAACTGAAAGACAACTCCCCAGCTAGTTTCACAGATTAGCTGTGACAGAACCCAAGCTGACAAATGGATCCTCTGATCAACTGCTCTGTACATGTCTGCAACAATTCCTCTCCTTTCCTCCTGGCTACTTTTACTACTAACAAGCAAAGTTTAGGAAAATAACCTCTCAAAGAGCAGATCTAGAATGGTTTTCTTTTGATCTTGTGTACTCTGAGTGTACTTTTTGAAATTCGTGTTGAGTTCTTAATTTCACTGTTCCACTTAGCAGAGGCTGGGTGGGGGCAGCACTGCTTTGTAATGAATCCTTGGGACAGAGTTCCTATGACAGCACCAAATATTTCCTCAGCCATATGTTCTTTGCCAAGAGGATATGTATTGCCCATAAATTTATTTAAATTTGAGTTTCTGTAATTTAGAACAGTCTGAACTCTAATAGGGGCATACACTGTGGTGTTATTGTAATTTGGGGATGGCCAGTGTTCTTGTCATTTCCAAACATTTGAAATGTTTTCTTCTAGAACTCGGCCTGATCATTTGAATTACTACACTTTGCACAGCCAAAATTATTATTTTCTTGGGGACTGCCCCCACCCCAACACTAACCACCTCCAAAGTCAGAACACTTGTGGTTTTCATGAAAATAATCTGCCTAAAACTTTATTGGCCCCTCTGTCACTTTTTAAGCTGTGTATGAACTTTAGGCACTGTGCCCATGAAAACGAGAAGAAAAATTCAGGCTGTCAAATCCTCTCTAAATTAGTATTTGCCAGAAGTTATATATCCCTAATACACGTGTAGGAGTGTTACACCTAACAGCTCTGCAGACCTGTATCTGTCCTCTGTCTCCCTTAAGTGCACTGTAATTTTGCATACCTGCTGGATCAGCTGCTAGTATGCTGGATTTCTTGGTTTTTTTATGGGGTAAGACAGCAGATGAAGGTTTTGAAGAGACCTTATTATTCCCCTCTTTATCAGATTCCATCGCTACCAAGGACGTATCTGTGAAGAGGAAAAAGAGTTCATCTTCTTTACTGTCCAGAGCCTTTGACTCTTGCTCTGTGCTGAGGGCAGTAACCATAAAGTTTTATTCTGTAACAGGCTTGCAAATAACATTCTCATGTAAATTTTTAACCAGGGCATTCTCATACCTGAATCTGACCCACTGTACATTGAATATTCTGGAGTGTACCGTGAAGTGCTGAACAGAGAGAGCAGGGCATACTTCAACACTATTTTTAAATACCCATGATCCCACAAAAATACATGAACAGGTTAAACTGAAGAGGGAAAAGATGAAATCTCTCAGTTAATACCAACTGGAAACATCTCAGAGTTCAGGAACATGTCAACTGCATTGATTCAGCTGTAGCACTTGAGACTGCCTGCTTAGGATTAAGGGCAGCCATAAAGCTGACACTGGTGGCAATGGCCTCTCCCCAAATTTGTCACCCCAAATTATACCCAGCAGAGGAGTAATAACATCCAGGGAGTCCTCCCAGCTCAAGAGCAGGAAGAAAACGCCCTGCAATGCTAAAAGATCTTGCCTTTCAGCTGTAGAAATGAAAAAGTAGGAGAAAACAAAGGGGATAACACTGGAACTTGTGGCAATTCTAATTCAGATTCTAAAATATCTGCTGCCCTTCTTTCCAATGCACAGTCACCTGGATCCTACTCTAGTGGTCCCATGTGAGGCTGCTTAAGACAAGTCTAGTTTTGTAGAACTGTGTAACAGTTCTGTGCAAAAACAAACCATTTTCACTGCAATTGAAGAATGGCTTCTTTAGCAAATGTGCATACAGATTTCTCTGATAATTGAGCTCCTTTGCTGTTCTACCCAGAAAGGCTTTTGATACAACCACCAAATCTTTAGTTAAGGATTATTTATCCAGTTTTCTACTCTGAAGAGGCTGAACCATTAACTAGGCCATCTGTTTTAATAAACCTGGCTGTATCATGGTGAAGAATCTACACTTTCCTCTTGCCGGGCACCCACGTGTGCAGGCTGGCCTGACTCTGCAGGATAAGAACCTACTGGATAAACAGCACTGTCAACTCCAACAGCCAGGGACTATCAGTCCCTGCCAGCACTGGGCCCTTAGGAAGGAAGAAAGGCCCCCACACATACCATTGGCAACACTAGTGACCTGCTTCAGCACTGGCTTTTCCATTTTTTTGGCGTAAAAAGCTGCATACCACACTCGCAGCTCAGTTCCCGGGGGGATGTCCTGGCAGGTGGTGAAGTAAATGTCATTGTCATGCTGGAAGGCAGTTAAGTTTTGATGCTCATACTCGGTGGCTGGGCGCACCATCATCATCCAGTTGCAATCATCTTCGTTTGTGGTGTCAAAATACACCAGGGGCCCTTCCTTCTGGAACACCTGCCAAGCAAAACGTGCACAGAATAAAAATCCTGAGAAGTGATACAAAGTTAAGGGAAAAGAAAAATATTTTCTGCTTTTGCAGTGGTTTCTTTTGAATTGACATCAGGGACGAAGCAAGCCTCAAGTCTTGCATCAGGCATCCGTCATTTAGTCACACATTCAGGTGAGACAGACAACCAGGAGCAAGATGGGAACAAACTGAACAAAATCATCCCAAGAGTTCTTGCTATAGCCACCAGTTTCCAAAAAAAATTCTGCACACATGAGTGGAAGGGTATCCAAAGAGCCATCAGCCCAAGGCACATTTCTAAATCTTTACTTCTGAGCTAGGTATTAGTGGAAACTAAGACTGAATTCCACTCTTAAGGTAACATTTTTCCTACCAAAACTTGTCAAGAGAGGAATAAAACAATTGCAAGACAGAAAAAAAACCCACTTATTCTGCATGTTCCATAAGCCTAATGTACATGTGGCTCATTAAGCAAATTCAATCAAATTGAAGAGACTCATTAAAAGAACTGAGCTTCTAGTTTGGTTCTTTTGTTCCTTACCCAGAGAATGTTTGTTTAGCTCATCTTTTACAGGGCACACCTAAAAGATGTTCCAAATAATCCCCCTTCATATATCTTTGTTTCCATGGTGTTAGACAGCATTAATTCATCTCAGGTAAAACTGACTCCTTGCTATTTATTGCATTACAAATTCTGTGTCTTACCTTCAGGGGAAAAACTGATTCTTTCTCCAGCTTGAGAACTCTCTTGGATTCGAAGGGGCCAAACTGGGTACGTTTCACCAGCTGAGTCAGGGCAAACACTCCCTCAGTCCCATCCTCCAGTTGTCTTATCTCCAAATTTGAAGGCAGAGATGATCTAAAAATTTAGATGAGAATTGAGAAAAAAAAAAAAAAGCCACAGCACTGATTAGGTTGGAACAGACTTCCAAGATCATCAAGTTCAACCTCTGGCTGAACACCACCTCATTCAGTAACAGTTATGCACTGCAGGAACCCATGGATGAAAGAAGTCAGCATTAAACACAAGTGTTTCTGTGATCCCAGCTTCTCTCTTTTCCCAAAAAAGCTTCTGAGAAGAACTACATGTAGTAAATACTGCTACTACACATAATACACAGAGAACATCTCCCAAAAATTCATGTGACTGGCCCCAGTGTATTGATTTTACAGACCAAATGCAATTCTGTTTTTTCAGGTCTGTGCTAACAGAAAACCTAAAAATAATCAGACAGGCTACTGACTGCCCTGTAGAGGTTGACACTGGCAGAACTGCTTTACTGCCTAGATAAATACAAAAAGATTGCAATCATAGTGATAAGCAAATGAATTGAAAAAAAATACTTTTAGTTTGAAACACACAATAAGCAGCGTTAAGACAGAGAAGTTCAGGAGAACTCAACACTTCTCTAACCATAAAGCATCCATTTTATCTTTTCAGTAAGACAGAGGGAACAAATGTGGTTAAGCAAGTAGACAAGTAGAGTGTTTTTAAAAGACTCATATCCAGCCTGTGGTTAAACTTGCCCTCAACCTCAGATAACTCCCTTTCAGCTACTGTTCCCCAGATGTAAAGGCTGCAATTAAATTTCTTCTTTCCTTTTCTTACCTTACCTGATTTCAGCTGAAAACCCTCCAGGAAAATAAATACATTTATCTATAAAAAAGTCAATTTTAAATTCTGCTTTCAAGTCTACAGTCCAGCAGCCTACACTTACACTAGGGAAAACTCAGCATTTGCATGTCAAAAGGAGATAGAAAACCAGTGCGTGCACCATATTTGCAAACATTCCCAGTTGGAACATCTGGACATTAAAGTGCAAGTTAAAAAATAGAAAAAAGGTGGGAAATAGTAGTTTGTCATTGAATGTGCGTAGTACAGCCTAGAGACTTACTGCAGTGCCCATTTTTTTGTACATAGTAAAAGCACCTCCCTCACCAGCTTCTGTTATTCCAAGGAGTATTGTTACATTACCCTCAAGCACCTGTAGTGCCAGTGTTGTTAACCATTAACAGCTGCTGGAGAGGATCATCCAGGACAGTTTCCAGGCACAGAAAGGCAGTGCCTGGCAGGAACTGCAGGGAAATTCCTCTTCTGGGAAAGCCCAGAAAGCAGGGACAGCTCCTGCACAGCTGCAGCCCTGTACTCAGTGGGACACCACGAGCATCCTGCCCTGGCCAAGGGGTTGTGGCACCCACGTGGCAGCTCCAGCACACCAGTATTTGTTACAAAATGATGCTGGGAATACACAGCACGGCCTACACAGCCAGGATGTGCCAGACTTGCTGCCCACGTGCCTGTTTGCTGCCTGTGACTTCCCAAGAAGAAATATGGAAGCCTTGCACACATTATATAACACATGAAGCCATCTGAACACTTCCCTTTTGGGATCTGTACTACACCTTCACAATGGCTGGTTCTTTGCCTTAGCCTGACATTCTACACCTTAATATGAATTCTGCTGACAGTGGCTGATTGTCTTTCCCTGTAAAAATCACTACTCAGTGTTGTTTTCTCCCAACTAGATTGAGTCTATTTGTTTCTTTTGGCAAACACGAGTGTTTCTGCTGCGCTGTCACAGATTTGCTGACAGAACTATTACCCCTAATCGTTTGCAAAGACCCACAATAATGAGAACAACTTGTTTTGCTTCTAAGTGGAGGAATGACAGAGTTCATACACGTGAATGAGAAATCCTCACACACTTCTCTGAAATGAATCTGGTGTATCTAAGGGGGATAAAAGTGGCAGGTACCCAACCAAGACAGAGGTCGTCACCCCATCTGGCACCACCTGACTTCTTGCCAGAAACCTCAGCGAAGAAACTGAGTCCTGATAAGCAGCAGGTTATTTTTTTGGCTTCAATTCAGTGCAGCACTTAAGTGTGTGCATCAATTTTTCTATTTAATCAAATCTATGTGCTTTCCATAGATTTCTGGCATCCTCTGGGACTTCAGTTTCCAGCTGTCAGCGTGACATCCACTGAACAGCAAATATGCTTTAAAGGACTAACATGGGCGTTGGGTTAGTCAGGATTAACACAAACATTTCTTACCTTGCCCTGCTCAATACAAAGGAATCTTTGACTGTCACCACTGGGCCCAGCTCAGGACACTCTGAATCATGGTACTGCCCACAGTCCTCGCACCCTGCAAGGAACCAGACAGAAAAGGTTGGTGGAAAACACTTTTGTAAGACAGTTTCCTCCCTCTTTCAAGAAGAAACCTAGCACCAGGCAAAATACATAGTAGAGAGGCAGATGTTTATTTGTATTGCTTAAAAGAACATGAATAATTGAACACGGAGTTGATAGCTGGCACCTGTGTAGGTGAGATAACACACACTGTGATCAGGACCATCAGGAGACAATTGTTTAAATTCTCTCTCAAAGGAAAATAAATGCCTTACACCCACAGTAAATATTCTGCTTAAAGATGGCATTATTCTTCAGGTAAAGTGCTGCAACACGTAGCAGCTAAAGAAAACTACATCACTGCCCTCCCCAGGAGCTGGGCTGTTACAAACAGGTTGGGTGGCATGGTGATTCCAGTGACAGGAGGCACAAACCCAGAACCAGCAGCAGAACTGGCACAGAGCTCAGCTGGGCACCAGCACGTCCTGGGAGCCCAGCTCTGCCTGGCCACACAAACTTCTCACCCACAGGGCAGGACAGAGACCTCCAAGGTACCTCCTGGTGCCCTTCCAGACAAGTCAGCTGGCAGCACAACACACTCTGGCCACCTCATTCACCGTCAGCTTAGCTAAATTAACTTTAAGTGCCTGTAAATTACCCAGAACTGAGTGGTTCCTAAGAAACAATTTTCAGACGAGGATAATTTGAGGCTTTCTAAAATAAGCTAACTTAACAGGATTCCAAATGCTTATACACGGCTTCACTGTGAAAAAAAATAGCTGTCAAACTGCCCTGCCTGGTCAGCTGCTGACACAGCTTCAGGAGAGATCATCACACAGGGGTTATATTGCTCTGGTGCCTTTTGCATCTAAGCTCCATGCTTACAAGGGCAAGTCAGGATACTCCAGAAAAGGTGTGAAGTAGAAAGTCATTACACCTTGTTGTGGGAAGACCTGACAAAAGCCAAGTCATTCCAAGGTATATCCCCTCTGGCAAACCTACTCTGTGCTCCTAACTGGAAGCTTCTTCCCTCCCAGATATTCGTCCCAGTGAATAAAAGGACTTCTAAAACAAGGGATTCCAAACTGCTTCACATTTCTTCTGGCGACAAAACCAGCTTAGCAGTGAAAAAATACATCTATTTGACAAACAGCATTTCTGGCTGATGCAACCCCCAAGCCTGGTAACTGTCTCCTGTTGAGCTGTTTGTGCTGCCTTCTGGTGAGCCAAGGAAAGAAACAACCAGCTCTTCACATTATTTTTTAGCAGAAGGAATTTCCCAGCCTGGCTTGCTGTACAGCACCACAGAGTTATTGTACCTGAGGAAAGGATCCATGGGTAAATGCTACTCACAGAGCACCAGCACCAATGCTCAGCCTGCAGCTGTCCTGTTTACTATTCCACCATTCATTCCCCTGCTCCAGGTGTGCCTGTAGCCCAGGCTGCCCTTAATATTACTGAAATAATCTGGGCTAAAACCAGATTTCCCAAACCAGAGAGGGTGGAGGAGCCACAGAGGAACGTGTAAACCTGGCTGCTGAAAAGAAATGGACTGTCATCCACAAAGGGTTGTCATAACCAAGGGGACAGGAAGGAATAGCCTGAGCAACAGCTTCTCCAACAGGCTTTGCTGTCCAAAGAAAAAAGCACTTTGTCATTTTCCTTATCTCCTGACTGCATCAGGGCACTCCTCACTTCTGCAAAGATAAGCCTCTGAAAGGTGCAGACAGCACTGCCCACAACGACAGACAGGAATAAGCCACACATTCCTCTCACTCCTTTGCAGAGGAATGACCAAAGCCAGGGGAATATGACAATGACATTGTGTGGCACAGCTCAATATCCAAGGGATGCCCCACAGCAGCTGCTCCCCAAAGCTGTTACACTTGCCATTTTTGACACTTTCAAGAGATTGCAGCCACAGGAAAAACACAAAAACAAGCATGGGAATAATCATAAAATACCCCAGGGAGACTATATTCATACACTTAATAAAAAAAAAATTCCCAAATTCTCTTGTCTATGAAATACATATTCAAGGATGTTTATTATTGGGAGTGCACAGTGTCATTTATAGCAACTCACTTTTCCAGAACACAAGCAGTCCCCATGTCCCATGGGAAAAACTAACTGCAGAGAGCACAAGTAAAAAGATCAAGAGATTCAGTGACCACAGCCCCCACTGGAAGGGAGAAAATCATGTTGTGTGACACCTTCTATCTAATTAGGAATGGCATCACATCCCCATTCTTTTTGCTGTCCACCAGAACCTTTTTATGAAGGGGAAGATAAACTACTGTTGGTATCTCAGCAGAAATGAAAACAGTCAACACTATTTTTGAAGGCATCTGATGGAGGGGGAAAATGGAACTTTCTGATAGTTGCCATAATGCAGCTGTGGAACTATCAGAGGTAAAATATTGTGGATCCAAAACCCAAGGATGTGCTCCATTCTGCTCTGCCCTGAGTGGACCCACAGGACTTGGGCCCTCTCTGCTCACACAAGGACTCTACATCCCTTAACTCTTTTCCACCATGACACCAGGTCCTGCATGAAGGCTGGTGAAAAAGGAGAGGATTAATGTGAGACCCAAGCCTGCCAGCCAAGTTCCAGCCTGGGCACAGCACAGCTGCAGCCTCTCCTCACCCACCACCACCCCAGGAGCCCAGATCCCAGTCACAGAGCCCAGCCTGGCACTCAGGGCTACACAGAGGGCACAGCAAGAAGCACAGGCAGTGAATGCCACGAGTGACACCTGCCAGGGCAGCTGGTGCATCTCAAACTGGGCTTGTTCTGACAGAATTATGAGTCTGCCTGCCCCTGCTGTGGAGGTGCAGATCCCCAAGTCAGGCCAGAGGTCAGAGTTATCCCCAGACACCCCAGCTGCTAGAGCTGGTTGTATAAACAAAGGGCTTACACGAGTGTTAGACCTTCAATCTCACTCACTTCAGCCAAGTAAAAGCTGTGCTGCTAACTCACATTCAGAGGTTTCATTGTGTGTTTGCCAACAAGGTCAGAATGTGTATGCTTAAATTACACAGCCTCCTCTCTATTCATCCATTAGCTGTTTGAGCTTCCTTAACATAAAGCAATTTTTCTGAATAAAATCTTAAGTCTGGTTTAGTCTTTAATTTCAAGCATTCTGAGTAGACAAGTCACACATGGTGAGTTAGATCCTTTTCCTAATACTTACAAATAAACAATATCTCCTCATTGCCATCTTCAGCCATTTTTTAAACCTGCCAAAATACAAAAGATGAAGTTAGTTCTGAATTGACTTTTACTTTCTGTATCATATCTGTATCACCCAAACACATTAATGTCCCTGCAGGAATATCAATGGAAAATTAAAGAAATTAAAGTTGTTAAAAAGCCCCAGAGACTGCTGTATCATTACGTGTTGCAGACACCACTACCAAGGAAGCCTCAATGTCTGTGGGTTCTCAGGCATTTCTCTGTGAGGAAATGCTGTCTCCTGCTGTTCCCCATCTCTGACAAACTTCCAGCCACTCCTGCATCCCCTGCTAAAAAGCTTCTCTGGAGCCTCAGAACACGCAGGGCTGGAGGATAATCCAGGTCAGCAGCAACCACTGCAGGAACAAAGCCCAGTGCAACATTTTATTGAACTATAGCTTAAAAAAAGTATCTCTGAAAGGTAGATTACTTATTTAATAAGCACAGTAATCTTAAAAACCTAAAAACTGCAGATACGGTCACAGATCTCTTCCAGAGGCAAAGGTATATTGTGGTACTGAGCACCAGAATACCTGGGGAAATAAAATCCTGCTTCTGTCACTGCCTTCCACGAAATGGTAACTGACCAATTTGATTTCACAGTTAAATAAGGTTAATCTATATTCACTTCATTAGTGTCAGTCTACATTAAAAACTTGCATGAACACTATTGCCCCTCAACAATTAAATTATGGTTGGCAAAAGTCTGATTATGTATGGCTAAGCCCACAACACGAGCAGGCCCTAGAAGAGAGTTTTTCCCTTTTCTACCCAAAAAACCACTCTCCTTCTCATAAGCAATTTTCCCAATGCCCCAGAAGAGAGGCAAAGCAACACGAAGATCATGACCCAAGTCTAAGAGACGTAAGGCTGCAAAACATCAAGTGTATTGGCCAAGAAGAGGACAGGAAGGAGTAAGAGCCTGAATCTGTGAGAGGGAGAGGAAACATGACACACCAAACTCGCAGAGCCCTGTTTGAAAACAGATAAAGCATTTGGTACTACAGCAACAAAAGCCAAGCCAGAAATGTGGGAGCACAGCCACTACTCAGGATCAGGACTTTTCAAGCACTGCCCTCCCCAACTACACCTGTCAGCAGCAGGATCCCTCCCTAACACTCACTGCTGTAAGGGGCAAACACTCCCCATCTGTGGCACAAGGTGGGCCTTTCTTGGCTGCAGCTTTTGGGGACTAAGCTCACATAACAGAACAAACACTTATACAGAAGTCCAGTGCTGAGCACAAACAGCAATTCAGGAAATTTCCCCAAAAGCTCTTCTCCTGAAAGCAAGGCGAACGATGCAACAGGTATTTAAGGGAGTCCAAGCACAATGCTGCGAAACAAGTGGTGTTAAGCTGATGTCAAAAATGGTTTGGTTTGCTTTTTAACCAACACTTTTTTTTTGGGATGCTCTGCACTATTTCAAGAGGCCCAGCTCTTTCTAAATAGTTTGTGTCCTGACAAGACTCAAATCCTGAATATAGAAATAATGAATTAACAAATAATGCCCTTGGTCAGTGGTTCAGGGGCGCAGTGCAGCCACACCACCAAAGGCATTCACCCTCCAGGACATTGCTGTGTCACATCCTCAGCAAACAGCAGGCTGGGGACAAGTGACACTACAGGAGCAGCAGCTCCGTCTCGTTCCAGGGGCCCCCAGATGAGAACAGCAACAAAGGGGCAGAGAATCATCCAGCGTTGTCCACGGTGATGGGGAGGAGGCGTGAAGGGCTCTCACAGGTGCCTCAGGCAGCCTCGGCGATCTGCATTAGCGCAGTTCCCGTCTCTGCTGTTCCCATCTCTGCAGCACGGAATTTTCGTGTTCTGCTCGTCCCATCATCACCCCTCCCTCCCAAAGAAACTCTGGTTCCTGTTTTACAATTCTGATTTACACGCTCCTCACCCATGTGCTGTAAAACTCCTCCCTGATCTCAGCTGTACTTCCCAGGAGTTTTTGAAATAAATGACACGATGCCACCCGCTCCAGCTGGTAAACAGAGTCATGATGTGCCACTCACACAATGGCACTGAAGACAGGCCTCAGAATTGTTTTTGCCCTCATCTGCTGTTGCTATGGGCCACGTCTGATTTTTTTTTTTCCTTTTCAAACATTTGTAACAGAAAAATACTCCATGACGTCACTCATCCCACTGCTCCTAATTCTGTTCTTGTCTTGAAGGGATAATCGAAGCTTCTGGGAGTTCCAGGTATTTTTTACATAAAACAGAGAGCAATCATTAGCACCAATAATCAAGAGAAAAGCCACACAGAGGAAATTAGACCAGGTACAAAGCCTAATTCTGATGGCAGTAAAAGAGCAGAAAACCACATTTTTTTGGCTTGTATAATTAGATGAGTGATTTTATGCCCAAGAGTAGAGCCACACAGCTATGCACAAAAATTCCAGCTGCAACACAGGCCTCTGAGCGTATCTGGAACTTGAGGGAACCCAAATGAAGACAATGAGAGGCTACAGCATCACAGGTATCTGCCTGCAGCCCATGAGGTGCAAAGATAGTGTCAGGGAACCACCTGAGCTGTAAAAATTTAAGAAAGTATGTAAGATCACACTTTCCCCTTATAAACTGCTGAAGAAAGAAATCAGGCTCAAGTGCTAAACTGAGCCATTTTGATCTTGCTAATGGATTTTTTTTAAAAAAGTAGGTCAGAAAGATTAACAGAATGCCTGAAAATCTGTGTTTGAACTTAATGATGAACAAGGTAGAATTAAAGTTACCCTTTCTTCAGTCTGAGAATGGGCTTCTATGAGTGTGGAGAACTTGAGAACACAAGCAGATGGGTGCTGCACATACGTATGTGAAAGGATGCGCTTAAAAGTGCAGTTTTCCTCACGGTGTAGTAAAACTTGTTCATGCTACCGCTCAAAGGAACTGCAGAACAAACTACAGTGAGGCCTTGTATTTCTTAATAGAATTGGGGCCATTCTATCAATTATTGTTGAGGAGGGAGATGATTTCTAGGCCAGTCAGGGGGCATCGAGTAACACAGCAGCTGGCAGGGTCTGGGCCACCTGCCCTTCCCAGCACTTCCCGCGACCGTGTGAATAAACTACATGCAAAGTTTAATAATGGCCCTGAGCAGAAAACCAGCGTACTGCAGAAAATTTCACGTGTGCGAAGCCCCGCAGATCGCGGCTCTCCTCCTTTTGTCTCCTCGGGCGCCCAGCGCACCGTCCCTCAGGGCACAGGCCGGGGCAGGGCAGCATCCCCACACCTCCCTCCTCCTCCTCGTCCCAGCCTCTTCCCTCTGCATCACGCTCTCGCACCTGGGAGCTCCCACCTCCCCCTCCATCCCCAACCCCCTGCGGCCAAGCCGAGCCGCTCCCTGCTCCCGGCCTCGCATCCCCGTGGCCGCGACGGCTCCGTGCCCTGCCCGGCCGAGCCCGTGGCGATCGCCTCGCGCCTGCCCCTCAGGGACCGCGCCGCCGCCGCCGCCGCCCGGAGCCCGTCGGGGCCCGGGATCCGGGAGCGGCTCCGCCGGGTTTTGCCTCGGACCCGCCTCGCCCCCTTCGCTACCGCCCTCCCGGCCGCTGTAACAAAGAACAGGCGGCCTGGAGGAGGCGGCGGCGGCGGAGGAGGAGGCGGCGGGGCCGCAGCCGCCGCCCCGGGAGCGCTCGGAGCGGCCGCCGCGCCCGCCCCGGCCCCGCCTCGCCCCCTTCGCTACCGCCCTCCCGGCCGCTGTAACAAAGAACAGGCGGCCTGGAGGAGGCGGCGGCGGCGGAGAAGGAGGCGGCGGGGCCGCAGCCGCCGCCGCCGCCCCGGGAGCGCTCGGACCGGCCGCCGCGCCCGCCCCGGCCCCGCCGCGCGTCCCGGGGAGCTGCAGGAGGAGCCGCGGCGGGGCGGGCGCGGGGGGTCCAGGGTGGAGGTGGCGGGGAGGGCGCGGGGTGCGGCGAAAGGAGCGCGGGGAGCCGGCGTTACCTGCCCCGGGAATGGCCAGACCCGGATCGGATCCGCGCTCCGGGTTCCGATCCGCTCCGGAAACCACGCGCCAGCGGAAGCCGGCACGGGCGGGCGCGGAGCAGGGCGGGAAGTGTAGTGCGGTGGGGCCGGCCCTGGCCCTGACCCGGGCCGTGTCCCCTGCCGTGTCCCTGCCTCACCGCCCGGGGGGCAGCCACCCGGCACCCCTCACGGGCCGGTCCCACGCCTGAGCCCCCGGAGTCCTTGGCGGCGGCTCCCCGGGCCGGGCTGGAGGCGGGCGGTGCCCGGCTGAAGGTGGCGGAGCACCCGGGTGGCTCTCGCCGGGTTTCCCGTCTCCCGGGCAGTGCCGGCCGCGGGGGAGGCGGCCCGGAGCGGGCTGGCGGAAAGGTTGGAAGAAACAGAATCACAGGATCGGTTAGGTTGGAAAAGACCTTCAGGTTCATCCGGTCCAAGCTATGACCCAACACAACCTTGTCTATCAGACCACGGCACTGAGTGCCACGTCCAGCGTTTCCTTAAACACGTCAGGCGTGGGGATTCCACCACGTCCCGGAGCAGCCCGTTCCAATGTTTGATCAAACCAGTGAAGAAATTCTCCTGAAGTCCGACCTGACCTTCCCCTGGCACAGCTTAGGTCATTTCCCCTGGCCCTGTCCCTTGTTCCCTGGGAAGAGAGCCCGATTGCCACCTGGCTGCACCTTCCCGTCAGGGAGTTGTAGGGAGCAGTAACATCACCCGCGAGCCTCCTTTTCTGCAGGCTAAACGGCTCCCTCAGCCACTCCTCACAGGGCTTCTGCTCCAGACCCTTCCCCAGCTTTGTTGCCTTTCTCTGGACAAAAGCCACGTCAGGCACTCAGTGGACTGTCAGCCCAAGCCCCAGCCATGTACTCAAGCGCCTGTGCCTCCTTATCCAAACCTCACTGAGGTTCAGCGCTCCAGGATGAGAGGACGTGATCTCAAGTTGCACCAGGGGAGGTTCAGGTTGGACATTAGGAGGAATTTCTCCACACGAAGCATGATTAAACACTGGCAAGGCCTGCCCAGGGAGGTTTGGGCTGCCCATCCCTGGAGGTGTCCGAGGAATGCCTGGACATGGCACTTAGTGGTCTGGGCTGGTGCCAAGGTGGGCATTGGTCAAGTGTTGGACTCAATCACCTTGGAGGTCTTTTCCAACCTAAATGATTCTATGATTCCTAAATCTCACTTTCTGGCATTACCTGGATCTATCAGCACCCAGCCCTGCTGTGCCTGCCAGCACAAATCATTTAGGGGGGTTTAAACCTTCAAGTTATTCCACCACTCGAGGCAGTGGCCAGGGCAAGAAGCATGCAGGCTTTTTGTATTCAAGCAAGATGCCCCGTTTTTTTTTCTCTGCTGAGAAGTGTTGTGTGCAGTGGAGGCCCCTCAAAGCCTTATGCAGTCGTCCCTGCCACCATGGTGTGGCTGGTCAGCCTTCCCTGTCAGAACACCACTGGAGATCAAAAGGCGGAGGG
Organism: Nicator chloris; assembly: GCA_013400495.1. Taxonomy (NCBI): domain Eukaryota; kingdom Metazoa; phylum Chordata; class Aves; order Passeriformes; family Pycnonotidae; genus Nicator; species Nicator chloris. Next base: position 245,036 of record WAAE01009006.1, read on the forward strand.
GAGCTGGCACCAGCTCTGTTTACTCCAGGGAATGTGCTCTTCTCACATCTGGCTACATCTTTAACAGCTGGCAATGGCCAGGGCCTTCCTCAGTTGTCACCCATCCCACAAACCCAAGCACCAGTTTCAAAAGAGATGTGTAGAGTATTCTGAGGAGGGGTCAGGCTGGAAGGGACCACAGTGGCTCACCAGGTCACATCTCCCTGCTCCAGCAGGGCCATCCCAGAGCACATGGGACAGGGTTGTGTCCAGATGGTTCTGGAATATCCCCAGTGAGGGAGACTCCACACCTTCTCTGGACAATCTGTCCCAGTTCTCAGTCACTGCACAGGGAAGTTCTGCCTCATGTTCAGGTGGAACTTCTGTGCATCAGTTTCTGCCCGTTCCTCTCATCCTGTTACAGAGCCTGGATCCATCCTCTGGGCCCCCCCCCTTTATCTATTTATACACATTAATGAGGTTCCCTCTCAGGTGTGTCTTCTTCAAACTGAACAGCCCCAGCTCCCTCAGCCTTTCCTCACAGCAGAGATGCTCCAGACTTTTGTCACTCTCCGCTGGCCCCTCTCCAGGACCTCCCTGTCCCTGCTGTGCTGAGGATCCAGGGCTGGACACAGCACCCAGAGGTGCCTCCAGGGCTGGGCAGAAGGGCAGGATCACCCCTGAGCTGCTGGGAATGCTCTTCCCGATGCACCCCAGGGCACCACGGCCATCCTGTGACTGTCTTGTCAGGTGCTTGGGGAAACTGAAACGATGCAGCATTTGAAATTTCAAAATATTGTACTTGGCAAAACAGTGTTAATGTCAGGATGGGGAACCATTTCTTCTTTCAAAATGACTCACCAGCAGTTTTAAATGACTACAGGAGCAGTAAGGGGAGTTTTTAAAGTATCAAACTGCAATAATTTGCTTTTTTCAAGGACTGAAGCTGACTGATAGTTTTTGTGTAGTCTGCTTTTACTTATTTTCCATGTATATCTCAGTGCATGCTCACATGGACTTCTGCCTGGTATTCTCCAGCATCCAGCACACCAGAGTGGTTTATCCTACTTGCAGTGCATTCACTTTGTCAAAATAAGTATAAATTAATTCAGTATAGTTATCTGTAAGTTTACAATGCATGCGAGTCTGGATCCTGCAGCTCCAAAAATTTTTTTTCAGCATTAACCTCAGACTGTGAAATTGCATCTTATGCCAGGCTCACCTGGGTAGAGAGGTGAAAAATTGAAGATCCTTTATTATTTATTGTCTAAGAGTGATGAACTGGAGGGAAAAGAGTATGGTGCCATACTTGGAGCTACATCCATTCCTGCTCTCCCTCTGACAAGTCTTGTCACTTCTGCTAAGGTACAGAAATGGCATCACACAAGGTAAAAAATCTCACCACAGACTAGAGCAGGGAGGAAAAGGATGAAGGTTTTTTTAATAGGAGACTGTCAGGAAATTTGAGCTAAGCACTTAAATAATATGAAATAAACAGGCATATAAATGTGGAGAGTAATTCCAGGTAAGGGAATATAACATTTTCTTGTAAAAGAGGGTACAGGCCTCAGCTTTGGAAGGGAAATAGAAACATCATTGTGGCGATTTTCACATGAATGCCTTTTATTTGTTTTGTTGGGTTTTGTGTTGTGGTGGTTTCAATGTTGAGGGTTTTTTTCCCCTCAGTCTGGTAGGACTTTGTGGCAGCACTGATTTATAACATAACCTTTGCAATAAAATCATCACAAGAGAAGCTAATTCCCAGGCTGTGCTCATTCTAGTACTGGTGTCTTGCCCAGAGGATCCAGGCCCTAACACTCCTCCCCCTTTGCCCCCTAATTCAGGATATTACAACATAACTGAGAGAAAAAAGACTGAGTAACCACAATGAGCTCCACAATTCCTTCTGCCATTAGATTCCCTACCCAATCCATGTTTCAGGTGGTTTCTCAAGCAACAAGGGGCTGCCTGATAGGCTGGGGTTATCAGGAAAGAACTCTGCTCCTGAACAAACAGGTAAATGGTCTGTGTTAAGCAACAGGTCAAATTAGTGAAGGAGAGTAGAAAACTGTCTGTTACACCTGGGTATGTAGGACAGCACACCACACAGAGACAATTGGCTTTTATTCTATGTACAGCAGGAGTTACTTCTTTAAAAAAATCCTCTTAGGTCTTTGTAGTGATATAATAAATCTGTACATCATAGATTTCATAATTGCACCGACTTGAGTTTATGTACGCACAGAAAGAAAAACACACTGCAGAAGAAGTGACAATGACTGTTGATGCTAGAAAAAAAAAGTTTTACCCCACCTGGAATAATACAGAGCATAATACATCATTGGAAGTACAGAGTTACAGTACTGGAAAGACCTCAGACCAACTATTTTCACACCATGCCAGCACCTTGCATAGTAGCAGTTTGGATATCCTGAGTGAAGTGGTATTATTCACCCTGTATTTAAAGTAATCACCCTTGTTATATAATTAATCTGGAGTTGTTTGTCACCAAGGCTGAGGCTTAGCAATGTGCAGAAGCATATGCTGACTTTAAACACATGAATAAATCCACTTAGGTCCTGTGGAGGTCAGAGCATGAGCTCAGCTGTTCCCACTCACAACAGGAATGTCTTAGCCCGGAGCTATGGCACAGTTCATTCTACAAGCATTTGTCTCAAACCTCAGCTCTCCAAATCAAAGCCTGCAATAAACTCAACTGAAAAATCCAAGCAGCTCTCACCTTGCTCTGTGTAACACCCAGAGCTCCCAGACCTAAAGAAGGTGTTAAAACAAGAGCAAGATTCTTATTTTGCTTCCCCATCCACATTTGGTGGCATTTTATGCTTTCAACTTTATTTTTTTCCTATGACGTTTTGCACATCAAGAACAACAGAACACTGCAAGAAATACACAGCCGAAAGTTCTCACTTGAAAAACACCTAGAACCAGCAAGCAGTACCAGGAAATGCTGTAAAATTCCAATGATTCCCAAAACTGGTGTAATTGCCAGACAATTTCATCAAAAAAGCAGCACTGTAAATCCAGTCCTCTCAAGGGCAAGACAGTACAATGTGTGTATGGCCTGGAGCCCCAACCTGTCTCCCAAAGAAAGAGCAGGGAAAAGGAAAATCTGTCAGAAAGCATAAGAATAAAACCCAGTATGTATGCCTGTACGGTGCACGACCTGTCCATTAAGCTGAAGAAGTTTGGCAAAGGTATCTTGCTTTCAAAATGAACTTTTTTCCACCCTGGCATTCCTTCTGCCTTGGATTCCCAGGTTTCATATACTGTTAGGAGTGAAATGGCTCTAATTTCTTCCTGGGGCAAGTAGGATATGAAATCCCAATGACCTAGGGATAAAGTCTTCCCCTCCTCTATGAAGTGACTTTGAAAGGGATCTCAATCACTTTAAGGAAGTTGCTTAGCTTGTATTCCCATTGGAGATATTAGGTAGTTTTATTGCTTTCATCTACAAAGAGCAATTTAATCCTTGTACTATTTACTCAGTCAAAATTCACACTAAAGCTGAGACAAATCTTGGTGAGGATAGGGCTTGTCTCCATCGAGGCAAATTTAAACACCATAAAGCAAAACAAACTACAAACACAAATTAAGAAGTTGCAGGTATGGGCAGAAAAATTCTTTAGAAAGGAAAAGCAAGCCTTCATCTCCTAGTCCTCATGAAATAAATACCATGCTTGCTTTACTGTACAGAACACCCAGAAACACAGAAGTGTGAGAAAAGGGACAAAAGGAATGAATATTTCACAGGTTGTTTCCAACTGTTTGTTTTCCAGTTGTTTTCCAACTGTCCTACTGTTCTGACATCATTAAATTGCAAGGCAGTAAACAAGAAGTTTTCAGTGTAATAATATCATGTAAAGATTTTATCTACTGTTCAAGTGGGTAGTTATTAAAATTCTTTGTAATTTCAATAGCTAGACATTTGAACAATGGATCAAATTACAAAACACAGAAAATGGTTCCCTCTGGCATCCTTCACAAGAACTGCACAGGACACATCACGGTGTTATTTGTGCCAGATGACAAATCCAGCCTGTCTGACCCAAAACTGCAGTGTGGATCCTGCAGGTTGGGAGGATCCAGCTCTCACTGACCCAAATACACCAAAAATGTACATCCACAGATCTCCTGATCTTAAATGACAACCTAAGGAGGGGATGGGATTGTTGTGGGTCTTTGGGGTTGTCTCAACGGAGCAACTCAATTGTCTCCTTGTGTTTAGTGCCTTAGCTTGTTTTTACAGGAGGAAATAAATTATTTGCAGAGGAGTAAGAAGAGGTGAGGATCACACCTGCCAGATACAGAGATCCAGCATCAAACCAAACAATGTTTATTTTCCTGAGGAGTGAAGGCAAATAAAAAGCCAGATTCCCTTTTTACACCAAATGCCTTTCTCTCCACATCTGAAGAATTCATTCTCTCTTAACACGTGAGCCCAAAGCTTCACAGCGTTTGCAGTAAAAAATGTCCTTCATTCCCACCATCAAGACAAGCATTCAAGTGATCATCAAGACCTGAAGATGAACCACTTTTTTCATGTGTATCCCTTCTCTGGGTTAAGTTACAAGCAGATCCTAGTGCTGTATCCTGCAAGTTACTCAGTGTTACTTCACTCTGTTCTACAGTACATGCTAAAGCTTCTGTTAATTAAAATCCCAGCTCAGTAATTTAAGAAGACTTCAAGTAATGTTATGTACTGCCTCTACATTCCCAATTCCACAGTTCTCTGGTTTTAGTGTATGGATGTGCTACCCATGGAGCTCAGTTTCATTTGGATTTCTTGAATTTAGGGACCAGTTGTGGTTTTATCCTTCAGCAACAAAGACTGAGCATTTAAAAATGGCAGGGACTTGACCCCCACGCTGCCCCATAACACAGAGAGTTCCTGGTAAAATCAAGAGAAAAAGTGTCTGTTGAGGAGACATGACATCAGGGGTTTTAATGCTCACATCATGAACCCCTGTAGAACAAATGAAGAAACAAAATTTCTACTTTGTATTAAATTGGAAATAAACAAAACTGTTCAGGCACATTCAGGCTGGACAAACCTGTATTACTGAACTGGGATTTCCAAGCACAATACAGCTCCAGAGGTTTCATTTGTACCCAATTTTCAAAATACAGAACATTAAAATGCCTTCAAGTGTTTTCATAACAAGCAGCATGCTTAAACGTACAACTATTTGATAGTCTGGTCTACTGTACTACCACAGTGATCTCAGGAGGTTACACATAAACAGTATTTTTAAACAGTTAAAGTATTTTGACAGTTCAGTTCTAATATCTTCTTGGTAAAAAAGAAACCAAACCCCCTCTACTCTGATACTGAATTACCAGGGAACCTTGAGTCCATCAGAAATTTGAAATGTGTTTCTATTCATCAATAGCTTTCTATTTTTGATGAATGCTTTAAGTTGAAAGCCCAAATATCTGCCAAAGTGTTGGAGAGCTTAAAGGGAGGAAAGGGGCCAGGGGAAAAATCGCTGTTGGCAAAGTAGGCACAAGGTCTATCATCCATTCACATCAGTAATTTAGTTGGAATTAATGGATATTTTTCTTGGCTGAAGAGAACAGGCTTGATCCTTTGTCCTCAGCAGGAATGTAGATGATGGAAAAGTACAGGTGAAGCATGAAAGATGGTACCTGTGAAATACTGACATTTTATTCTCCTTCATAGCCAAAATGAGAACTACACCTTTACTCCCATCAGTTTTTCATTTTAGACCAAAGGAACCAGCTGCAATATTTAGCAAGGAAAAAAGGTTAAAAAACTCATCTGACCAACCACTCAGCACAGGACAATGCTGGTAGATCTAGAAACTGAAATAAGGGAGTTAGTATTTTTTCAAAAGCTTCCTTCACAACTGTGTATTTTAAGATCTCAGTAAGTGTTTGGCAAATAAGACAAGCTTTCCAGGGAAAAGCACTGTGGGGTTAACTACGCTCTATTCACCATTTACTGCTCCTAGCTTTGCATTTGATACGATGGCTTGTCTAACAAGCACTTCGGAGAAGGAATGAGAGCCCCTAAAATGAGTTTTTGCATCAGCAATACAGCTCGTCACACAGGGAAGAAAAGCTACATGTAAGATTTTGCAAATACTTTGTGAGTAGCTTCAAGTAGATTTAAGAAAAAACCCAACAAGTTGTTTTTTTAAGCCTAACTTTTTTTAAGCAGAACATTTAACAATATGCTAGCATTGGTATTTGCATAATTTATTGATTTATGGCTAATGTCAAAGGCATCTCTCCACCTACGTGGGCTGAGCAGTGATTACAGCAGGCTGCAGTTATTACAGCAGGATATCTGAGTCAGCGTTTTCCTTCTGCCTCTGAACGCTCACCCGCTTCCAAATTACAACACAAACTGCATCTGGGCCTCTTTTTTTCCCCCCTTTCAGTCTGACTAGAAAAATCAGTTGCTACTGTGGCAGGCTGCAGTGAGGGAGCACAGTGGTGTCTTCTCTCTGGAGAGGTTCAGTCCCATAAACTGGGTGTGATGTTTCAGTTCTGAGCTCCGGGTGATGTAAATCAGGTGATCACGTTTAGGTCCTCCCTACAGGATCAGTCAGGCTGGAAGTCTCAGTGTGTCACTGGTGCCACCTCCCCAATCCAGCAGGGCCATCCCAGAGCACAGGGCACAGGGTTGTGTCCAAACAGTTCTGGAATATCCCAGGGAGGAGACTGCCCAGCCTCTCTGGGCTCTGCTCAGGGCTGGGCACTGTCCAGGGCACAAGTTGTGCCTCCTGGGCAGGGGAATTGCTGGGCTCAGGCCCTGCCCGTGGCTCTGGGGCCATTGCTGGGCCTGGAGCAGAGCCTGGGGCTGCTCTGCCCTCCCTGCACACAGGGACAGACACACAGGGACACCCAGGGACAGCCAGGGCTGAGGCCCCTCTCAGCTGGGGCTCCTCTCCAGGCTGAGCAGCCCCAGCTCCCTCAGCCTCTCCTGGGCACGGAGATGCTCCAGGCCCTTGCTCAGCTCCAGGAGCTCCTGTCCCTGCTGTGCTGAGGATCCAGGGCTGGACACAGCACCCAGAGGTGCCTGCAGGGCTGGGCAGAGGGGCATTACCTGCTGGAAATGGTCTTCCCAGTGCACCCCAGGACATCAGGTGCCTTCTTGGTCCCCACCTGCACCATTCCCATTCCTCCCTCCTGTTCCACAAGCTCCTCCAAAAGCTGTCAGGACACATTCAGCACTGCTCATATTTGGAGGAGCGACTTCATCATCAGAGAGAAAAAGCGTTTTAGCCAAATAAACCCAAAAGACCACTGTTAACATCCTTTTATGCAAGTCATCAGCTGTATTTGTATTCTCTAGTGCTGCTCTGTAAACAAGTGCTCAGCTGGTGAGCAGGAATCCATCCCATCGCAGAGGCTTTGGGTTTATAGGTACGGCTCTCCCGAAGCACCGTTCAGTTTGCTCTTGCTCTTGTTCCTGGAAAGGAGCTTCTTGCTCAGAATTCGTGAGAGTGTCCCCCCCTTCTTGCGGCTCTCCTCTGACAGAGGCTGCTGCAGGAACACCAGGTCGTTGTGGGACTGGCTCATTCCCGGGTCCTTCTGGTGATGCTGCCGGCGGAAAAACAACTTCGCGCTTTTCTTCAAAATCCCACCTGTGGAAGGAAAAGGTGCAGGACACTTTAGACAGAACAGGTTGCTGTCCTCTGGAAACTCAGCTTTAACTGCAGCACGAGGGAGAAAAGCTGATCCTCTGATTTAAGTCTCCTTCCTTACACTTAGTTCCAAATGCTCTTCTGGAGGCCACGCTAATGGTCATACACATGCACAGCGAACGGTGTGGGTTGTACCCTGGGCTCTCACGTGTCAAAGAGGCACAGCCAATCTTTCCAGCCAGTAAAGTAGAAAGGATTTTATAGAAAGAATACAAGAGGGGGAATAATGTTACTCTTTGTTGTTTCAGAGATCAAAGGAGGTGAAGATCAGCCTGTGAGGCACCACGTGAAGCAAATTTTCATTTGAGGTGCAGGACAACAGTACCTGGCAGTAAACGTGTGTGCAGTGGTTCTGTACAAGCCAGGCAGCAGGTGTTCTGTATAAATTCGGCAGCACCACCCAGAGTAACACTCACAAAGCATTTGCTATTCTAAAACCCTGTTAGGAATAGCAGTGCACTTCAAGCAGATTAAAAATAATATTACATCTGCTTCCAACAGGTTCAGAAGTCTGCCCAAATCCCTCCTGTGGTAAATTAAGTTGCTTTATTTTGCCGTGTTCCTTCCCTTGACCCCATGTCAAACCCAGCATGCAGCCAAGGCAATTGCAGCTGTCATCTCACCAGGGACTCATGCTGCCAACAGCAGCTATCACTACTCCTCTCTTTGCAAGCTTGGGTTGTTTTTGCAGCCGTTCTGCCAAATTCCACCCTCCCTCTCCATGTGTGCCCGTGTGCCTGGTGTGCAGCTGGCAGGGACACTGCTCCAGGCTACCAGCAACACTCTGATGGTTGGGACATCAGCTCTGTGTTAAAATAGCATCAGTTTTGTATGGAATTGGTAGGGCTGCTGTCCCAGGTGGCAGGAGCCTGTTTGAACGGAGGAGGACCCAGGTGACAAGCCAGCACAAGAGCTTCTGGCAGTCAGACTTGGATGTGGGGACAGTCAGCTCCCTGGCAAAGCTTCCACACCTCCTCCCTGCACCACTATCAGGTTTCCTGATCCTTTCTCAGTTCAGCTATTAATTCCTGTCATGGCATGGTCTTGATTCTGCTTTTCCTCCCACGGCAAATGGACACAAAAAGCAACACCCAGTGCAGTTCTTTCATGGGACACTGCTAGAATTAAATGTTTGTCCCCTGAGGCCTTGACAAGACCTCTGTGTCATTGCACAGCAACAGCTGCAGAACAGGTATTTCACGGCAGCCAGATGCTGCTTTGTACACACCAAAGCAGTCACAAACAGGTACCTGGGTTTATTACTGTGTACTTTAAGGGTTAAGCACTCAGCACCTGGGAGGATATTCAAGCATGTTTTTTTCTGGCAGCTGCTGAGACTCTCCTCACAGGCCACAGTGGGATGGGAAGCAGAAATCAGCTGAAAGCAACCAGAACTCGTGGATTTGAATCTTGACTGCTCTCCCATCAGCCTCTGACTGATCTTTCTGGCAAGGCAGTACCACTTCAAGCTGTTGTCAGCAGCACAAAAGCAGCAGTGTTCCAGCCCAGGACGCTGACAGTTGTTGATGTGCAGGGGCTGGGGGGATGCAGAGACCTCGCTGCTGTGCAGCTCCTGCTTGAGCAGGCAGCTGTTCTGCCCAGCAGCCCTGGCAGCTGCAGCTGTGCCAGCAGCACTAGGACACAAGGCTTTAACCCTAAGCAGATTTTTATCCCCATCCATTCTGTCATTCAGACTGATTTTCTACACCAGGAAACAGCACCTGACTGAGAATGCTCCAAAAATTGTGTCGGTGGCCTGGGACAACTCCCTGCAGCTGCAAAACCGTGGGCAGCGCTTCCCTGAGAGCAGCACAGGCTCAGCACAAGCAGCAGCCCCCGACACAAGAGCTCCCTGGTGTTCAGTGTCTGCTGCCTGGAAGCTTGCCACGTGCCCAGCACTCTGCAGCCCATTTGGAGTGTGGTGCCTGGCTGTGGCTCTGGCTGCTGGAGACATGCAGCCCTGGGAGGAGGCAGGGCAGGGCAGAGCAGCAATCTGGCAGTGCTCGTGCTGGTTTATGTGCAGGTTCATGTGCTGTTTGCATGCTTATGCCTCCAGTTCAACAGGATCCACGTGCCAGCCCTGCCCCCAGCACCAGGAGATGAGCAGAGAGCACTGCAGGAACTCACTGCACTAAAGTAGGGTGTTCTGGAAATGCTTGTGGGGCTGGGATCACTTCTGAATCTCATTTGTGCTAATGGAGGAAGATTTCCTTCCACATCTACAAGGATACGAATAGATATTGCTTTCCATTCCTTCCCAATTTCCAAAACAGTTTTCAAAACAGGTGGTTTTGTAAAAAGCTGCTGATTTTGTAAATACCTGCTGACATTGTGGCAGCTCTGTAAGTCAGGCTAGAAAAGCTTTATCTAAGAATCTATAAGCAGCAGGTTTTAAAATAAGTTTTGTTTGTATGTGTATCCAGTTATGGGGTCACACATGGTATGCATGAGCAGATTTTAATTGATTACCAGATGCTACAGCAGTGGGCATGATGGAGAGAGATTAGGAATGTAGAGCATCCCTCCAAGCCTTCCTTGCTGCCCTCTCTGTGTGACCCTCCTGGACAGCACAACCAGCAGAAGGATGATCTGTCACAGCAGACTGGTCTGCTAAGACACCTGAGCACAGGAAGGTAATTTTGGAAGGAATGGATGGGGGAAGAAGAGAATGGGTGTCAAACTAATTTCTGCTTCCGTTTTTACAATGAGTGTCTCATTGTAAAGCTATATTTTCTTAGGGATTAAAAAAAAAAAAGAGAAAAATAACTTACTGTGTAGGTAATTAATTCTGGCTGGTATAGTAGTCATCTTAAGTTTACAAAAGGGAACGGGTAAGAAAGAGGAAGTCAGAAAGGTAAAAAAAAACCAAACAAAAATATGCAAGAGTAAAAAAAAAAGTGCTAACCTTAAGACATTAACACGCACAAAAGGCTTTCCAAAGCAGAAGGGGTTTTGTTTGGGTTTTTTGCTGTGTTTGGGTTTTTCTGTTGTTGCATTTTCGGTTTTAGTTGTGGTGGGTTTTTTTGTTGTTTGTTTTTTTAAGGGGAAGCATTTTACACACAGAAGCCTTGAACTATTCACAGCTCACTGAATGCAGGGGGTTGAAATGTTTTCTATCTTACTCCATAAAAGCTACTCAGCTGTGACAAAGCAGAGATTCAAGACTTCCACAAAGACATCTGTGTATAATGAAAGGGATTTGAGGCAGTGTTTTTCAAGTATATTTTCAAGATGATACAACTGTCTCAGAGATATTTTGCAGTTTTTAGCAGTCTTACACTGAATTGTGTGAAAAGGATCTCCAGAAGCCTCGTCTCTTTGCACAGGGAAACCCAAAACCAGACAACAACTCACATACAAACTTCCACTTGCTTGTTTTAGAACAACATGCTGAAGAAGAGTCCAGTGGTTTTGCAGCTTCTCACACAGCTTCCTAAACTTTTCCAGGCTCCAAAATGAGCCAAATCCCTTGACAACTAACGCACTCCCCTCATCCCAAACACACCCAGGACTTTCCAGTGCCTGAGCATGTGTGTGACAGGGATTGTTGCTGTGCCCTCCTGATCTCTCACATGGAGCAGCCCAGCTGGGGGAAGGCCAGAGAACTCCATGCTCTAAGGGAGGGTCCTGACAAAGAGCTCCAGTGTGTGCCCTGTGGGACAGGGGGTGACAATCCAGGAAAACAGGGAGGTTTTGTAGTGAGCCACTTCCCAGGATCCCTGGGCCAGGAAAGGATAGGAAATAATAAAGCAGAGAGGGATGGATGTGAGTGAAAAGCACAGTGGTTTTTTACAACTTTAAGGTGCAACCTGTGTGCCTGTTTGGGGCACACTCCACTGCACTGGCCCTTTTCTAAGACTTCCTAACAGCCCCTGTGTTGACCACAAACCAGTGCTCAGAGGTTACTGGATTCACCAAGGAAACACAGAAGACATTTTCAAACTGCAGCTCTTCAGGTGTGTAACTACCTAAGCAAAATGATCTGATGCCCTACTTACTTATTAACTTTTATTCTGTTTTCTTTAGGAAATTATGCTTTAATGAAATGAGTGAAAAGGGGGCATCTGGTCACCAGGAGTTTCTGCTTCAGCTGTGGTGCTTCCCTGAACTTCAGTGAGGGCAGGGCAGCCCTGTGCTCAGAGATGTGAAGGAGGAAAAGGAAAAGGAGAAGTTGTATTGGGGACCAACTGTGGCAGGCTGCCATCTTCACCTTGGTAATGGGGCTGCCAATACAAGGCAAGTCCTGGGTTACAAGGACACAGGATTTCCTTGAGGAATTGATAATGTGACTAGGGATTTCTCTCCCAAATAACTGAGCTGGGAGTAATGAGCTGCCAGCTTCTAAAGGTGAGCTGTTTCCTCATGGAGGGGAGGATAAGAAAGCCCGAGCTGGCTCAGAGAGCTGCAAGTAAAACAGCTTCAACCAACACCACAATCACAAAGAGTCTGAAGGACAAAAAAAATCAATAAGAAAGGATGAACTACTGCAGCCAATTACATAGAGAAAGCAGTTGCTGAAGTGGAAGTGAGGATCATGTACCTTTAGATTTTTTCATGCTCCCAGTTTCTGAAACACTTAATGAGCTCCCAGATATTTCTTCAGAGGTCTGGTCTAAGAGTGTGCTGGTGTCCCACTGCTGGCTGCCATTCTCCAAAGCCCAGGCCTTGTGGGTGCTCTGCTGTGGGTCGGTACCAGGGACTCCTTCAGAAGCACCCAGTGACTGCTCTTTCTCAGAGGGGATTTTTCCAGCAGCTTCCTCCACAGTGGGTGGATCTGCTTCCCTGCAGGAGCTGTCCATGGCTGCAGCATAGCCCATCATCAGTGAAGCTTCACTGTCCTGAGATAAAGAGGTCTGCCCAGTGGAAATAAGAGACAACACTGACACAGGACATCCTGCTGGAGAAAAACAAACCTCCCTGCAAGGGTTATTTTAACTCTTTATACTTGTATTGCTCAGGACCATCAGCAAGCCACCTGGAGCTTCCTTAGCTCTACTGAAGGAGAGGAGCTTTTAGCAAAGTTTTTATCATGTTCCAAAGGCCAAATGAGTGAAAAAATCCATTAAATAAATGCCTTTTACCTATCCCTGGCCCCACTATAAATAACAGGACTCCCCTATATGTGCTGCTGTAATCAAGTGTCAACATACACAGAGAATCTTTTGTTCCTTCTAAGAAAATTAACATCAAAGCATTCCATCTTGTCTCATTGTTTGCCCTCCCTCTGGAACAGAGGGACCAGAGATTTTTCAGAGGGTTTACCAGCTTTGAAAAAAAAAAAGTAGAAAGATCTTTCATACTTTTTCAGTGCATCTTCCCTAGATGGGTGAAACATAGAGAAGGATTATCCTCTCTTCTCACCTAAATTGATTTTCCCACATCCCTAACACCACTCCTAGCCAAGGACACCGTGCATTTTAGTCAGGTTGTCAAATCTAACAATCAGAACCCAACACCCTGACTTGGCTTAACTTGAAACAGTCACAGAAAAATAACCTGGCATACAAAACTGGGTTCTGCAGAGACAGCAGAAGTCGTGTTAACGTTGCAATCAGTGCAGAAAAGGCTTTACAGAACTAAGCAGGAACTCTAGGTGCTGTTTTCTGCTCTACCTTGGACACCCCTGATATGATAATGGTGCTTTTCTTTCGAGGAGACTTCAGCTTCTGCTTTGCAGACTCGCTCAGCTGCCGAATGGCTGCTTCTGCCACGGGGTCGGTGCCATTCAGTACCAGCAGCTCTGAAAAGAAAGGATCATTTCAGAAGGAAAAACAGGAAAAAACAGAGCAGAGACAGGCAGAGTTTGTCCTTGACTTAAAATTCACAGAAATGGCACAAACACCATGAACTTTTTAATTCACCTCCCAGCATCAGGTCCTGTCTTTCCCTCCTGTCACCCATTTTTGGAGAAAAGGTACCCAAATGGCACCTACAAACCCTTTCCATGAGAACAAAGGAGGTTCTGGAAGCCTGGACAAAACACCCCATTATTTCAATGCACTGCTACCCTGTGCTGACAGTGGGGACACCGTGAGTTATCACAGTCATGAAGAACCACAGCTGTAACATGGTACCAGGCTGGCACATGATGCTCCTTCCTCAGGTAGTTTTTTTCTTGTTTTGCTCCTTTTCCAGACCTCCCTGCTCACCATTTCCTGTGATAGGGTGGGGAAGGCAAAGTAGCTGCTTCCAAATCCTGTAAAGTCCACCCCCTTGTCCCCTCCAGCCACTGCACAGGAATATAAAATCTTCTGTATAAAATGCTCTTTAGTGACAAACACGAGTTTATTTTTAAGCATGGCCTTTTCTGGCATCTAGCACACAAATGTACATTAATCAAATTCATCAAGCTCAGGAACAAACACGGCTAAGGAAGTCAACAAGACAAAAATCCCCATGTTTAACTGCCTGAGGTGGACTTTTCTGGCAAGAGTTTTAACAACAACAAAGAGTACAGGCAGGAATAGCCCCAGAGTTAACTGAATTGAGCAGTGCCTTTGGTTACTGTGTCAGTAATGTGGTAAAAGATGAGGCCTAGGACTAAGAATATGTGTGCATGTCTGCACACTCACCTCCAGCCTTGACTTTTTCCATCTCCCCAGCCCCTGCATTAATTCTTATTGTTGTCATCACTCAGAACTATGGCACAGACACAGCATCTTTTCCAGAGTGCTCACTGCTATTTTGCCAGGATGTTTGTAATAACTTTTACCTAAGTTACTGCCATACCAAAGGTTTCTTTGTATTTCTCTCATTTGGCTTTTGTTCTAATGAGTAATTCTTCCTGCAATACTGTATAAACACTTCACAGAAATCCCCCTGCACTCCCAATAAAAACATTGTCCACAACAATATGGAATAAGCTGTCTCCAGGTGAATTTTCCAGTAAGTGTTTTGTGTCTTTAATATCATAAACACTTCAGAGAATCAACTCACAAGTCTTGCACTATCTTAATATTTCCCAAATTGATGTAGTAATACCACCCTGCTTCATGGTATCAGAGCATTTCTTATCCTAGAAGTAGGAAAAGATCCAAGTGCTGTTACAGCTATTCATGGTCACTGCTTCTTGCCCTTCCCCATTTTTGTAGGCCAATACATTTCTGTCTCTCAGAAACCTCCTGACTGTGGCAGGAGCAGCCCAGATCACCTCCAGATTGTCCTTTCCCCACTCAGACCTGTAGAGAGCCAACTGAACTCCACACCAGGTGCCACTGGCAGCCACACTGGGTCACATCTGTCACTGCTCTTGCCCACAGAGCCACTGAAAGGGTCAGTGGTGACCACACACAGGACTGAAAAATGTGCTGAAGATTTAGAGCTGCAACTTGAAAAGGTAAATTCCCCAGAGACAAAATCAGGTTTATACACAATTCAAAGTGAATTTATAATTATTGTCAATGTCACCTGATACTCTGAAGGAACTTCAGCTGTATCCAGGTGACTTAGGAAGGTGGACAAACGGGCACAGCAAGTCCAAAAAATGGGCTAGGAAGAGAATTGAGTCTTCCATACATGAGTCCAGCCTCTGCCTTCTCTTCAGACACAGGGGACTTAGAGGTACCTGTCACAGGGTTTTAATTTAGAGCAGCACCCCCTGTGCCTTTATGAAAGGATGCATCTTTCATTCAAAAGTAAGAGAGAAGCCTTACTTTTGGCTTTTCTGCAGTCTCCTCCCCTCTCCAAACCACAGCTCATTGTTATTTATTCAAAACCAGCAATTTAAAATGCCAATTAAAACCAGACTTTTACTGCAAGGCAGCCATAGCCCAAACCACAGTGCTTTGTAACACAAACACCCCAGAGGTGCTGACAGGCAGCAGCCACATGGGCTGGCTGTCATTTGAACAGGATCACATTAATCCCACGTGCAAAACAGACAAATGTTCTCCTTAGCAGCTTCCAACATTTTTATTACCTGTATCTGAAGATGACAAAGTTTTGCTGACTGGGGCACCATGAGAATGGAGGGCTTCAACAGTGAAATCCTTTTCAGTCACCTTTACTTTAACTGGAGTTTTCACAGGAGAATCTGAGGACCAAGTCTTTTGGTTATTTGAACTGGTCAAGACGTTTTTTATTATGTTAAAAAGAATTTATTATACCATTTATGCCTGTTCAAATCATAAGTGTTTGAGAAAATTGTTTAACAGAAATTCTCAACACATTCTGTGGTAAATCTCAATCCAAAAGGCCAGTGAGAAGAGTGAGAATTTTTTAAACATTCTTAAATATTTAAAAACATTGCTTAAAAATGTTTAAAATGTTTTTTTTAAACCTTTTTAAATGTTTAAAACATTAAAGAATGTTTTTAAACATTCTACTGTAATACATTAGACAACACTCAAATAAAAAGATTTGCTGTAACAACTTAAAAGAACACAGATCTCTGTGATGCTTCACACCAAGACTGTTCACAGGTTTTACTTTCATAATTTTCCCAAGAAAAATTGGAAAATCTGCTCCTGGAGGACATGCTGAAAAGTATTTTGTCACCAGGTAACACCACCCTCCATCAGAGATGATAACACAGATGAGATTTAGAAGACACAGGATGGTTTGTTAACAGCAAAACCTCTGAGAGTCTGATGTATCTGTCATGTGAAAAACCATCCACCAAAACCCAGCCCTTCCACATTATGCTGAACATTTACAGCACATATTAAAAGAGACATTCACTGTTCCTCTTGCAAGAAAACAAGTTTTCCTGAGAATGAAAAACCCGACTCTGGAGACCACGAACAACCACCCCACTCCAAGAGATCAGAGAAGGCTGGAGAGCGGCGCCTCCCTGACACCCCAGCACTGCCCAGTGCTTCTCCTGGTGCCCATGGAGGGAACACAGGAAGATCTGGACCTGCTGACCTGTGCTCAGTGGGGATGATCTCCCTTCCAGGCGAGGTTTGGTCCTCACAGCAGTGACAGTGGTGACCACAGTCCCACAGGGCATCACAGTGCGATCCTTCTCGATCTTGGTGGCCAGCACTGGAGAGGAGACCTGCCTTGCCTTCAGTTCACTGGGTTCTATAAAAGAGAACTAAGGAGACACAAAAACACCACCTCAGAAGCACAGACAGGCAAGGAGGACACTATTTCCAGCTGCTGCTTTAAGGCTTTTGCTGAGCCAAACTCGAGAGTTAATTCTTTCAATAAGACACAATAACAAGAGTTAATTCTTTCAACAACCTGCAATCAAGACAGGCTGCTCTGACTCAGCCACGAGTCCAAGCATGATTTGAGCATTCATTCCCAAGCACTTCCTGAAGGCAGAGACCCAGCCCAAAGCCCCCAGCCCAGCAGTACCTCTGCAGTGAGGGATCCCAGCCCTGGCTCCAAGCTGCTCTCCCTGGCCTCGCTGTTGAGTGCAAAGCTGTGCTGGCCAGAGGGTTGTTTCCTGAACAGG
This sequence comes from Nicator chloris, assembly GCA_013400495.1. NCBI lineage: Eukaryota > Metazoa > Chordata > Aves > Passeriformes > Pycnonotidae > Nicator > Nicator chloris. The sequence goes on from WAAE01009006.1 coordinate 262,112, forward strand.
TCCAGAGGTACAGTCACCTTCCCACATAAAGGACCTGCAAGAATGAAGTCAGCAAGGTCAGCCCAGATCTAAGCTGCCAGGATGTGTAAGGGAGAGAATACAGGAAGGGAGGAGAAAATTCAGGCAAAAAACTGCAATAACTGGTTCTACACTACAGGGCAGAGAAGTGGCATTTTACAGCTATTTTTTTTTCCATTTATGACTATTCTTCAGCCTGGCTTAATACTGTACAACAGGAAAGAATGGAACCATGAAATATTACTTATTTGCTGTTGTTTCTGGCCATTATTTTTCCCTTTATATGCAGAATGTCTAGGGGAAAAAAAGAAACAACTATGAGGTTCTTGGACAATCTCCATAACCAGTTTCTGCATCTTTCATTTCAGAGGACAATCTGGATTCCTGGTTAACTGGTGCCTCACAACAGTAGTGTTTCTTAATTTGAACTTTATTGAAACTTCAGCAATTTTCTTGTTCCTCCCCTGACTTTATCAGCTTCACTAAACCAGAACAAATTTTTATTAGCAAAGGTACTGCATGATTTCAGAGATGGAATCCTGGTTCTCTGTGCAAAGCAGAATGTTTAAAAACAATCAATTCCTACACTTCACTGGCCTTTTGGGGTCAAGTTACCACAGAATATGTGCTGAGAATTTGTATTAAACTATTTTTTCAAACACTTAACAGTTTGAACAGGCATAACAGGTATATTAAACTCTTGTCTATACCTATATTATACAAGCAGGGATCTACATTATATTCACCTAACTCAGCTCTCTGCTCATTAATATGATTCTACTTTGAGTGTTCTATTCAAGTTTTTTGGAGAAGGACAGCTCAGCAGGTATGGAGGGGAGGAAGAGAATTGTCAGTGCAATCCACTGGGATCTTTTTCTTCAGGAAACCAAGCTGAAAGTTAGGATGTAGAACATTCCTGGTGTAATCTGAAAGACTAAAGATGCTTAGGTACAGTCAAGACTACATTTTGTCCAAAAATAACTTAAGTTTGCTGACTCCATATTAAATATTTTTTTAAAAATAGAAAATAGCGTCCATATTAGAGAAATATTTAAAAACTTTTGACTTTCCAATCCCTCCAATAATCACATATCATAAGCAAGGTATTGCACAACTTTGTATATCTAAATTATTAAAAAGAGTTCTGAAACAACAGAATCGAGTTGTAAAAATGTTTGAGGCCCCATGTTTTATATTTAATCCAAACATAATCAGAATTGGAGTGTTTTACACCTGATGGTAATTTTCATACCTGAATTGTCAGGCAGTCTCTGGGACTGGACAAGGAAGGATTTACAATTAACCCCCATTATTTACAATTAACCCCCCCTTCAACCACAGAAAGAACTCAAAAGCTTAATCTGAAACCAAAAAGGTTCACAGTGGATCTGTTTTAGATGTTTAGAAGATGGACAAATATAGGATATCAGCACCTGGAAGACTCAGTATGTTGACAATCTAGAAAAAAACTCCAAGATTCTCTGGAACCTTAACCCAGACCACAAGAGAGGCACCTGGTCAGTGTGTTCTCCTTCCACCCAGGATTACTGATGGATCTCACAGTTTCTGTGGCCATCCAGAAATAAAATTCTGTCAACACCCAGCAAAGCTCACAGGCTGATCATGCAAAATAACTCAGTCTTTACACTTACTATCCAACTTTCCATCTTCCACTATTTGCAGTTGCAATGCTTTTGATTTGGCACTTAGTTCACTGTGAAGGAAACAAAACCACGTTAGGTCTTTGCAGGCCAAGCAAACATTTTCCTTCCCACGTGGGTTTTCCCCTTTCCCCAGCTTTTCTCAGCCCTCTCCAAGCCAAACACTGCACCTTGCAGATGGGTAAGAGTGACTAAAGGGATCACAGTCAGAAAACCATGGCTTGGGTACATCCCCCACTTTTGCTCTGGTTCAATTTGTTGAATTTCAGAGGCTTTTCTTCTCCCCAGGAGCTGACAAATGCTGCTCCACAAGCTGAAGATGGTTCCTAGTCTGACTGCTGCACCACAACACCAAAAAGCTTTGTTTTTCCTGGCAGGATCAAATTTGTAGCTCAAGATTCTGGAACAGGCTCTGTCAACATCCCTGTCAAAGCAGGAGAGTGTCCTGCAAAAACAGGACAGATGCAAGAAAACAAAAGCAGCTGCAGCTTTAAATGAGAAGAGTCAGTATCACTTTTCCAAACAAGACTCAAGGATGCTGCAAGGCAACGAGTTTCTGTGTGACAAAACCCAGGTGAACTACTCTCAGAATTACACGTGTGGTACTTCCTAAGATGGACTAGAAAACAGGTACAAAACCTTTCCTCTGACTGAGACAGTGAAGCAAACTGGGCACCAACTAAGGAACCCTCCAGTCCAACTTTATTTTATAACCTTCTCAGCAGGCCTTCTGCCAAAAACCCTAAGGGCATGCAAACATGTCTTTCATCTGCTATGTCTCCATTTCAGGATGGTGTGGTCCATCCCCACCTCCTTTAGATGCTGTGGCACATCATCTATGCAGCAAATTCTTCCCTGCCACTCCCACCCTTCCTGCACCCCAAAACTTGGGAAGGAGCCCTTTGATGGCACTACTGCTGCTTTGCCATGAAGCTAAAGCAGAGCCTGACACGGTGGTCAGTGCAGTGGTGTTCAGAGTGGAGGATATTTTTGGCTCTGAAGAAAGAAAACAGTAGAGGTTTGTGCGTGAGAACTTGAAAGAAGTTCAAAAATCCCTGCCAAAATCCTCATCATTTATCTGTAAAAGCCCCCAAGCTTACCTCATGCACTTCTGAAAAGCAGTATGGAAACCCCAGCATTATTCCTAGTGTCAAGGCCAAATTCCAGTCAAGTTAATCACATCCTGCCTGCCCTCTCTCAGCCCTTTCAGTTGGAAAAGGGTATTATTCTTACAAACTTCCTGTCCCAAACTGCTGGGAACTTGTCTGCTCTGCAACACTGAGCACGGGTGCTGCTCCACCAACAGATGGCTGAAGTGGATCACAGACCCCTGGCTGAAGCACTCTGTGGGACTTCAGACAACAAAGTTCCTCAGTGACCCCCCCTTTCCTAAACTCATGCACCTCAGAAGCCATTTTTGCTCTGCTCTTAGAAAGTGAAAATAAAAGTAGTTTTAGAACTGCTCACTTTTGACCCTATTTACAGCAGCTGGGTGAATCACAGATTACTGTGCAGGCTGCCTCAAAGTCCCTTTTTTTGTTCTACAGGAGAAAGAAAATCTAGTCAACTTTTACATTCCCTTTTTAGGCCACCATGTTTTTAGAGGGTCAATTGTGTTTGCACATTTGCTTTTCCCACTCAGGGGAGGGAATGGAGAGACACCAGAGTCCCTCAAATGCAGTTTTCACAGTGAAGTGACTTCAAAACGTTGCTAACTCTTCTTTTCTGGCACTGTAGGAAAGCATGAGGTGATTTATTATGCCTGTGGCTGCTGTCATCTACTAGAATCATGTATCTACCATGGAACATCTAGAGACCTGTATCTCATATCCATGCAGAGGGTAATTAGATATCCTAATTAGATATCCTGAAGCCCCTACCAGCTCCAGATTTTTCTGAGGCCACACAGAGAAAGGCCAAGAATGGACCTGTTTCAAAATGCCATTCTTCTCTCACACAGTTCAAGAAAAAAAAAAAAAAAGGTGCTTTAGTGTAAAGTACTCTCAGTAGGTAAGTTACTTACAAGATAAACTCTTCCTTCCAAAAGGGATGTGCAGCATTTTTGGCTACAGAGCTGGAAAACTTCTGCATAGGGTCATTCAACTGAACTATACACACCAGGTCTGTGCTGCCTGTAAGGGCAAGAAAAATCAACAGCCAGTTATGAATGCTCTGTCACCAAGAGGCCACTCACTGAAAAGAAACCCCCATTCCTTGCACCCTGCACTTCTGAACAGACTTTTGCAGACACTTTCTCACCCTCCCACAGAATAAATGCCTTCCCTTGGTTTGTACACCGAGGACATTCATGGCAAAGGTCACTATTGCATCACTGCTGTCTTATGAACTGCCCTACACACTGTGAAACATGACAGCCTGATTTAAATCCTGCCATCAAGCAACAGAGTGCAGGCATAAAACCATCCAAAACGATGGGGAGACAGAAAAAAAACAAAAAAACCACTAAGAGTGAGCAGGTGATGCTGAGGGTGTGAGGCAGGGAGGCAGCAAAGTTGCTTTCAGCTGCTTTAAAAAACCCAGAAGTTTTCTAAGTTCCTCCTGGCCACAGTCACAGTGGTTTATTTGGACATGAAAACAAGCTTTTTCTGCTGGCAAGTGACTGATGACAGCAGTGCTAATTCACAATGGTTTGTGCACTGTGGTTTTGAACAAGTTTTAAAGCACTGCTGCAGACTTATCTCTGCCTTGATCTCGGAATTTGGTAGTGCTGCAAATTGGCATATTAAGAGCAGTTACACTGCTGCTCCAAGGGCAAACAGTTTGCCAGATTTGTTCCTCTTAAAACAGCTTCTTTCATATGGCTTTCACAGCATCAGAAATCATTTAAACCCAGATTTCCAACACATCAAGGAAAGCAACAAAAAGCTCAGTACTGAGTGTGTGCAAAGCAAACAAAAGCTGCTGCCCCCGGTTCTCCAGAAGAATCTGGGTCTGTGTTTGCAGCTCTGAGTTGTTCTCTGGGGATGCTTTGGGGCTGTGGATCAGCCCTGTCTCAGGCACAGAGGCAGCCTGGGCCTGGCAAGGTGATTAGAGGAGACAAAGCACTGTGTACACACAGCTTATTTGGGATCCAAGCTGACCCCAGAGTAAGTAGCTGAGCTGCTTTCACAGGGGCTCAGCCTGAGCTGATGGACCTGGGCTGGTTTCTGCTCACCCAGCCATGTGTCCCTGCAGCCTGGCCCTGCTGCCACGTCCCCAGCCCAGGGCAGGGACCCTGCACAGCCCTGCCTGGAACTCCACCTGAGCCACAAACCAACTGCAGCAAACAGGCTATTGCAGCTTTTCTGCCCTGGACACCATTAACTACTTTTTCCTGACCAGCAGAAATCCCTTTTGCCCTAAATGAAGCCCTGGAGAGCATGTAGTACAAAATCCAGGGTGATCTTTGTTTGCATACACAAACTGAGATAAAAACAGGCACAGCCCATAAGGAGAGACCAGTTCTGCTACTGGGTATTCACCAGCTGAACTAAAATATCTACAGGAGATGCAGAGCTCCTATAAACCCTGTTAGCATCCATCAATCAGCCATGGGTTCATCAGCACAGCCAAGCTGCCCCTCCCCAGCCCCCTGTGTACCTGTGCAGGTTAACCTGAAATTCTGCACAGTCCCATGGAGCCTGAGTTCCAACAGGATAATTCATTATTGCAGGGGAAGGCCAGGAAAAGGGAAGGGAATATTAATTTCAAGTCAGCAAGTTATGTCCAGAAGCCAGCACCTTTCCAGCTGTGCAGGATTCCCACTGGATTTCAAACTGGAGTTAAAACTCCATTATGGGGCTTTACTTCTCATACTCAGTTCCAAATATTTACACTCCAGGAGCTGCTGGGGAAGCAGCAAAATTCCCTCCATCTCCTGTTAGAACAGCAAATGGGGATTTTGCCTCCCAACATCTGTGTTCCCAGAGCAGAGCATGTGAATTGTCTCTTTTTCCTCTCATTTTTAGGGAAGGTGCAGCGATTCCCAGAAGGTGAATCTTCTGTTCACACAAAGGTATCTCATCTCATGACTTTTAAAGTGAGGCAAAATGACCCAATCTTTTGGGAAGTTTAGTTTGCACTACAAAATTGTAGAGCAGTAACAAATCACAGAATGGTTTGGGTTGGAAGGGATCTTAAAGATCATTTCATTCCCAACCCCCTGCCATGGGCTGGGACACTTTCCACTAGACTGGGCTGCAGTTGCCAGCATAGTTTTACTGATGTAGGATATTTCACAGCCAAGAGTTCCAGAACTGCTTTAAAAATAATTTGTTTGATGGCTTCTTTTAAAAAAAAAAGCTCTGCAGAGATTTTTAGGAGGATCACTTCCAACCAGGATGAGCGAAGCAGCATTATACAAGACTCAAGGGCAGAAACCTATCACATCTAACTGAAAAAAAGGAGAACAGCAAGTAGGATATATTTATCTAAAACTACTGCCTTGCCCAATTCAGCAGCCACAAGCTCCCATTAAAAATCCTGCTAGGGAATTGTTTAGTGGCCATAAATAACAGAGGCTCCAATGTGTATTTCCGCTGACAGAATCTGAGCTGTGCCTGCTCATGCCTCTGTCAGTGACAGAGATGTGCCTGCACCTGGAGAAGTCTCAGTACTTGCAAGACAGGCCTGGTGCTGCTTTCCAAACCCAACACCAACTTCATTAGGCAGTGACCTCTTTTTTGGCTTCATTCTCCACTTGCAAGAGGCACCTTCTCCCTCTACCTGCAGAGGTACTTCATCAGGGGAAAATGACCCTGACAACAAAAAAAAACACCTTTCAGGAGTTTCTAAAGCAGGAGGAGAGTTTGAGATACATCTGCAAATGACTCAGAAGTAAAGAAAAATAAGGTAACCCTGAATCAAGCCAGTGTCATTGCCAGCAGCTAATGGAGAGTTGGATTTGAGCCCCACATCTTAGGTACAGCCAAAGTGAGAACTTTTAGAAATTAAATCTAAAAGCCAGAAAATAATCAGCCAGCTTTATACACATGGTCACTTCAATCTGTTTTCAGCAATGATGGATTTCTGTACAAGAAGAACACGATGTTTAAATACTCAAATAAACTAAAATATACATTCAGTCAGCACTGGTACAGGTTGCCCAGAGAAGCTGTGGCTGCCCCATCCCTGGGAATGCTCAAGGCCAGGCTGGATGGGGCTTTGAGCAACCTGGGGTAGTGGAAGGTGTCCCTGCCCAAAGCAGGGGGTGGAATGAGATGAGCTTTAAGGTCCCTTCCAACCCAAATCATTCTGGGATTCTACAAAGTCAATTTCTCAGAACACAGCAATTTCTTAAACCTTCTTTTGAGAGTAGGCTGGAACCCAGAACTTCCACATTATCCCACCTGAAAGGAAAGTTAAAATCCCCAAGCCCAGGCCTGCCCAAAGTGGAGCAGCAGCACCTGGGCTGCGTTACCTGCAGCACGGGGATCGCTCAGCTTCGCTGTGATGTTCCTCACCAGCAGCTTGAGGTCGTGAGCCCTCGGAGGTTTGGGAGGACTTGTGCCCTGAGGGAGAAGGCTCGTGCTCTGTACATTCTGCAAAAGGCAACCAGGACAAGGGGCACTGTGCACACGCCAACACCAAACCCCTGTGTCACCCAGGGAAGGGCTGTAACACCAACAAGGAGCCCCACGGGAGGTGTGACCACAAAGCCTCCACTGCCACGGGCTCTGCTGTTCTAAACATGTCCCAGTTGTCACTGAACACTGTTAAACTTACTCATTTGTGAGTTGTGAAAGTCTACCAAAAGCACTGAGCAGAAGGACACTTCTCAAGAGATTTTGGAAGGAGTGAGCCTTACCTGAACCTCCTTTGTATCTGCAGGCCTCACACTCAACACTACAGATGGAGAAGCTGAGCTGAAGAGGTTCTTCAAGACATCTCTGAGCGTTTCAGATATTGCACATGTCCCTGCTGTCTGTCCCTGTGAGGAAACAAACAATCAGGCTTCTCCAAACTCAGAAGAAGTTGAGGCAAAAATTAATTTGGTATCTATCTAAACCACCAAAGCCATCAAACATTAGCTTTGTCAGAGAGAGATGCGCAGCTTCTGTTGCCAGCAACAGAATTTAACAACAGATCACACAGAGAATTACTTAAATTTCTCCATTATGCATTAAAGGAAAGCTAGAATTAAACACTGAAAAACTCATGCTGTTCTGAGAGTTAGGAAGGCACAGCTGTTATGCACAAAACCAGAAGTTTCTTTAACAGTTTTTGTCTTCTGATGGTGTTTTAAAGACTCTGCACTCCCCTGAGAGAGCAGATCAGGTCACAGATAAGCAGATCGGCACCGTTCCACTGATTTAATGGGAGTTATGCCAGCTTGCAACAGCTGAGAAGAACCTAATCCTGTGCTGCATTGAAAAAAAATATTACAGCATCTCCTGGAGGTCTTCTACCTTGCTGGAAAGTGCAGTGTAAGGACAGAGTCGTGCTGCTCTGGGGCACTGAGTTGTAATTTGCACATAAAAAAATCTCACGGCCATCTGCGCTTAGTACCACAACCTCTGAGGGGTCAGAGCACACCAGAGATTTTGTGTACACACGTGTAGCTTCACATGTTCATTCTAAGGTGTATGGAGAGAGTGAACTGCCCCTGCCCTCCCTGTGCTCCTGGAGAAAGCCTGCTTCTCACAGCATGCTCCTCAGGAATTTTCTTCTGCTCAGTTACCTACAGGACACAGATTTTTAAATCAAGCTGTCCCAGAAAGGAGAGTGTGAAACCCAACAGCTCTGAAATCTCAGTGAGGTTTCTTTTCTAAAGGAAAGATTGAAGTAGGAGGCAAAGATCTGACCTAAAAACAGAGGCTCCATCCATCTTTTCTCATCTGATACCACACTGAGAGATTTCACTGATGTGCACCTTGCACAACAGGTCAAGGAGATCAGGAGTAAGAGCCCTTTCCCAGCTACCCAGGTGTTACAGCAACATTCAGGGTGTTTCACAAAAATCCCAGGAATGCTGTGTACAGAAATCCTGTTTTACTGCCTTCTTACCTAACTGGCCTCTGATGACATGTTGCAAACATAAAAGAGTATTGGCCAGGCCCACAAAAATCTGCTGCATTTACACTGTGTGCCCTCAACCACCAAGGAAACACATAATACTCATTCACTTTAATAAAGATCACAGGAAATTAGGCTTTTCAAATCCTCAGTAACAGCAATTTCATTACTTGAATTACTTAAAGAAGCAGATAAATTGTGGTTAGTCTTCATTGTTTTGGAGGTAATTTCCCTCCCCTGCTCTTACCTAAATTGTAAAATCCCAGTTGCCTCTTGTGCTTTGCCATCAGCCTAATGTGACATCTGTTATTTGACAGTAACAACAGCAACCTCAGTCACTGGACTTCTGTTCATAGGTATTTGCTGTTGTTTCCATAGTTCTTTGGAAAAGAGACTTGTTAAAGAGCCTCCTAACTCCTTGCCTGACAAGGACTCCTTTCCATTTCACAGATCTGGGTATTAAAAGCTCCAAGAGGGCAAAGATGTTTGTTCTTCTGCTCTGAGCTAAGGAGCCTACAACAGGGCAGCTGATTTCCCACACAAGCTTTAGTTTAGTGGCACCCTACAAATGTGAAACTTTGGTGTAAGCCTGCTGCTTCAGCAGAGGACTCTGCCTCATTTTTAGCCATCCTTTTTTTGGAAAGTAACTCTCTGCCACAACTCCCTCGACAAGACAAGCCACAATGGCTTAACTGCCACCCCACAATGGGAAAGACAACAGGTTTGACTTTGGGTTTCACTGGGGCTGGGGGTGTACACCACAGCCAGCCTGGGGCACAGCAGCACGGGAAGTCACCTTGTGTAAATCCAAACCCTTCCAGTCAGCCAGGTTGCCCAACACAACTCAGGTTCACCCAGCCATTACCAAGAGAAAATGGGTTATTATACCCAGCCTGTGTGATGTCAAAACCACTGTGGAGATAATCACGAGCAATTAAAGGTATTTATTTGTACACACAGTATTGCTTCCGAAAGAGGAAAAAAAAACAAGACACAAAAGCTGACATTGAAGTTTAGGAGCTGAAGCAATTGCCAAGGTGTAGCTTGCTCACAGGTTTTAGCCCTTTGTTTATTGCCTCTCCTCCTCCATAAGTGCTAATACAAACTTCAAAGTGAAAATAAAGCCCTCTAACAAATAAAGAGCTTCACAGGCTCATTCTAAAAATGCAGGCAAAGCAGAACAGGTGCAACTCTGCAAAGCTGGACTTGGGCACCTCTCAAAAAGCTGATTGTGAAGTCCAGTGACTGCAGCAGAGTCATCTGTGTTTGTCAGGAAGGATTTAATACTTAATGACTGTTCAAATGTGGATAATCAACATGCTACCCCAGCAAATGAAGGTCATTTACATGCTACATGTGCATGGTAAAACCTATATTAAAACACACTTCAAAAGGCTTGTCTGTCTTTAGTTATGAGCTTCACAACTTTATGGGTAAAAGCTGTGGTAATAAATTATTATGATTGTAGCTCTCTCAGTACAGGTCTTTAGAAGCAGCTCTACAATAAGCTTATTTTTTAACAAGGCCTTCAGTCAAGAAAACAACTTCATAAAACACAAACAAGTCCTCCCCCACAGTTGTAAGAAACAGTTAAATCACCACATTTGTGCCAAAAATAAAAAATCGTGAAGGATCAAAGGCAGAAGAGAATACCAGTCAAGATGAAACTCTTGCAGGGGATGTCCCAATGAATCACTGCTCATATACAAAGATCAGGTACAATTCCAAAGCATCAAAATATTTTTAGATCATCCATCATTGCCTTAAATAACTGCATTTTTCAGAGCCATTTCTGATCTATTGTTGCCAGATTTCAAAACTGATTTAAATTAGGGAAGAAGCAATGTTTTAATTGCTTTGATGGAAATACTATTACAACTGGGGTTTTTTAAATTATTTTAGAAGTGTTCTGAGAGAAGATATTTCAGAACAGACATTTTTCACACCTTGAATTTGGATGAAGGATGTTTGCCAAGTCATTTGTCTGTCAAATACAGACTTGTTTCACTGATCTTGAGAGGTGCTGCTGGATTTCAGAGATGTGGGGGTTTGATAGGTGATCCCTGGCAGATGCTTTACACCACATTTTGGACCAAGGGGATGGAGACCCATCTGCTCTACCATTACAACAAATAAAACTTACTGACTGACCTCCTGCACTGCTGGCTGGATTTCAAAGTTGATTTCATTGGTGTTAATGAGGAACCACTCAACTTTGACATCTTCTCCTTTGTCTTTCACATAGAGCTGAAGCTGTGGACAGGAAAAGAGTCATTACAGAGTGCTGTGGTGTCCTGTAAGGAAACTGTAGGTCAATCTCCAGTTAAGGCTCAGCACAGGAAGAATGACACCAGTTTCTGAGTAGGTAACCTCAAAGTGACACTGGAAGGAGGCAGAAGTTGCTTAGGCTTTGAGAGTGCCAGTTAAAAAAGGGAATTGTTATCCAAATAGTCTACCCACCATGTTATTTATCCCCAGTCTCCTGAAGAGGCAGCTTAATTTCTGTATTTACCACTTACCCCAGAGGGGAAACAAAAGGAAGGGAAGAGAGAACACCACTGAAGACTTTACCTGCAGGTGGACTGGGGAGAGCTTCACAAAATACGACTGAGCTTCGTCAGCCGCGGGCGGAGGGGCTGAGACAGCAACGAGGAATTTCACAGAATCTCCCACAACATTGCAAGAAACCACCTGGAGAAAGGAAAAGGATGAGGGGAAACGAAGGGAAAAACAAATTAGTCTTTAGAAGGTCTGGTGAAGGCAAGAAAGAAAATAAGAAAGGAATTTAGGCTAGCAGAATTATGCTAAGTCGCACAGGTGGGAAATTTCTAAGCAATTTCATTCATGACCCCACCTCCTTCTGTACATTCTTCTAAAAGCACAGAGCTCAAGTGGTCAGATCTGTACATAAGCTTTAACACCTGCAAATGATGGCATTTCCCAAAATTTCTTTTGTATTGTTACCTAATCGAGAAGTAAGTCCTTGCCTGACAAGGACTCCTTTCCACTTCACAGATCTATGTATTAAAAGCTCCAAGAAGGCAAAGATGTTTGTTCTTCTTCTTCTGCTCTGAGCTAAGGAGCCTACAACAGGGCAGCTGATTTCTCACACAATCTTTAGTTTCGTAGCATCCTACAAATGTGAAACTTTGGTATAAACTTGTTGCTACAGCAGAGGATTCTGTCTGAGTAATTCCAGTTCTCCGTGGGATAAGAAGGAGCAGGAGCCTTTAAGAATTTATTCAAGCCTTTGACCAAGCCAAAGAAAGACCCTGAAATGTGGTGACAAAGCTAAATGTCTGGGGAAAAGTCTGAGTGCCACTTGACTGCAATACACTTTTACAAGCAGTAATTGAACTTGTTATCACACTGAGTTTGTAAACAGTGGACAGCTTTTGCTCCCTCCCCTCTGCAAACTGACTGAGCTGCCATGCAAAATTCCTGGAGTGTGCAGAAATTCCTGGAGGGTTCCTGGCAGCACAGGAAAGCCCATGGGGTGGAAGTCAGGAATTATTTAGCACACCACAGAGGCATGTTTGTTTTGCAAACAGATGTGCTGGTAGAGGAGAGCTGCTTGTCACTGTCCCTCTGTGGTTACTGTTCCCACAGCTCCTTACACTGACTCAGGCAGAGGGAACCAGGTCAATGCAATGCACAGACAAATAATCCCCTGCAAGGTTTGTCTGACAAAAACTCTGCATGGTGCTATTAAATTGTGTCTGTGCACTTACTGCTCCACTTATGGGCACTGGAATTGAAGCTGAAAGCTTTCAAAGGAATCATGAACCTCCTGGAAGACCCTTATCATTCTCTCCTTAAAACATTTCATCTCCCTGGGCTCTCTGGGGTACATTTTAAGGATGGCCAGGGCTTTATCAAGGGCCTGAGTACATCCATTAAGGTAGAGACTTAATTACAAAGGAGCAGGGACTGGGGAGGTGGATATGACAAATAAAAATCCCAACCACACCCACAAGCAATAAGATTTGTCTTTTCAGGTTATGTCTTTGCAAATTATAATTTAGAAGTGGGCAAGTGAGTTTTCCTCACCTCTCCCTCTTCCCGAAGTCCAGATTCCTTCAGAAGTGATTTCTGACCTTAATCCCACACAAACAACACCAACATGATAAATATTAAGTAGTTTTAATAGCTGACAAGAACAAAGAGCCCAGCTGCTTCCAGCTGCTTGTTCTACCTGTAGCTGAGATGAAACACAGAATCACTCCTTGCATTCAAAGCAATGGATTGATAGGGTGACTTTAAAGACTTCCAAAAGGAAAAGGTTCTTCCCCCTTCTTTGAGGGAAGAGGAGGAAAAAGGTCTGATGCAAAACCTGCTGACACTTCCATATCCTAAATGCAGTGTTTGATCATCCATACATGTTTTTTTCCACAAATCCATAGGGAGTTTGATGCATTCAGGACAAGTTGGACCTGCTGGACATGCAATGCAGAGCCATTCATCTGGAATTTCTGGATGTCCAAGAGGCAAGGTTGCCAGGTATGTGGTTGCTTAATGTTTTTAAAAGAAATAAAAGTGTGGCCAGAGTGTTGGTAGATGAGTTTCATGTGTGACTTGGTTCTTAATCATGTTTGATTCCAAGTAAAGGATGGAAACAGACACTGCAGGTGGTGGAACTTTCATTTTTCTTTCTGCATTCTGTCAAGAGATGCTGAATCAGGTTTTTATATATATATATATTTTTACCTTTCATTTCATAGCTTAGACCAGCGGAGTTTGGAGTTTTAGTCTCCTTGACTAACTCATTTTCTGCCAATGACATCTCCTAAGCCCTACTCCCCCTCTGCCCTCACTTTTATTAAAAAAACCTGTGGAATTCACATACAGCCGCCTGTATTTTTATTTTTAATCCGATCATCAAAAGGAGTGGTTCCACATCTGTAAATGGAAAATAATATATATTTATGTCAGGTGAATCCCTTTGTTCTGGGAGCAGGATGGATGGTGGAATCAGAATACTGAGAGAAGCACAATTCTGGGCTAGAGTTTGAAGAGAAAGCGGCTTTGTTTTCATCTACGATGCTGCCACAAGTGGTGAAAAGGTGATTAAAGAGACTGCAACTGCTGCTTCCCTTGCTGAGTGACATTCCTTTAGAAGTGTAGCAGGTGATTTTGACAGACACAAGCAGAAATATGTAGGCCATTTCCCCCATGGCAGGCACACAAAGAAAAACACTGGAGCTTCCCGTGCTCCGCTCCTTTTCCCCTGCCTCATTCCAACCTGCTCCCTCAAATTCATCTTCTCTGCACAACAGCTGGAGAAGGGAGGGCCAGGCAAAGCAACCCTTTCTGGTTGGCAGGGGGAGAAAGAGGAAGGATAGGTGTCCACAAGAGAACAGAGGAACCTGGACTGATAGGAAGAGAGTTATTCTTCAATTTCATTTATATTCCTTGTTCTCTCTCCCACCCCCCTTACCAGAGACATCCCCAGTTATCAAGCCTTTGTTTTAGAGTCTAGAAAACCTGTCACTTTCAGAACAAACTGCTTGTGAAAAATCAAGCCCTGCACAGCAGCTGGGACCAGCTGATTCTGAACTCTCAGAGGGGTCACCCCCAGCTCCCTCTTGTGATCCTACATCTGGACAAGACACACCTCCTAAATTAGCAGCAACAGGGTGAGGTGAAGTAGCAGCACAAAGAAACCAAGGCCAAGGGATTTTCTCCCTCCAGCACCTCCCTTGGCACAAACACCCTTCTCTCCATGTGCTTGTGGATCTCCCACGGAAGGAGATCCCAGCCCTTCCCCAGGTACCTTTGTGTCCCTGCTCCTCCTCAGTGCTCTGCCATCCCTCCCCATACACAGCTGATACTTAATCACCCCACTGCCAGGGTTATTCCTGCTGTTTCCAGCCCCTCCTCTTCATCCCCGACCTGACATCCTCATGATGGGATGAGCTGCAGTGGCCAAAACGCCCAGACCTGGCTGGGCTCAGTTCCCCACAAGCAGAAGTTCCCCACTGGGCTGCAGATGCTGTGACACGACTTGCTCACACATATCTAAAACTCTGAGTACAATTGTCCTATAAACAATTCTCTTCCAGAGAAACAACTGCAGGAGACTGAAAAACGGAGACTGAAAAAGCACCACAGTTTGAGCAAGACTATTTTTCTGAGAAAGTCAAGTGTCCAAACTTATTAGACACAATCATCACAGCTATTAGAACCCTCAATCTGCTTTGCCATCCCTCTCTATATCCAGATTTTTTCCCTTTGCAGTTCCTCTGGATAGGCTCCAAAACCTCAGGTTTCCTTTCTGACGTAGCAGCAGAAGCTGCTCCATCTCAAGCAGCACCATGGTGCCCCTGCTCCTCACACAGGGTGTCCTCTTGCCTTGAGGTTTCACTTTTGGCACTGGCAGCCCATTAATTTGTGCATTACACATTCCCTTTTCTTTACTCTTCCCTCCCCTTCCCCAGTGCAGCAGCAGGTTCCCTCCCTGAGCTGAAGAGCTGTGACTTCAGGGGGAAATTCTGACAGCCCTGATGGGGAACATTTCCCTCACCTTCCCCAGGCCCTGACCACACCATGTGTTTGTAAAACCCCCAGCAGTCTGGGCCTTGTTTGCCTTTTCTGTTTGTTTTCTAGAAGGAAATTAGTTTTACTGCACTCAGTATTTACTTCCAGAAAGAGCAGGTTACTTGAGGTTACTCAGTAGTGTGTAAGCAATACAAATATTTAACATTTTCACAAGAAAATCAGAATTAAGGACGAGGCAGCCACACAGTGAAAGTTGCCTTGAACTCCCAGTAAGATTTAGGACCCTCACAATATCCCATGTGTCTCACAGGGTACTACTATGAGAACACTTTTATTTTTGGCATGGAAAACTTATCTTGTCAATGGCCACACAGACAGTTTGTGTGCTCGGCTTAAAACCTCACCACAAGAAAATTTTTCAAGTCAAAAACTTCTGCCTTTTGACTCAGTCATTAGCACTCAGGTGCTCAGAAGAATTACATGATCTTCTTGGTTACCAGAGCCAATTCCTTCATTTCTTGAGGGGGTTTCTCCAGCTTCTTCTCCACTCCTCCTTTACCCAAACAATTGACCAAGTGACCAGAGCAAATGAAGGGGAGATGATAATTGCAATGTCTAACCCAAGCACAGGCAGTACCAAACTGAATTTGCCTTCAAATACAGTGAAAACCTCAGATCAGTTTTCCCAATAGTGGTAAACACCACAGTGAAGGCAGGGTGAGGGATGCACTCAGTGCTGGAGAAAAAGTTTCCATGTCAGCAACAGAAACAAAGCAGAAGTTGATGGAACATGTGAATTTATCCACTCCTTTGAGACCAACACATTCAAATTCAAATAGGTGGAAAAAATGGGGAGTGAGGGAATAAAATAAACAAGCAGAGAGTACAAGGAGACAGGACAGGAAGAATTTTCAATCCACCTAATAAGTTCAAATGAACATCAAACAGTGCAAAGAGAGGAAGCAGTACCTCTATTTCAGAAAGGGGAATATTAATTTATTATATAAATACCAGAAATAGAATTGCTAGTTTGGCCTCACTATCATGCAAGCCTTCTAAACCATCTGAGACACAGCAGGCAGCTGAAGGCACAGAGACCAAGAGGGGACAGAAAACCCTGGGAGAGGTTTGCCAGTTTGTGCTGTGGTAACTTGGAGAGTAACTCACTTGCAGAGACAGCTCCCCTGTGTCGGGGTGCTGAGGCTTCCCTGACCCCTGTGCCAAGCTGGCAGATGTGGCACAAGCCTACAGGAGGCCCACACACATCTGCAGCAGCAGCTGGAACACAAACAGTGCCAAAGCCAGGATCACCTCCAGTGAAGCAAACAAAGCCCCACCCCGAAGTCTTCCCTTGACAAGGCACTCAGTTCTGAAGGTTAGATCACAACCTTGGCTTGTTTACTTCTGTAGGCTTCCCCACTAACAATTAAGCTTGTACTCCATCATTCCCCCATTAAGGTGGACTGGGATGCTTGAAAGGGAGAGGAGAGTACAGAGAGCAGGGAGGTGAAAGCTGGAAACAGGATACCAAAGATTCTTTCAGGCACCAAACCTATCCCACAGGTAAAGTCCAAAATACCTCAGGAGAAACCTGAAAGAAAATGGGATGCTCAGGAAAGTGAGCTGGGAAGCAGCAACATAAAGGAGGATTAGGGCATCACACAGGAAAGCTGAAAGACCTTGAAATGCAGGAGAGGAATGCAATACCAAACACTTAGTGTGTGTGTGTAAGAATTAACAACTGCTCACAAAAAGGACGGAGAGCACCACAAGGGGAGAGATCTTGATGCAACAAGGCACTCACAGCATGAAGCAGCCACAGGAGAGGCAGACTGGAGCTGAAAACCCCTCAGGAAAGTACTTCCAGAGACACAAAGAAGCTGCCTCCTTGCACTGTAAGACCTTACCTGTAGGGCTGTGTGGCCCTTCAGCCATCAAGTTCAAAAACATGGATTTAATTGGAGGTGCTGCTGAGAATGGGTGCATAGGAGAGACTAAGGAGCCAGGACAGCATTGCAAAAGGAGATTTAAGGAGCAACTTATGTAGGCAAACTCAACAAAAGCTGGAAGGAAATATAATCCCTTCATAATACATTTACTGACAGCAAGCACCATGGAAGAAGAGTAAACACTTTAAGAAGAAGGGATTATATTAGTGCAGAAACTATAAAAAGCCAAGGAAAAAATCTCCATGGGCCATAATTCCACCTAGGCTTGTAAAAAAAACCCCAGCCATTAAAGCAGCAAAGATCTGAGATGGCTTTTGGAGCAAAATGGGGAGTTAAAAAAGACAACAGGAACTGTACACCACGGTCAGAGTAGCTCACCCCACCAAGAATAATCAGAAATAAACACACATACGTAACTAGGAATGGTCCCAGTTAGGAGTGCAGCAGTGACATTAAAGGAATGCCACTCTGAAGGAATTTTACCCCTTTCCATTTGAGCACGAAGCAGAAAAAGAAGAGAGACTTCTGTCACAGCCTGCTCCATCGAAACCCTCTGTGCCAAGTTCCCAGCACGAGAATCCTCTTTTTTGTTGCCTTTTTTGTTGCTGTTTCTGTTGTGAAGTTCAAGTCCTCTGGAAATAGACTGCACTAATGGAAAGGCTGGCAGAAAAAGCCAAGGCTAAGAATATTTCTAAAGTTTACTTTATTAAAACAAAACAACCAATACCACACAATGAAAACAGGCCACTTCATTCTATATATTTAGGCTCTGGCCCAAAATTGGAGTGAAGGCAACACATAAATAAGGGCTTTATCAAGGGGCAGTGTGGTGTAACCTTCAGCCACAGAGCAGCTCTGTCCCTATCACCACAGCTTGGGCCAAGCTGAGAAGCAGCAGCATTCCAACCATGTCTGCAGCACTGCACTGAGCAGCACACATCAATTTCTGTCAGAACTTTGAGTTTGGGCAAGCTGCAGAGAGATTTCGATTTCACACGCTAACATTAAGAGTTTGAAGAGGACGGGGGAAAAAAGAAAACACCAAAAAAACCCTCCCAAAACCCAAACACCCTTGGCATTACCTCAGGAAATATAAGACACAATTATCATATAAGAGAACTCCTGAGGTGTTTAGAGAAAGGTATGCATTTAAAGAAGAAGGAAAAGTAGCTACCAGATTGCCACTCTAAGGTTATTATACCCTATAATTCAAATAAATATTCAAGTTGTACCTTAACTGAAGGAGTAAGAATGACTCAGAGAACTTTTTCCAGCAGCTGTGCACAAGACTATTGAAATGGGTTTTGACACAGTTCAGAAGAATCCAGTGTATAAAAGCAAACTTGTTCTATTCCAATAAATTTTGAAATGTGCTTCTATTGGTCTAAGCTGTTTTGAAAACACGTCAGATTTTTGTCTGCAATGTAACACCTCAATTAAGATGCTGGAATGGCTCAACCCAGCCCTGCCTGTCCCTTCCAGCAACATTTCAGACACTGCACTGCAAGACACCAGGTTTTCTGTGCTGTTATTTGCCAGCTTTTATTTGCAGCAGCTCTCCCTCGGGTCCTGTCTTCACACATGACACAGCCCATCACTTTCAGACCTAGCAGTGCCCTTTCCTTACAATTTCACATCCTGCCATCTTCCAGGGGCACAGAGTAACACTTGTGCCAACCCCACAGCCCTACCAAGTCCAGACTCTCCAGCTGGGGCAGGGACCACTGGGACTGAAACAAATTTATAAAAAAGGGGAGAAAATAAGTACACAAACAACTTTACACGTTAACAAGCCCCAGCTGCCACCAGTCAGGGTGTGCCTCCAAGTTGTGTATCAGGCAGATAAGCATGCATAGTTTTCAAAGGAATCATAGCAGAGCTGCTTAGCATCTAAATCAGACCAGCAAAGCAAAACAACAAAGCAAAACTAAAAGGCAAGCATTAGGCTAATTTGATGCAGGTGCCTAATGTAACCAGTACTTAGTCACTAGGACAAAAATGCAGGAGCTATCATTGCTAATAAACATATATAGATTTCTTTTCCCCTTTTTAAGGCATTTTTATTGTTCCAAGAGCCACGTTCTGCCTTATTTTAATTTCACAGGCACTGAACCACCTCCCCAGTGTTTGCAGTGAGAGAGCAGGAAAGAAATCACTTGCTTCTCACTGAATACAGGGTCCAGCAGAGACTTCACCCTCAGGATGCTGCACCTGTTTCACAGATCCTTACTCAGCTCCCACTTAGAAAGCAAAACTGTCATCAGCCACACAAACAGCCAGAATCAGACTAAGATGTTTGCCTGTTCCAGGAGAGAAATTTCTTTCTTCTCAATGAATTTCCCAGTACACACTTCAGCAATAGGATGGGGAACCATCATCAGGGCTGTGGAGGTGGGGGAGAGGGCTGCTCCATCAGCTCATTGAGGGTGTAACTATAAACCTGCCATAGCCCTGGTTATCGTGCATTTGGGGGAGGCCCTGGAGCACATTCTGCTCACAAGGTGCAAAAGAAGTAAATCAGTGCAGAGAGTTTGCACAGGTTCTTTAGAGAGGCAGCCTCTTACCTGCCTCGACAAACACAGGTCAAGGGTACAGATCTATTGACAAATAAAGCTTCCACTGACACTAATAAAGCATTTCCTGACCCAAAGTACACTGAAAGGCAACAAATCCAAAGTTTACCTTCTCTCCAGCTGACTTGACAACACTGGTAACTTCTTTAACTGCTAGCTCAAGTGGTTCTGCTGGGTCATCTTCCTCAAACGTCAGCAACTGAGAATCCTAAAAACAAGAAGAAAAAGAAGCATCGTTAGGTGATGAACCCAGCACTTGAAAACAAGTGATAAAAATGCACTGCTAGTCAAGTTCCCGGAATTGCAAATGTACAACAAAACTTCCATGTATTAATTGCATGACACCTCACTACATAATACAGGGTAGAGCCTGAAAACATATACTTAGGACATAACTATGGGCCTAATCATAACTCATCTTTCCCTTCAGTAGAATATCAAGGTACACAGTGCAGAGCCAAGTCCATGAACAGCAACAGGCTTCTGTGAAACTGCTGTTCTTCAGCAAAGATTTATCAGTGCTGTAGTCTGAAAAGGCGTGTTTGGTTTGGCCCACTAAACACGGCTGCAGTAGGCTCTGCCAAAACTAAGAAACCCCAAATATCATCTTGCAGAGGTGAGGAAAGAAGCCTTCCCCTGCCCAGCCCTCCTCATCAGTGAAGGCAGACAGTGATGACAGCCACTCCATCTCCACACAGACAGCAAAGCGAAGGCAGCCTTTGGGCACTGAGGTCATACCTTCAGAAGCATCAGCACTGCATTCTTCACCTGCTACCCACACCGAGCACTCAGCCCCGCTTCCCTCATCACCCGAGGTTGTTTTGCACGCAGGAATTTCATTAGCTTAGTGCTGCTGACACTGTTTTGGGAGGCTGACAGCAGGAGGGATGCCAGGCGCTGAACTCCTGGCTCCAGCTGCTCACCTGGGCAAGGGAGGGTGTGTGTGTGTCCCTGTCCAAGGGGCTCTGCCCTCTGCTCAGGGACGGGAAGCTGCCACTTGTGTCTGGTTGCTTTCAGTTCCCAGCACCTGTGCTCAAGCTGTCTGGACTCTTCTCCACAAGTGCAAACCAACCTCCATTTCTTACACAACCCGCTCTTTTCTCAACTGCACGGAACAATTTGAAAGGGCGGACGAAATATTTACTTTCTGCTGCCCAACTTACAATCAAATTGGGAAAGTGCTAATTTTTAGTCCTTATCTTTCATGCACACATGTTGCCCCACTCTTCCTTCTTCCCCAGCCTGCTCCCTGACATGTAAGAAGGAACCTCTTAGGTCTAAGGCACACGCAAATTCAGAGACCTGGGGCCACTTCCTAGAGTTTATCCTTAGCATTGTGCACTGACACGACAAGGGCTCAGTCCTCAGGACAAGGAAATCAGCCTGCCACAGCCTCACCTCACCGGGCATACCATTACACACCAACGCGCAGGATGCCACACTGCGCCTTTGTCAGGAAGGGCAGGTTGGGATGGGAAGAAACACCACGTTTTGTGCATCCTCCCTTCCCCGGGTTACGGGCAAACTGACCAAACCCCGAGCATCCCATCCGCCATCCAGCGCGCTCGGAGGCCACCAGCCCTCGGAGTTCCACCACACACACGCGGGTTCAGCAGGGCCTGAGGCATGACGGGGGAAGCCCAGCTCCGGGACTTATTTGCCGAAGGACGGGCCGCAGGCCCAGGCCAGGAAGTTTCCATTGTTTCCTCCTCCCCACGCCCGAACAATGTTATCGGCTGAGCGAACCCCTGCCAGGGGCTGCGGGGGTCGGGGCTTTCCTTCCTCCCCATCCTTCCCCGTTCCCACGCGTGCGCCCACTCCGTGCCTCCGGCCAGCTCCCTCCTGCCATCCCTGCCAAGCAGCCACCAAACACACACGTGTAAATACACAAACACACACACACGGAGGGTTGCTACACACCCGGTACATCCCTGCAGCAAGCCCCGGCGTCTCCTACAGCCGCTCCTCGCAGCGGGGAGCGCCCGGAGCCGCGTCCCGGCGCGCTGCCCCACAGCCGGGAGGCGCCGGCCCCATCCCGGCGGGCTCGGGGGAGCCGCCGCCGGGCATCCCCCGTCCCTTCCTTGCCTCCCGCCCTCCCATCACCTGCACCCCGGCACTCACCGCCCGCTCCGCCGCCTCGGCTCGGAGCGCCGCCACCCAGGCCCGCCGCCACTGCCGCCTCCAGCTGCCCCGCGACAGCGCCCAGGCCAGCACCGAGCCGCCCTCCTCCAGCAGCTCGTCCCGCTGCACCGGGGCAGCGGCGGCCGGCGGCGGGCGGCCCCTCCGCAGCGCCAGCAGCGCGTACTGCACCAGGTACACGGCCAGCGTGGCCAGCGCCACCACGAAGAGGGCGACCAGCGCGCCCCAGCGCAGCTCGGCCAGCCCGCCCGGCAGCCACGCCATGGCTGACCATAATGGGGCCGCGACTCCGGACCCCTCCAAGGCGCGGCCGGCGGAGAGCGGCGGCCGCAGCCCCGCACAGCGCTCGCTCGACCCGCGGCGCCGGCGCAGGCACCGGCGCTGCCCTGGGACGCGCCGCGCTGCCCCGC
>WAAE01009006.1:284410-314666 GCA_013400495.1 Nicator chloris
CCCCGCCCGCCCACGGCGCAGTCCCCGCCCCGGGGCGGTGGAGAGGGGACCCGGCCCCGGCCGCAGGCACGGCCCCGGCGCCTGGTGGCTCCTGGCCAGCGCTGCCGGCGCGGGGGCGGTGGCCGGGCGGCAAACGGGGCTGGCGGGGGATGCTCGGCCCGCCGTGTCCTGCGGCGTGGCGGTGGTGGGCGCCTGGTGGCCCGAGGGCAGGAGGGGGTAGATGGGCTTGAGGTGGGCACCTGGTGCCCCCGGGGCTAAGAGGGGCTTGGGATGAGCATCTGGTGCTCCTGGGGATACGACAAGTTCATGATGTGCTCCTGGTACCCTGGAGGAAAGGGGATAGAAAGGCTCGGGATGGGCACCTGGTACCCTGGGGTAAAGGGGCCTGGGTGAGCTCCTGGTGCCCCCGAAGGTGGAGGAGTTCAGGGTGGGTGCCCGGTGCTCCCGGGGTAAAAGGACTCGGGACGGGGGTAGCAGGGCTTGGAGTGGGTGTCCGGTACCTCGGAGGGCAGGGAGGACATGGAAGGGGTTCCCAATTTCCCAGGGGTAGAGGGGTTCGGTGTGGGTATGGGGTGGGTGCCTGCTCTGTTTCTTTCCCAGTGTCTCTCTTTACTCAGCCTGGTTTGTTTCCCGAATCCACGTGCTAAAACAACCGTTGATTAGGTTACGAAAGCTGGTCACGCAATGTCATTGTAAGATCTTGCTCCACTTGGGTTTCGGCTCTTTCAGAGCTTTGCCTTAGAGGGCAGGAACATCTTTTCCTTTCTGGAAACTGGAATTCCAGACCACTGCAGTGTGTGCCATGCACACAGAGGGAAATTCCAGAGGTGCTCGGGGTGCTGGTTCTGCCGTGCCTCTCCAGGGAGCTGGGCAGGTGCAGGTGACAAGGTCCCGAAGCCGTGTGGGCTCCCAGAGCAGACAGCAAAGGCTTCTTTGCTGGACATTTTCAAGCACATTCCCAGCTCGAAGCAGAGGCAAGAAAAGGGAAGCGAGGAGCGGACAGAACCCCGGAATGCTTAGTCTGGAAGGAACCCTGTGCAGGTGTTAGAGCCCATGAGGGAGGGATGCCTCTGCCCGAATGAGGGTGCAAAGGAGACCGTATGAGGACAACACACAGGTTTTATTTAACATGGATTTTATTGACCAAGAAAGGGGAGATAGAGAGGTAGAAAGAAAGAGGAAAGGTGTCTCAGAGAGCAGAAGATAACTAGTTGGAACTAGAGGACCTTAAGGTCCTTCCCTTCATTCTGTTGTTCTAGAAGACGTGTGGATGTTTATTTTATTTTGATACTATTATTTACTTCTACAACTGTTTCATCTTCTTCATATTAATATTATTATCATTATTACTACTACTTTTCTTCTTATTCTTGTTCTTACTATTCTTGTTTTTCTTATTATTACTGCTACTACTACTATTTCTCCTTATCTTCTTCTTCTCATAATTCTTGTTCAATTTACTATTCTTACTCCATTTCTTGTTCTTATTTACTACTATTATTTCTTTGTCATCTTCTTATACCTATTCCTATTCTTACTATTTTTTTGTTTTATTTTTGGGCGGATTATTTTTGTTTTTTGTGAGTGGGGAGTTTGTGGTCTTTTTTTCTTACTGGTACTGTTTCTTAAATTCAACATCCACTGTTTTGGAAGAATCAGTTGTGTCGCAGTCCTGCAGTGACGTCCCTGGAGAAACACTTCCCACGTGTGCCCATTCCTCATGGGCACAATCCCAAAGGACCAGCATGTAATCCTTTCAGGATGAGAGAAAATGGCCTTCCATTCCACCAGGAGAGGTGCAGATTAAATATTAGAACAAGTTTTCCCTGACACAATGGTCGGGTATTGGAAGAATATGCCCGGAGAGATGCTGGAGTCGCTGTCTCTGGAAGGGTTAAAAAGTCGTCCAGATGTGGCACCTNCGGACAGAACCCCGGAATGCTTAGTCTGGAAGGAACCCTGTGCAGGTGTTAGAGCCCATGAGGGAGGGATGCCTCTGCCCGAATGAGGGTGCAAAGGAGACCGTATGAGGACAACACACAGGTTTTATTTAACATGGATTTTATTGACCAAGAAAGGGGAGATAGAGAGGTAGAAAGAAAGAGGAAAGGTGTCTCAGAGAGCAGAAGATAACTAGTTGGAACTAGAGGACCTTAAGGTCCTTCCCTTCATTCTGTTGTTCTAGAAGACGTGTGGATGTTTATTTTATTTTGATACTATTATTTACTTCTACAACTGTTTCATCTTCTTCTTATTATTAATATTATCATTATTACTACTATTTTTCTTCTTATTCTTGTTCTTACTATTCTTGTTTTTCTTATTATTACTGCTACTACTACTATTTCTCCTTATCTTCTTCTTCTCATAATTCTTGTTCAATTTACTATTCTTACTCCATTTCTTGTTCTTATTTACTACTATTATTTCTTTGTCATCTTCTTATACCTATTCCTATTCTTACTATTTTTTTGTTTTGTTTTTGGGGGAATTATTTTGTTTTTTGTGAGTGGGGAGTTTGTGGTCTTTTTTTCTTACTGGTACTGTTTCTTAAATTCAACATCCACTGTTTTGGAAGAATCAGTTGTGTCGCAGTCCTGCAGTGACGTCCCTGGAGAAACACTTCCCACGTGTGCCCATTCCTCATGGGCACAATCCCAAAGGACCAGCATGTAATCCTTTCAGGATGAGAGAAAATGGCCTTCCATTCCACCAGGAGAGGTGCAGATTAAATATTAGAACAAGTTTTCCCTGACACAATGGTCGGGTATTGGAAGAAGTTGCCCGTAGAGATGCTGGAGTCGCTGTCTGAACCGGGACGGGCGTTTCTTGGGGGGAGCCGGCTGCTCCCTGAGNCGAGGTGATGATGGTGGTGCTGGTGGGACTGCATGACCATCAGGATCTCCTCCCACCTTCATGATTCTCTGGGATTCACCCCTGAGCCACCTGGCAGCAACTGTCCCCCATGGCTGCTGCTTTGGGGCTGGCCACACCGGTAACCTTTGGCCTTGGGGAGATGCCCTTGGGAGGATGCAAAGCAGCCGGGGATTGCGCAGCCTGGATGGACACGTCCAGGCAGAGGCAGCCCGTGTGACACCGGCAGGCTCCGGGCCAGCCGCCACCTGCGGTGCCCGGCCTGGCGCTGGCAGCGGGCACTGATTGTCCGGCTGTGGCCTCAGGCAGCAGAACAGCCCCCGCAGCACCCGCCTGAACCAGGACGGGCGTTTCTTGTGGGGAGCCGGCTGCTCCCTGAGGGCCTGGGCTCCCGGCTGGGAAAAGCACAAAAAGCAGCTGAGCTGGGCAGGCACTGGGCTCTCCGTCCCTGCCTCTGGCAGCTGCTCCTCGAAGGCGGGAGAAGCCGCGGGGCTCTGAGGAAGCCCAGGGCTGCCAGGTGGGGAGGCGAGGCCCAGAGCGGCACTTGCAGCACGGCTCAGCTGCCCCGCGCTCAACCCAGGCCTCCCGAGGGACAGGCACTGGCAGCCTGTCTTCTGCAAAATCTCCCAGTCTTTGCTCCCTGTCTTCTTCTTCAGTCAGCTCAAAGCAGCTCAGTTGGCCCCACGTCCTTCTGCTGCAGCAAGGGCTTGACCCAGATGCTGTGAACGCTCACGTGTTCCCAATTTCACGTGTCCCGAACAAGCTCTTTGTCACCATCCTCTTCCCAACTGGACTGCACAGAGGATCTGCTACCATTGCCTTGGGACAACTCTTGGCCAATGGAGTCTTCCTCTTTGGAAAGCTCTTGGCCAACAGAGTGCTCCAAGTCAGACGGTTCTGGGGAGCTACCGACTTCTCCTCGGCACAGCCCTTGCTCCATGCATTTTTCCCAGCTGGAAAATTCTTGGTAGCGAAAAGCTTCTCCCTGGGACAGCTCCCGCTCTCCTCATCCCAGTCAGAGAGTTCTCCATAGCTACTGACATCTCCTTGGGAGAGCTCTTGCTCAAGAGACTCTTCCCACTCGGAGACCTCTTGGTACCTCCTGATATCTCCCCACTGGGAAAGCTCACAATCCATGTCAGATTCCCACTCTTCCTCCTCAGTCTCTGATATGCCCATTGCCCCCACCAAGTGCTCACTGAGGGCCTGGTGTTTTGAAGAGCTGGGCAAGGGGCTGGGGATGAGGGGTGTCCCTCAGGGCTTTGCCTTGGCCCCCAGGGCTTCCCCAATGACACAGACAGTGGATCCAGCTCACTCTCAGCACATTTGCAGGGGATGGGAAGCTGAGCAGGGCAGGGGCACCGTGGAAGGACAGGGCCGTGCACAGGAAACTGGACAAGCCTCACAAGTGGGACCACGAGACCCTCACAAGGCTGAACAAGGCCAAGGCCCAGGTGCTGCACCTGGCCCAGGGTGATCCTCAAATCTCGGATTCATCAGGGTTGGAAAATGTAGGAGAAGGGAATACAGGTGACCTCACCCCTGATAGGTAACAGCTGTGTTAATTACCCAATACAGCCTCACCTCTGATGAGTAACAGCTATAGCTGATAAGGATGAGTGAGATAAAAGAAGGGGTTAGATGGTGAGGAGGAGGATTGTCATGGATAAGGAACCTTGAGGGGCATGAGAGAGAGAATCAAGAAGCAGGATCCTGGGGGGAGAGAATCACTGCTTGTGAGGTCAGTCTGGCTCTGCAGTCACAGTCTGCAAACCAATACCTGCAGTCATGGTTTAGCAGGAAATAACCAGCAGTCAGAGGCTGCAAGGGAAACCTCCAGCAGGAGCTTACTGCAGCCAGAGGCAGTGAATAGTTGGAGTTAAGATGACTAAGCCATGAAGAGGAATAAGCCAGGACCCTTTTTATGCTGTGTTTATTGTGAAGTCTGTGCTCATTTTTACTCTCTAGTAAGAGGGCTGCTGCAATGGAAAGAGACTTTCAAATGCCTCAGATTAGAGCTGCCTCCCTAGCTGCTCCCAGCACTGGAAAGTGTTGGATCTGAGATTACCCCAAGTCCCACGTTACAGAAATAAGCATCATACCTTGTAGTTATTCATAGTTAATTAACGTAATCATAGTTATTTAATAATTTTCATTTTTAAAGCTATGAACACAATTAAAAAAAAAAGGAATATGTTCAGTCACTGCAATTAAAATAACAAATACAAAACCAAATACATTGCAAAGGGATAAAATCAGTACAAACTTTTCCCACTGATTCCCTGCCTCTGTGCTCCAGTCTATTTTGTACACATGAAAGGAAGAGAAGGTTCATGAGAGGCCACACATGCAGTCTAACATAAGGTTAGAAAACAAGTGCTTTGTCGGGAGAGCGTAACAGTGTAAAATATGCTTAGTTTGTCAAAACTACACTTTGGCCAGAGCTTTTTGCAGCATTCCAGGATTCCAGCATTCCAAGCATCACTCTGTGT
The DNA here is from genome assembly GCA_013400495.1 of Nicator chloris. NCBI lineage: Eukaryota > Metazoa > Chordata > Aves > Passeriformes > Pycnonotidae > Nicator > Nicator chloris. The sequence goes on from WAAE01009006.1 coordinate 289,777, forward strand.
GATGCCATCTTTACCTGCGAGGTGGCTAGAGCCGTGTCTTTATTGATATTTTATAGCCTCAATGGCTATGGTGGAACCACTGCACACTCCTCACTGACAGCCCTGCTGGCAAAAGCAGACCTGGAAATCTTTGTTCCTGAAATGTGATCCCTCAGCATGTTACTCCTCATGGAAGAGGGGATCACTGCCCCTTTCACAGGTAGCATTTCAGCCTTTCTCCCAGAGATAGGTAACAGCCCTGTCCTTCTGCCTGCTGACTGTGGCAGGTTTGCTCAGGAGCTGTGGGGCCAGGAGAGGCACAAAACCAAAGCCAGAACATTGGTCCCCCATGTTGTCCTGCCCTCGTGTGCACTCTCCAGTCTGTTTTCTGTAGCCCCTTTCTAGGTGAGACTCAGCACGCATGACACATCCCATCCCGTCTGAGTCAACACTTGTGAGTCTTTGTGACAGCTGTCTGAGGAGGAGGGTGTGCAAAGATGTGGAGCAAGGGCCAGGTGGGAGGCCCAGAAGCCTCTTTAGAAGGTGCTCAGCAGCCTGGCACCAGGGATGTGCCACCAAGCAGCCTTCCATAACTTGGAGCTGGCGTGGGGAGGAGGCTGGCACGCATCTGGCTCTTGATCTGGAATAACCCTCCAAACTCGTGTCTTCCAGAGAACATCCTCTTCTTAATGAAGGAGTCTTGCTCCATACAGAAAAAGCTCAGAGGTGAGATGACATCATTAGACCTCCACCTAACTGCTCTTATTTTCAGTTCATTTGCAAAATCAGGACACATCTGATCTATCCAAACACCAGTCTCTGTAGAAGAAAAAGTAACATGTCCACTATGACCTCATGGTAGAAAAACTGCAATTCATTTAAGGTCATTTAGTTCTTCTTTGCCCAAATGCCTACATCTCTTAATTGCTTAAGAAGACACACTGCCAGGAGCTGAGTGTTTCATTAGATCAGAAATTAGCTTTAAAATACAGGTCTGGTCCTAAAAATGTCTTGAAAAAACAACCATGCCCTGTGAATGTAATTGTTGACAAATTGGCTAAGTTTCAGAGCAGATGGGTCACAATGTTTTATTTTGACCAATCATAATTTTGAATTATGTATTTATATATAAAGCAAAGCTGCAGAGCTGTGTTTCAATTCCATTTGAATTGACCCAAGTTAGTTCACCCTGGATACTTGTACTTGCTTTTTGGAGCCTTCATGCACCAATAATGCAGCCTCTCATGGAGTCGTGGTTTAACCCAAAACCAGAACACAAGAACAAAGAACAACGTGTGAAAACAGACAAATAACGGCACCATGGTGTTTGTATTAACCACAGCCCACCTGTATACCACCCACTAATTTTAGAAGTGTCATAATTTATAAGCATCATTATTATACCAATTTTGCTTTCCCCTGTAGGATCACACTTTTCCCTTTCTCTAAATCCAGCTTCAAACTGAAAGCAGGTTTAGATGAGATTTTAGGAAGAAATAGTTCCCTCTGAGGGTGGGCAGGCCCAGGCACAGGGTGGCCAGAGAAGCTGTGGCTGCCCCTGGACCCCTGGAAGGGACCAAGGCCAGGCTGGACAGTGGGGCTTGGAGCAGCCTGGGACAGTGGGACGTGTCTTTGTCCATGGCAGGGGGTGGAACTGGATGGTTTTTAAGGTCCCTTCCAACCCAAACCATTCTGTGATTCCATACCTGGTAATTAATTAATCTGTTCCTGAGTGGTCACAATTTTGCAAAAGGGACACAGGCTAACAACAGACATTTTGCTTGGAATGTACCTGGCAATGCAATGGAAAAAAGGAAAATTATTTTGGGGCCTATTATTTGTTTCTATGATGATGACTCTTCAAAAATGTATTGACCAAAACTTCAGTGAAATACCCCGAGTTTTTAGAAAATAAAACACGCCAAGCTGTTGTTTTTGTTTGGTTGGCTTTTTTGTTGTCGTTGTTTGGTTGTTTGTGGGTTTTGTGGGGGTTTTTTTGGTTTCTTTTTTTTTTTTCCCCCCCTCCTTTATTTTCACTGCTGGATCCGGTTGCTTTCTCTCCACCAGAGAGCGCCAGGATCCCCAGAGGTGCCGATGCTGGGACTTCCCAGGGATGTGCGCTTCTCCCGGGCGGTACAAACACCCGTGTGCCCCTCAGACAAGTGCTTGAGGACACTCAGACCAGCCGGCTTCGGGAACGTGGGACAGCACAAAGCAGAAAGGACTTGGTAAGTAGCAAAAGGCATCTACACGTTGTAGGCTGAGAGCAGCAGCACTTCAAGGAATTTTGTAGGAAACCAACAGGCTTTGAAAAACGCCTTCCTCCAGAGGAACACTGAAAATGCTCCAGTTCAGCTGGACAGATAAGAAAATCCAAGGACCTGTGCACATACAGAGAGAGGGCTTCACTTTCAGTGTGATGCTCTTCGAGTGTGATGGTGCAGCCTTTTGTTTCTGTCTCCTCCTTGATGCCTGTACACAGCATTAGAGGCACACAATAGATTACAGGATCATCTCCATAAAACAAAGATTCTATGTAATTCTCTCTCTCTTAAGCCTTGTAGTAAATACTTGGTAAAAAATACCCGATTTCAAATCTCATTTTAGTATCTGTGAATCACCTCCAGACTTAGAATTTGGTGTTTTTACAGGTTTTTTTCCTCATGCTTTTCAAAAATGCATTTACATGCCTTTACAGACCTCTGTCAAATTTCTCCTGAAACAAGTAACCTGAATGTGAGCTAAGACAGCAAAGTTTTCTTCTTGTGGCATTTGGCTGCTCAGATGATTGATGAGTAAAGAAGCAGCAGCAGCAAATATTGCACAGCTGTAGTTGTCACACCGGGGGAACCCTCAGGATGTGCAGTCTTCAAAGCCTGTTCCAAGAGCACTAAAACTACCCCCAGTGCAAGACTATTGAGGAAATATTATTAAATATCTTTTGGGTAGGTCGTTTTTTTCCCTTAAACTGTTTGATAGATTTTATGACATTAATTAATGGATGACAAGAGCAACAGATGCAGTTTCTGTTAGCCAAAAAGGGTTAGAGGTGTCACACCCCAGGAACACCTCATTCATTGGGGAAGAAAGAAGGAAGTGGGAACCAAAAAGAGCCATATTAATCACAAATGACACCTTAAAATAGAGGCTGGTTTTTTCTTGCTGTTGTTTTTGGCAGGGTCGCAGCGTGCTCTCCTCTATATCCTACATTCTTCTGCTGTTGTCATCGTTCTTTCCCTGACCTCTTCCTCTGGCTCACTGCCCTTTGTCCCTTCAGCCACCTGCCTGCAGAGCCTGCAAACCCTGGCATGGTCTCTTCCTTCCAGCAGGAGCATCCCTGGATATCAGCAATCCCAGCAGGTTTTTAACACCAGTGGACTCACTGGAGAGGTGCACGTGGCTGGTGACAGCCTGAGCCCTCAGCTATCAGCTCAAGCTGATACACCAGGGCTCCATGACACTGAAGAGCTGAATCCATCCTGTCCAGATCCTGGACTGACAAGACATTAATAAATTGTTAAGGGTTTATCAAAACTGCAGAAGCAATTTAAAGCAAATTCTTTGTCAGCAGAAATTGACTTGCAATGTACTCTTCCAACATATGCAAAATAAAAGGGAAATAAAAGTTGTGTATGTTGCTTCATGGCAGCCAACACCTTGAAAATTTTTATTGCCAGAGCATTTCAAGACTGGAAACAGAAATATTACCCCTGTTGGTCTGATAGTAAGGATGCTCCTGTGTTTGTCTATTGAATGATAGATGGAAATATCCTATGAATGGAAAAGTAAACATTGCTGGATTTGTTTGCAGGCCAACTGTCTTAGGAGGGGACAGCTGGAATTAGAACAAATATAACCACAAAAACAGGTGCAATGCTCATGGCATTATAAATTTTGATTTGTTCCCGGAGTTTTATGTCAAACACAGGCTTTTTGTTCTCTGGAGCATTTTCTGTGAACCATTCTAGCAGAAGTCAGTCTGTGCTTAAACTGATGGAGAGAGGACTGTGTGTCAATATTAACTGGATGCAGGAAGAGCTGGAGGAGTTCCTATCTGAGAGGTGAGAGCCAAATCTTTGGGGATTTAAGACTGTGAGTGGGTCAGAGAGCAGCTCTCCACCCTTTCTGCCTTTTCCACAGCTCCCCTAACCTGTGAGGGGCAGGGATACCCCACAGAGGGACAGGCCACGAGCCCTTGGTCCCCGTTTTCAAGGACAGGCCCAAATCCTCCCAAGCTCACAGAGCCCTTTTAACCCTTGATCCAACCATTTGGCAAAGCTGGTCCTTCAGCTCTGCCCTGTGTTCCACCTGAGCCATTGCCCTGCTCCCTCGGAGAGGTCAGTGCACACACACAGTGACAAGTGCTAGGGTGAAAAGTGCAGCTGAGTGCTCAGCACATCCTCTGTGCAAATCTTATCCTTCCCACTGGATATGTGGTGTCCCACTGACACCATTCCTTGATGCCCAGGCAGGGATTTGCATGAAACTTGTGGGACATTAACTCTTGAGACATTGTCTCCTCTGTTAAATGTGGGTGAAATTGGTCAGTGGGTCCAACCCACCGGTTTTTGCACAAGGCAAAAATGGCAAAAGACAGCAAATGTGGAGTCCAAGAAGTTGGGAAGACTGGCCGAAGTGTTCTCAAAGACAGGTCACACACAGTGTGAAGAGAGGAACTGAGTAAACCCCATTCCCAAAAGATAAAAAGATCTTTTTTTTTTTTGCTTTATGGGAATCCACACAGGACATTCCCACAGAGGGGGTTTTGAAGAGGGAAATTCATGCAGCAAAATTGCTTTGGATGAGAGTGCAAAACACCAGAAACATTGCTGTGTCTTTTCAAACATCTGGCTCAGTCCAGTTTGAGATGGAGACACTTCCTTCCACAAATCACTGATTGCACATGAAGCAGGATTTGGGCTGTGCTCAAGTTTTTAAGAGATTGTCTGGAGCAGTTGGTTTTCCTGTATTTTCCAGTAAAAGGTTCAGTGAGGCATTTACTGAAACAAACAAACCCCCATTATTTTTGTAATGTACAAGCAGCACTTACATCCAACAAACAGAACAAAAGATACTCTTTTACAAACTCATTTCCTACCCCGCAGACACAATGGTTTGTACAATAACACCACCCTCTGCCAAGTGATTCCAGTAGAAGACACAGCAGACTCAAAAGAAACAAAGTGTAAGTTTATTGGACGTCAACATTTCTTAGTCAAGATCTAAGTAAAGAAAACACACAGTAGAAAAAGTTGTACAAAGCAGCAATGGACTTACATTACATTAAAGAAAAAGTTGCCTTAAGCTATTAAGTCTCAGTCCTAAAAAAAGTAAAAACCCATCCTGGTGTATTGAACAGATATAGAATGTATAAGGTATACAGGATTATAAACCCAGAGTTGCTTGTCTTACCTCTATAATCCTTTAAAATGACAAGTGATTTTGTGTAACTAACCAGAAAACTCTCTAGAAAATATATTGGATAATTCCAATTTCTAGTAGGAAACTATTCCCCTGTACCCAAGCACTTAAAGTGATCCCATTTTCCTGCTTTTTAAAAAGGGACACTGTCAAGAATAAGCCTTAAAAGATGTCCTTGATGTGTATTTTGCACTTAACACTGCAAAAGAGGGTTTGTTCTGGTTTTCTGTATATATTTGAATTAAAGCTGCTGCTGCAATAGTGGGAAGTTTGTGTCTTTAAAAGGTAATGTACCACTGAGAGACTGGAAAAGGAAAAAGAGGATTGAGTCCTTTATTCTGGAATAGTGAGAGGAAAAGCAACATGACAAATCAGCTCAACCCACAGAATTCAGTTACATTTTTCAGACATCCTCACAACAACTGAGGCTGCCCACAATAGGACTTTCATGCCCAAGCAGCTCAAGTGTTATGACTCAATTTGTTACGACTCAAGTGACTCAATTTGTGTTCAAATTCTTCAATATTATTTATTACTATAAAGTATTTCTAATATAGGTATGTCCATTTTCTGTATCCAGCCTTTCTCTTGATAGTGTCCCTTTCCATAGAGCAGTTACAGTACAGTTTTTCACAAGTCATTTTAAATAAACAAGAATCAATAACATTAAAAATACTATCAGGCTGTGTTCAGCAACAACAGAAAAAAAAAAAAAAGATTTTAACACTGATTCAATAACAGCAACACTAAAAAAACCCCCAACCAAAACAAACAAACTCCAACAAAAAACAACCCCCTAAGCTTGTTTTGATTTTATCTAAATCTTCTGGTAGGAAAATGTAAACAATATTATTGAACAGTATAGGCACATGCCAGATTACAGGCTCATGCCAGATATTTGCACCCTCACTGTTAGAGCCAAGAAATTAGGCATAGTCTGTCCTTATCCCATGGGAGGAACTCATTTTAACACTGGAAGCTTGGAACAGCAACAGAGAACACGCAGAGCTTCGGAGCAAACCCACATGTCCCGTGTGGGGGAAAACAAACAACATCAGGCAAAAAAACCTCCTGGATGTTCCTGCCTGAACAGGAAACGCAGGCCAAGCCTCTTACAGCTGTTTGGGGTCACAGAGAACACAACATCTCGTTTTTGAAACAGCCCAGACAAACTCTGGGGTCACCAGGTTATCTCCTCCATCACCTGCCATGGGGTGTTTCGCTCTCCCTTACCAAATAACCCAAACCTAGAGACAGTTTCCTTACTTTCAAGGCTGGTCATGGTCCCAATTCAGCAAAGAACTTGAACAGAACAATTTTTAAAAAATTAAGACTGATCTTAATGGGCTTAAGATAGGCTTAGAGGCTTTGCCAACACAGTGCCTGAAAGGAAAAAAAAAGTCCCAAACCAAAATACATTTCATGGCTCAACACTGCTCCCCTGAAATGCAACACTAGTTTCCACTCCCACTGAAGCAGGATAGTTCTCTGAGATTTATCTGATAGGTTATAAAAATAGCAAAAAAAGGACAGAATTATAGATTCTAATCTATATATTAAAACATCTGCACATTCCTGTCACAAATTTTAGAAAAAAAGCAAAACACTTTCTTATATTTAACAAGACCTCTAACTTTGTGTCACTTCAATACACAGCTATAAAATTAAACAAAATATGATGAAGACAGGCTTTTGTATCAATAAATTTGCCTTTTATTTTGGCTGTGGCCAAACTAGACACTCTTCAAAAGACCTTTATTTATAAACAAGCAACTAACTTTTTTTCCCCATAATTTAAATTTTAAGACATATATTAAAGTTATATAAGTGGAAGCATATTTATTCCGTATCCTCCAAAATAAACACTTCTATCAAGGGCTTTTTAAGATACTGTATAAAAGCTAATAGAAAACCAGAACTGCTATATAAACATCTCATATTTAAATTTTAGAGATCCTGAATTCCTTTACTAAACAACAGGAACCAAATATTAAAAAAAAAAAATCACACAGAACACGCTCAAAGTGGAAAACAAAACTTTAAAAAACCCCCCAAAACCAAAGCAACTGAAGTAAAACTTAGGAGGCTACTTAGACCAAAAATATTTTATGGATCTTTATACCACCTAGTACATAGGAAAAAGGTCAGGGTTTCTTCAAAGACGTTGCACAAGGTTTTGATTTAAAGTGTGTCGAATTTATCACCATAGCACAGAGCAGAATCCCAGCTGGAAGTGAGATGGCTGTGACCCAGCTGAGCTGGTTGCCACCTTCCTTCACAAAGCACACTGGATATTAAAAGGCTATAGCTCAACTTTCAGGCTGGTGTGCAGAGGAATCACTGGGGAAAACTTAGGAACCGTTGTACAAAAACACGTTCATATTTTATACACACAGATTTCTTAAATATATATAAAGGGTACTTAGCAAGGCTTTATGTTTCTCTGATTTTTAAAACCAGGTTTAAGTGCAATAACCATTTTATTCTGAAATTGTTTCTGGTAAGAAAGAACTTTATCGTCGTATTAGGTGGAATAAAAAATTCAGTAACTGGAAATGCCACTATTAAGCAAGTACCTTGTTTTAACTGCAATGCCACTGGAAGAGTTTAACTGATACTCAAGCAAATTAGCCTAATCATACTCAGCCAGAGTTTGCCTGAAAGAGGACAAAAAAGAACAACATGTTACTTTCAGAGGTGTCTAGTAGCAATTTTAGACTGTAGTAAAAATTAAGCAGAAGCGGCTTGAAACGAACATTGCAACTTTTTTGGTAGCTGAAAAAAATCAGGGGTCCATCCTGAGTTAATTCTTTCAAACTTCACTTACAGGAAAAATAATTAAATGTTTATTGGGAAAAAAAAATGGTGGCACACTTGGCTTTCACTGAGAAAAATCTGGTGTATGCCTAAGGGTGCCCCGTCCTCAGATTCTTAGCAGTTACACTTGTGCTTGATTTTGCTGAATCTCAGCATCACCTTGCAATTCTACCTTTTGAACTTGGGATACTGAAAAAACAGTTACACACATGGTTACACAGGGAATTCAAGCCTCACTCCTGCTCCCCTTGAAATTGGTGACCAAACTCGTGCTGGTTTCAGTGGACACAGACTGGGCTCTGATTCAGCAGTGTGGAATTTCATCCCCCTTCTCCCAACCCTGCAGGGGGCAAGTTGGTCAGGATCATAAACACTTTTTGCATCATTTATGTTCACTCTAACCCACCACCCCTCCTCTGAGTTTAAATTCTAGCAGAAGAATTTCTCACTGTTGGTTCACCTCCTACTTCTGGGTAAATATCTCCTTGACTTACAGAAAAAATTGGACCCTTACTATAGCTCCTGGTAAATATGTGTGATCCTACTTACTCTAAATGCTCCAGTTGCCATTTGAGGTAAAATAATGGAACCACACAGAGTATCTGCAGCCCATTATTACCACAATTTTCAACCAATTGGAAAATTGCAACACAGTCACATATGATAGAAAGCGGCAGAAAGAACTACTCTATATGCATTGTATCCATAAAACTCAGTGATTGTAGTGTGATTTTCTCCTCTGCTTTGAGCTGGATATGTACGCTTAATACAAATTTCAAATACATCTTCATTTATACAGGTGTCTATATAAATATTTACATTTTTAGGTTTTGTTAAAACGTCTCTTTGTACTCATGGCCGAGCTTATTACTTGTGTTTAGAAACACAACTCATCTTCTGTCCCTTAATGAGCTCTCTCTTGTTGATTTAATTGTTATACATTCTTTTGTAGTTAAAAATACAAACAGTTGTACAAATAGTGGAAACAAAACTATGAAACTTGTCTGACATCCATTCAACCTCAGTTCATGTTATAAACAGTACCATTTGCATTATGTTGGCTGTTACACAATGACTTCAGCTACCCAAGTATCCATAGGAAATTAGTCTTTGGGACATTATATAAAGCAAAGTACCCCCTCTCTCAATTTTCCTTAGAAAGTTATAATTAAATGGCTGAAAGCAGGCTTGCTGCTACTTCTTATATAAAATCTTAGTAATAATATTGCTGACTTTAGATTCTATTTTAATTTGCACAAGTTCCATACAACAACAAAACAATTCTATGTTCTCTTAAAATTGCAAACATTCGTATCCAATAACATCAAGACTACGCAGACTTGAGGTTTGTTATTGCTAAAGGCTTCTAAGACCTAAGTCAATACAGCAAGACACTCCATCCACTTCCTCCCAAACTGCCAGTGCATGGCAACCACTTACATGGAGCTTGTGTGTGTTGGTTTCTTTTTGAAAAACAAATTATGACGTTGGTTACAGTATTTCACTACTATAAGCTCACAGTTAGAATCCAAATTGTTTCTCTTTCATTTAATATGTAACTTTATATATAAGACACACACACACACACACCAACATCACGGGATGAAGATCCATGCATACAATCCAGATGCAATTGTATTTCAGTGTCAAATGAAATAAAATTTATTCTGTTACTATTAGACCCCAAACCAAAGTATTTTAAATTACTCTGCTTTCTACCTACTAACCAAGTTATAGTTTTCCCTAATCTCCAAATCCAAGCAGCATCACAAATTCCAGATTTTCCATCATTATCATTTTGATCCTCTTAAATTTGTAGTCTATGTGGGAGGCCTCTGAGATCCTGAACACAGCCCCCCCAAAACCAGCTCTGCAAGGGTTCTGTTAAAGCTAATTGTGTGTCTGTTCATGGCTCCAGAGACTGAAAGCTGTCTTGAAAGTCCTGTGGCAGAGTTTGCACATGTATTGTCTCTTGAAGGTGATTGCTGAGAGCGGCGGGGCGTGGTAGAAGAGCGTGTCCGACTCCTGCGGCACGAACAGCTTCTCAGTAGTACTGGAGCTTTCCGGCAAGCCCGTGGGGCTGTCGGGCTCCAAAGGCTGGATTTTGGGCAGTGGTGGGGGTGGGGGTAAGGGTGGGGGTGATGGGGAATTAGCTGGTGGACATATCTCAGGCTCCTTATTTGTGGACTCCTCTGCAGCCTGGGACATGTGAGACTGGAAGTGGCTCCAGAGCCGGAAATTCGTTCGGAAGGCCTTGTTGCACACGTGGCAGATGAACGGCTTCACGGAGCACAGCAGCTCCTGGTGACGCTCCAGCTGTTTGCGTAAGGTGAAAATCTTCCCACACTTTTCACAGGGCCACAAACTGGGATCTTTCTTGGAGACTACGTCCTTAGGTTCCCTGCTCATTTCGGTGACTTCGTCCTCTATATCATCTGCAGGCTCTTCTTTGATCTGGATTTTAAACTGCTTGGAAACACTTAAGTCTTCAGGCAGGCATGAAGAGTCTTCAGAATCAAAATTGATTTGTTCTGACGAATCACTGAACACACCATCCTCCTTTGCAGCAACAAAATTGTTCATTTTATTGGATTCCGACTGCAGAGGCAGCCGTGATGAACTGGTGATTTCTCCATTGTGATCCATGAGAGGCAAAGAAAAGTTCTCTGATGGAGCCATTGTGTTCTGATTGTGAACTTCAACCTGATGGCGCCAGATACTGAAGGATGATTTGAAGGTGCGCATACACTCAAGGCAAGTCAGCTTCTTGTACTCACACTTGCTTTCATGCTCGTGCTTCAGCTCGGGAGAGGAAAACCTAAGGCTGCAGTAAGGACAGACAGTGGCATTTCTACAGAGTCGCTCATGGTTTCCCTGTTCAATAAGTGAGGAGAGCTTGGCATTGCAGAGACGGCACTGATAAACCTCCTTGTTTTCCACTGGGTGTTCAATATGAATGTGATCTTTCTGCTTAGGAGCCTTGTTCCCTCCAATGGGTTTCTCCCCAGGGTGCATTTTTATGTGCTGTTTGAACTGGGAGAGGAAACGATAAGCTTTCCCACAGTAGGTACAAATATAGGCTCCTTTAGTTCTTGACCTTAAATTCCTTTTGATGACTTGTTGTGCTTGTGAAGCAGACTGGCCCTGAAAGCTCTGCTTGCCACGTCTCAGCTTCACGATCAGAGCTTTTTTGATTTCTCTCTCCCTCACTATATCGATCAGTTTTCTTTGGAATTTTTCATCCAAAAGGGTGTGTGAACTGGAAGCTGGTGAGGGATTCTTCACGATTCCATGTTGTGTCTGGCAGTGCGTCCACACTTTGAAATTGGTGTGGAATCTCTTGTGGCATATGTCACAAGCATAGGGCTTCTCTGGATTGTGATACATGTTAACATGGCGATGAAGACCTGCTGTTGATCTGAAAATTTTAAGGCAGTGTTTACATTTAAATTTTTTATTTGGTCTTGCTTCTTCCATCTCATTGTATTCATCTTTACTGACATCAGAATCAGGGAAATCAACATCAAGGTGCGTGGGGCTTGAGCCTTCCTCAAAGTTCTCTTCTGACCCAGGAGAACCCTGCTCATCCACCTTCAGCTTCTTGAATGGTAGCCTCCTATCATCCTGGAACCTCCTTTTCACTGGAAGTCTGCTTGGTTCCTTATGGTCATCCTCAGTTTTAAAAGCAAAGTCTTTGTTTGCTGATGCTGAAGCATCACCCACTGTAACTCGTAAGATTTCAGCAGGATCCGAGAGGGGACTGCTGGGCTCCGTTTTGATCCGCACCTCTGAGAGAGGGGAAGTGACCTCCCTATCCATTGACTGAGAGGCACTGAAAGACCTAAGGCGATGTGGGTGTATTACCTGTGGCTTCCCATCCAAGGCTGACTTCTCCGACAACTCCTTTGAGGATGACTTTTGGGATGCAACATTAAACGTTTTATGGGAATCATTAGTTCCCGGTGAGGAGCATGAGGATACCTGTGCAGGTTTTAGGTCAACAGAAGGTGAGTAAATAGGAACCTGGCTGTCCATGGACAGCGACCTTCGAAGAAGACTTTTTACAAGGGGCCCACTTCTGTCAATACTTTGGTTTTCTGGGCCAGACCCACTAGATGGGATTACCAGCCCTAACTTGGAGTAGTAGAGCAAATTCCTGTCTTCCCCTTGACCATTTCCTTTTCCTGCCTCTCGCAACAAGAACGTGGATTCCGCTGCCCCACGCAGAGACAAGACTGGTGGACGTGGTCTTTTCAACGACATCTCTGCAACTTTTCCTCTCAGAAGCTGAGCGCTGCTTCCTGGCTCGCCGCTTGCCATTTCTTTCTCTGCTAAAGACATCTGAGGCAGCACCATGTTCCTTTTCACTAAAGCACCTCTGCTCTGATCCTCCACAGTTCCAGAAGTTTCATGAACCTTCGTATAGCTCACAGGGCCTTCTTTCAGCCACCTCCTTTCAGTCATTGATAAGTTGTGAAGGGTTTCAGTTGGTTTTGTTACCTGTGGTCTGCTGCTAGCTTTGACAGCCATGGAGGGTGAAGGTTTAGGAGTATGGCTTAAGTCATGTTGTGTTTGATTTATGCTTTTCGCTTGTGCTTCAATTCTGTTCTGACAGACGATTACACTTCTCTTCTGAGAACTACTTTCATCTTCATCTTGGTAGAGTGTTTTTTTAATAGGACAAGAAGGAAAAGGAGCTTGAGGACTCTTGGAAACAATGTTGGTAAGAAAAGATATTCCAAGACTGTAGCCCAGTTCTTGCACAGCTGCGAGGCTGCCTTTCTCAATGAACAAGGATGAAGAATAAATGTAGTTCAACACATTATCAAAAGCATCTGGCTCACAAAAGTCGAGCTGAAACACTGACTGAGACTCATTCTCCTTATTTGTGAACAGAGTCTGGAAGTATTCACTGCTGGCAGCCAGAACATTTTTATGAGCTCGGAATTTCTGGTCTCCTACGATCAGCACAACGTCACACAGCTGTCCCTTGAGACGCTCCTCGTTCAGGGTGCTCAGCAGAGAAATGGCATGTGCTGGATTTATGTAATGCAAGAGCCCCTCCATGATTCTGATGTCCCTGAAAAAGAACAACAAAGCTGTAGGTTGCCTTATATGAACTGTTAGAGGCAAAGTAAACACATCTCCTGTACTTTTTAAACTGGCTAAATCATCATCAAACAGTGATTAAAGCAACAGCTTGTGTGGAGGAAAGGTTTGGGAATGCAAACACCACTGGTAGCTCCAAAAAAGCACAGGCATAGGAAGAACCAGCTCATCTGCCTACTTTCAAATATCCTTTTAACTGCTAATCTTACACCAAGAATATTACACCTAACTAACTGGGGGATGGATGGATGGATGGACAGACGGATGGACGGATGGACGGATGGATGGATGGATGGATGGATGGATGGATGGATGGATGGATGGATGGATGGATGGATGGATGGATGGATGGATGGGTGGGTGGGCTGTGTTCTCTTCCTGTAATACACTTCTCCACAGGGAGGAACAGTTCAATCAACTCTTGATCATCTCTTTTTCTGTTTCGGCTTTATGAAGATCTGTCTTGACAACTGGATTGATAAACTCTTGGATCAGGTATCTAAAGCTTGGTTATAGAAACTCACCTTTCTGAGGCTAAGCAACTCTGACAGTCTCCTGCTGACTAGACAAATTAAGGGGGTTTTGTTGTCACTTTTAATAGGATGATGGAAAGGACATTCATACTGGGAAGGGAGAAGGAAACAGGATTATTGTCTGTAATTTAAATTCATCATGTTTACTTATATTTAATAAGTGCTGTTAACATCTACTTCTAACTGTATGTGTCACTTAAAACTGCACTGGCAGGATCTGGTTTCTGGGAAATGTCAGTTCTCACTGAAGTATCCCTGCATTGCTTTGCTCAGGATGAAAAGCAATCAGAGAACTGAAATCCCCGTTTCATTCATTAGCATTAGAGCACTTTATGCCCACAGCCCATATATCTGAGGGACAGTTACCCTTGGCTGCATCCAAGAGTACAATAAGCACAAATTAAGCTGCAGTGCAGAAATCGCCATGATCCACATGCTTCAAAACACAGCCCACTCCATACTGCAGGATGTCTTGATAATTCAATATACTGCTCCTGATGAGAGCTTAACAAAAGAAGATAACCAGGTTTTAAGTTAAACAAAGAACTTCTCCGGCAGGAATTGCAATTTACATATCTGTGCACAAGAACACACACAGAGAAATCAACAATATTAAATGATCTTATTTTTTTCATGGACACTCTCTACCCTACCTCCATGGTGATTGTAAAACAAGTCAACGAGGTATCTGTTAAAAGCAATTCTCTTATTTTTACAGGTGATTTGAGATACTGCTTTTTAGTTTCATTTGTGCATGATGTATGCAACTACAACAAAAAGGTTCCAGTGTTCATTAGCTTACAAGCAAAACTGTAAAGTTTATCAAAATAAAAAAACAATACTGAGAAACTATAACCCCATGGTTAATAATTGAGGGTGGTAAATCTTAAAACTAATGGGTATAAATAAGTGATCAAAGTCTAAATTGCTATTATTGAGAAATTACTTAAAGGATGCTGCATGCAGTGTCTCAGGGCACTGATCATATCAAAGACTGAGCTACCACTTCTACACCTAAAAATACCAGATGAGTTCATAGTGACATGGCAACAGCAAAACCAGAATGCTGTTTCCTCACTAGATCAGTCCTTACTGAGTATTTCAGTGCCTTGCAGTGTCATTTCATAAACACTAATTTATCCTTAATTCACCTTAGATAGCTATAATGCATAATTCCCCCACACCTCCATCTATAAAAAGCAGTGCAGGCAGTCTTAATTTGAGAAAGCAATCTGGTTTGTTTTGCTTTCTATGTTTTACTTAAGAATACTGGGAGGATGGAGGTGGGCATGTGAGGATGGTGGTTCATTACCCTCCTCCTTTGTGGATGCCACTGCAATTTAAAGTGGCAGAGTGTGACTGGCCCTAATCCAGTTTCATGGTCTGAGCATCCATTAACACTTAGAGAGTTATAAGTGCTCCAGGAGGGCCTCTTTCCCTTTCCCTTCACCTGGAAGAAAGTGAGTTTGCAAACTCAAGTGATTCCTCTGGGATGCAAGTTGCAGAAGGTAAATGGAGGTAGCAGATTAACAGAGCTTAGGAAACTTTAACTGTGGTGTAGACACCCAATAGAAGCTGCATAACCCACACTTCAAGGACACAGTGGAAATAGAGTGTATTAGTCAAATGTTTTGAAATGTTTTAAGATCTTTCATTTTAATCTGCTTTGCCCTTCTGTTTTTAAAACCGGCAGGATAAACACCATGTAATTACTCTGTGTCCCTCTGCCCACCTAATACAGCAGTGCAACCAGTAGAGAGTGGTGTAAAATCTGCAGGATTAAAGCAGAATTCAACAGTCACCCATCCTTCTGGCCACAGTTTCCTTCTTCACCTACAACAACTTCATTTCATCCCATTAAACACTGCAGATATAAACATCCCTCTCTGTCACGCTCTGAGCACAGTGAAGGAGGCTCCTGTGCAATGTAACTCTGTCACTTTAACTGTGACCAAGGCTGCAACGTAGACAAATGGCAAAGGACCAAATCAATCCTCCAAAGGCAGCTTTAATCCTGGTATTTCCTAATTCAAGCGCTTGACTTTCAGCTTAATAGCCTTTAGACACAACAGGCTGAAATTAAACAAACAGTTAAAAGAAACACACGAGAACTGTTTTGCAGAATCATTTTAAGACATTTACCCAGATCATGTGAAAGCCTGAAATACTTAGAAGTAGAAAAAAAATCAACCCAAAGAATACCTGAATCAGAGTACAATGTTGTTAAAATTTCACTACACGGACACTTTTCAGTAACAAAGTTGATCCAAGTCATCCCTGCTCTAGTGTTCATCTTACCTGCACACTGCAGGTCACTCCTCCTTCAACCGTGCCAGTACAAATATTTGCAGGCCTGTATGACGTAGCAGAACAGACAATAAATAAACTCCCAACATTATTTCTCTTCAAATACTGGTCAATTTTTATAGTGAACCACATCAGGAGCTATTGTACTGGCATAACTGAAGAGGCAGCAATAGGAACAGCCACAGGAGGACAAGACCTGGTTCCCCAAAGCCAGTGCTTGGCTTCCTGTGCTCAGCCCCACACAAAAGCTTCCCTGGCACCATGTGTAAATACACAACTCTGGCAGTCTCCTATAATACCAGATTTGGTTCCAGGTGTTTGAGTAGTCCTACCTCTCAGCTGTAGATTGTGATTACCTACCTAAGATCTTTCCTCCAGATAATCTGCTTTTATTCTCTCTAACGTTTTTTTTCCAGCCACTTTCACTACGGAACTGGAAACCAAGTTTTCTTCTTTTCTTCCATGATGTTCAGGTGACATCCTGGAAACAGCAGGAGCACATCAGAAAATCTCCCACTCTCCGTATGCAGGTGCCTCATGCCACAGCAGCTGCTGGTCCTCAGGAGGAACAGTGACTAAATTTAGACTCCAGACCCAGGAAGGGCCAGTGCAGCAGGAATCAGGAGGCCAAGAAGATGTTTTAGTGTCAGCCTTCACAGAATCACAGCATAGGTCAGGCTGGAAGGGACCACAGTGGCTCAGCTGGTCCAACCTCCCTGCTCAAGCAGGGTCGCCCCAGAGCACACAGCACAGGATTGTATCCAGATGAATCTGGAATATCTCCAGTGACGGAGACTCCACAGCCTCTCTGGACAATCTGTCCCAGTTCTCAGCCACTGCACAGGGAAGAAGTTCTTCCTCATGTTCAGGTGGAACTTCCTGGGCATCATTTCTGCCTATTGCCTCTTGTCCCGTTTCTGGGCACCATGGAGCAGAGCCTGGACCATCCCCCTTTAGATATTTAGACACATTAATGAGGTCCCCTCTCAGTCATCCCTTCTCCAGGTTGAACAGACCCAGCTCCCTGAGCCTTCCCTCATAAGAGAGGTGTTCCAGTCCTCTAATCCCCTCCTTCAACAGCCCTCCACTGATGTCAGAAAACTAGATTTCAGAAGCCTAAGTACCGTATTTGGTATAAGATTGTTTTTATTTTATATTTTCAACAAGGATAGAAAAAGATGCCTCTACTATTTCAAAATAAATTTTGTAAAATAAATCTCATTAAAGCTCTTCACAAGGGAAGGGTGAAAAAGCTTAATCTTAGGCCCAACAGTTTCTTGATCTTCAACAGCAACCTCCCTTTGAAGTGGTAGTTCCCTTCCTTTCCTCTTTTCCTCACTCTCTCAATCTCCCAGCCCTGTGCTACTCTCCCCCTCCTTTCACCATCTCTGCTGCTCATTTGATCTTCCAGTGAGTTAATTCAACTTCTTAAAATTAAGCAGGAGACAAACAGATAAACAAAATCATTCCAGATTGTTAAATGTTTGCTGTTTTCTAGGATAGGGAGCTTAATCAACTCCCTGAGAAGTCAAATGAGCATCAGGGTTCCAGCAGGAAAAGCCATGCACCTGCCCATTCTCTGTCAGGAAGTTGTTCCATCAGCTTCCTCCATCTGAAATTTCGCCTTTAGAAACAACAGAGCCACCGACTTTAGAGATGAAACTTTACAGACAGAATCAGGCAGATATTTATGTGTGGTTTCAGTGTAAAAGCTACACCCTCAAATACATGAGCAACTAAGAGCTGTTGATGTTGGCTTCTGACTTCCATGATAAGGGTATCACTGTCACTAAAGCTCCATTAACAGCCTGCTTGGGGATTGCTGGCAAAGATGATGTCCTGAAATCCTCAATGAGATGCAATATTGCAGCAAGGAAGTGTTAGGGCTGTGCAGGTGGAGGTGGAAGCAGAAAATATGAGGATGGAGGAGGAAACAGAAGAGACAGTCTGAACAGGGGTTTGAACAGGGGTTTAAACAGGGAAAACACACAAGAGGCATGGCAGGGACAAACCCTGCCATGAAAGGGTTTGATAAATGGTCTTATAATCCACATTTCTTTGCTAAAGAAAGCAATGAAATGTGGATTATAAGGCTCAGCCAAAAAATACAAATTACTTCCTGGGGCATCCCCTGGAAAATGCAGGAATGTTGCATTTGAGTGCTTTCCTGAGGATCTGATGGCTCTAACAATTCTGGTACTGTTTCAAACACCAGAAGAGTAGAAAGTTCCCTTACTTGTCACAAGTCCAGATGAAAAAGGAACCTACACTGCTTAAGCTTCTACTTAAGCACCCTATGCAGGATTTTATGATTTGAGTTTGATAACAGTTTATAAAATCTCTCTTCTCCCACCAACAACCTTTGCAATACATATACTCTCCCACAGCACATATATTTACACATCCTCCTATATACCCTAAAACCTGTAGGTAAAAGCTGCAAACCCACATAGGAATATTGTTTGCATTTCTATCATCTTTTTCTATCTAAATACTTAAATAATCTCATGCTGCGATGCGATTGGGGATTCTGTCTTCCTGGATATAATGAAATGAGATCTCTGCTATTGCTGTTTCCCACTGCAGACAGCACTGTGAACTTTCTCCATGAAGACAAACGTTTCTCATTTCCAATAGGTCAGCAGCACAGAGAGACTCACTGGTATGAAGCTAGGCACAAAATCAGATAAATAACATGCTTGCTAGTGTGTGAGATTAATGGACTAATTTCTACCTATTTATCCTCCACACATATAAAAGCAGAAATTTAGGGAGAGAAAATGAACGAATTTTATAATCATAGAGTCCCAGAATGGTTTGGGAAGGGACCTTAAGGATCATCCAGTTCTAACCCTCCTGCCATGGGCAGGGACACCTTGCACTAGACCAGATTGCTCAGAGCTCCCAACCTGGCCTTGAATGCTTCCAGGGATTCGGCAACCTGTGCCAGTGCCTCACCACCCTGACACTGAAGAATTTTTTTCTAGTATCTAATCTAAACCTACTCTCAGTTTGAATATTCTGCAGTCTCTTTTGCCCTGCGCTCTAGACAAATAATTAGCAGTTATCCTGACACAGACAGGAAATTCACTTAGAAATTAGAGGCTACTTTTCCCATTCATATATATATTCCTATCCCTCAGTTTCATGTTCTGACACACAAAATAGCTCCCCCTGACGTGCAGCAAACTACAGAACGTCAGAGTACAAAGCTCCTCTTGTCATTCCCATTCTTGTTTACAACGCAGCAGCAGCTCAGGGTGCAATTTCAGAGCAGTCTAACGTGGGATTACTCCTGCAAGGAGCAGCCCGTGTCTCCACCCTCTCTGAGGAAGGACTGCCGGGTGTCAGAGCAGGGAGCGGATCCAGCTACAGGATGGGACAGGACAGGGAAATGCTGGCTGGGAGCTCTCGACGTTCTTCCTGAAACACCCAGTGAGGATTAAATCACATCAAACACCATTTGATAAGATATTTGTGCTGGCCTCCATGCCTCGACTAAAAGGTACACAACTCAGCCTCCAAATTGCTGTACATTAAATGAAAATATTTAAGAGTTTAAAAACACCTTTCCCTAGGAGTTAATCTTTCATGCCCTTGAAATGTTAGTTTTGTAATGCAAAATACAAAGCAACATTTGCTTTGTAATGCTGCAAATAAACTCTCTGATGGGACAAGTCTGAAAGGTTTGAGAGCCATCAAATTTGAACACCTACAGAAATCTCATCCCCTGAATATTTGTCATTTTTTCGGTAAGAGATGCATGAAATTGAAGAATTGTAGACCAAATAAGTACACTTGTACTATTTCTACAGGTTGACTTTATTATTTTATTGGCAATGCTGAGATTTACTTATCAAATGGAATAATATTCAGTCATCTGCTTTACTAGATGAGACACATTAACTGGCCTAATTCACAATAAAAACTTGTCTACAAACATGTTTTTAATTTTGCTCCTGAAGTAAAAATGGCAAACCCTAATAGTGGCTGTATTTCTGTTACTATAATGGTGCTTTTTACAGGCTGTGTATTTTGGAAGGGAAGAGAAGCCACAAGTCCATGTAAGGTACATTGCATTCAACAGAATAGTGTTAACACTAGGGTTTCTTTAAGAAAAAGAGACATGAAGGGAAAAGGTCAGACATTTAATCTGAAAAATGCAGAACATAAAAGCTGAGCCTAAAAAATTGCCGAGTGAGAAAGTTACGATTCAGGGAATGCAGGTATCTTCCTCCCACTGAAGGGATCCAAAGAAAATGTCATTCAGCCAGCACTGATTCTGGCCAAGATACTGGGAAGATGATACAGGAAAGAGGAAAGACAACAGCAATTTTACCTGCGTTTTACCTTAAGAGATTTACAAGCTCATGTATAGCAGGTGGAAGATTTTCAGTTTGCTCCAAGTCCACAAACAACTGAAGGTAGGCTATGTCTTACATAGTTTAAAAAAAAAATTAAAAATCCAGCTCCATGAACAGGAGCACTGTATTTTCTTTAATCATCAAAACTAATTATGAGAATGGAGATGGTCATATTTTTACTGGAATTCCAGGAAATTTGGCCCTTAACCTCAACGGCTAAAGGACTATACTCAGAGTTATGTCTTAGTACAGAATAAAAAATACCTTTTGGTTATGACAGACTGAGTGTGGCAGTGATTAGGAATCACTGTAATTCTGCTGCTTTTCCTCCCATGGCTCTTAATTCACATTAAAAGGGGCTTTGTGAGGTATAACTACTGTCCTAAGTTCACTGTTTTTTAGAACTGCTCTGAAGATACTCACAAATGTGTCCAGAGCAGACTGTGAGGGGGTGGAGGGGACACTCACTGTGCCCTGTGCCAGAACTGTCCCTGCAGTTACCTCAACTTGTCAGAGGTTGATGAGACTGAATGGCAACCTGAATGTTACTCACACTCTTCAGTACTGAGGTAGGAAAAACCTTGGATAAGATTAATCCTCCCAGACAAAAAAGGGAAAAATATTTCTTGCTTTCCCAAAGAATGCAATTTAATTGTATATAAATTACTATCAAAGGGAAAGTTTTGCAGCATTTAAAAAAATACATATTTGGCCAAAGGATTTTTCATGTCTTTTCATCACAGACTGCATGGAAAGAATTTGCACAAGAAAGATGTGGCGTTTCACTATGCCTCAGAGGGAAAACCCCTCAACAATCACGAACCAGGGGATTTTAAAACTTTTATTTGTGATGGACAGCAAGACTGATGAACTGATGGGGCGGAGATGGAAGGAGCTTAGGAGGAATGAAGACTTGCTCAACACTTTCTTTTCTTGTTCATAAAATATGCCTGAACTGTTCCAGAACAGCAAAATTCATAAAGTAGTCAACAAGAAAAGACAACAAATTTCTTTTTATTTCACTGCTGATTGAAAGCAAATGTAAGAGAACTGATGTCTTTAATATTATCAGTAGGAAAAAAAATGGAAACACTACAGTACAAAGATTAATATTAAACTACAACAAATATTTGGGAAGGAACCCCCCTCTGCACAGAACACCTATTTTAAAGCAGGGCATATTGCAGTCTTCCCACTTGCAGCAAATGACTTCCCTGCTTCTAAAGATTTTTGTTGTTTTCTGAGGATCTCAGATCATTACATGAGACACATTTCAAAATGAAGGTGCTCAGTTGCTCAAAAGTTTAATGAGAGCTGAAATTGTTGCAACTGCAGCATGTGACTCAGAGCACAGCCCCTCCCAGCGCAGAACAAACCTTGTGCTGATTACAGCCCAACTTCCTCTCCCCTCTGAGTCCACATTTGGTCACACACTGAAGTTATCACCATTTTGCAGATAAAGCAAATTTCAAAACCCTGAAAGCTACAGAGGGTTGGTTTTTAACAGTGACTACTTCACAGATCCTGAAGTTCAAAACAGAACAACTTCAACACAGTAAGAAAACTCAAGGCTTTTCTGCAAAGCTGTCCTTTTAAATCCAAACGTTGACCTGCCCCTAACTAATTTTGAGGAAAGTGTGATCAGCCAACACTACAAAGATGATCAGGGCACTTAATGCTCTGTGTGCAAGTATTCTCTAGCATCACACACACAAAAAAACCCCTCATGAGTTCAAAAAACCTAATTTCTTAGTAATATCCAGCTTCTAGTGATCCAGAGGGTTCTCAATGTGAGAGGGGTGTGGCACAGCATCACCCTGGCACTTGGAACCTACACAGCAGGAACAGGAGGCACAACAGTTCACATTTATCACTGAATGTACAGCACAAAAAGGACTTTGGGAACTTCTTAATAGCTGCTGCCTGTTTTATACTCCGTAAGAATGCTAATATGTGCTAGAGGATAAGTTACCTTGAACATTAAAGCAGAATCAGGGGAGCTCACAAGTGGTGAAATGCCCAAGGAATCCTGGTCAGGCTCTGCAGCTGAAAACTCCAGAGGTTCTGATTTGTGACATCTCCCTGGCAAGCCCCTACTGAGAATGTGTAAATGACAGTTCCTGAAATGGTCACAATCCAGTCAGGATGGGTGGACTTGCCACAGGTAAACAAAATACTCTTCAGAAATTAAACCTCTACAGCATATGGGCGAAACACACATCTGAGAGAAAGGGATGTCAGATCCCCTGTCACCCAAGAGATGGCCACATAATTTGGGGGTTTTTTTTTTGCTAACATGTTTCATCAAAGCAGTTGCTTAAATTTGCTCCAAACTTCCCCTCAAGAGGATCAGCATAACACTGGTGGAAAGTTTTAGTCAGAGCACTTTGTCAGTTTGAGCAAAGTCAGAACAGAACATTAAACCTACACATAAAACAGTACTAGATTTACCTGTAGTGTGTATTTACTACTCCTGATTTAATATGAAAACACTTCCTGCACAAAAATACATTTTAAAAAAATCTAGTTTCACATTAATTTATCTAGGCATTAAATATTAATTTTAATTTAACTACAAGATACTCAATGTATTCACAAAAAGCTCTGTGATTGTAATTCATCACAATCTCTTCTTGTATGTACAGCCTCCCTAACTCTTACTTCCACTGGGAAGTAACTACAAAACTACAAAAAAAAGGAAGTGCTACTACAGCAATTGCTATTTAATTATTAAGATGAGCTTACTCTGCACATACACATTCCACAATTATTTCCTGTCTAATAGTAACTCCTCTAAGTTTTTCTCCTGTTTATTTACATGAGCCTCATCCAATCTGAACCTAACATCAGCTTGGACTTTACTGAAGAGTACAGTAAAGTTCTCTCTGACAGCTGTGATCAAGTAAAACACCTTCCACAACTTTCTGTACAGGCACAGCCCAGCCCTGAGGATTTCCTCACCTGCCTATGAAATGTGCTTCGTCCTGCTGATGAATAATCCAGCCCAAGAGTGCTCAGACCAGCAAAGCAACACTTTGTTTACAGAACCACAGAATGGGTCAGGCTGGAAGGGACCACAGTGGGTCATCTGCTCCTCCTTCCCTGCTCAAGCAGAGTCATCTCAGAGCACATGGCACAGGACTGTGTCCAGATGGTTCTGGAATACCTCCAGTGAGGGAGACTCCACAGCCTCTCTGGACAATCTGTCCAATGCTCGGTCACTGCACAGAAAAGTTCTTATATTCAGGTGGAATTCCTGTGCATCAGGTTCTGCCCATTGCCGGGCACCCCCGAGCAGAGCCCGGTCCATCCTCTGACACCTCCCCTTTCTATACTGACAGACACTGATGAGGTTTGGTACCTGCCTGCACTTACACGCGGGGACCTCGCTGAGGGGAGGTGAAACGCGCTCTCCCTTCCAGACACACCGGGGAGGAGCCGTGTCACCGAGTCACGGCCCTCCCGGCGCCTCTCTCGTGTTTTAGACCTCGGATGGGAGCGGGGGAAAGAGCCTGGAGCCGCCGGCAGAGGGGGAAGCGCCGGACCGCCGGTCCTTCACATCCCTTGGGCAGCCGCTCCTTCTCACCACCAGTGCCTGGTATCCCTCACACCGGTCCCCAGTGTCCCTCACACCACCGGTCCCTCACGCCCTGGGGCGGCCGGACCCTCGCGGCCCTCCCGCCCGTTGCAGCGGGTAACGGGCTCCTGAGGCGCCGCAGCCCAGGGAACCCAGAGGTCGGCGCGCCGCTTCCCGCTCCGCTCCCGACCCGCCTCTCCCCGCTTTCCATCCCTCCTTCCTTCCTTCCTTCCATCGCTGCCGGCCGCGCTCATGCGCCCTGAGCCCTTCCCCCGCGCCTCCCCCTCGGGGCTCGGGCGCAGGCGGGGCGGGCGATGTGGCGGCGGCCGCGGGCACCTCCCGCCCGCTCCGGGCGCCTGCGCCGCGGCCCGCCAAGGAGGGGGGGAAGAGTTTCGTAACCGGCGCATGCGCGCGGGAGCCGCATCCCCGCTCGGTGGAGGAAGGGGAGGAAAGGAGGAAAGAGAAAAAAAAAAAAGAAGAGAAAAAAAAAAAACAACACCTCAGAGTTACGTCAGGAAAAGACGGATTTGGGCGCGGGGAGACCCGCGCGGCGCGGGCAGCCCGCGGGACGGACGCGACACGCGGGCGCGACTCACCCTGTCCGCCGGCCCCCCCTGCTCGCCCCACTCGGCGCCTCCGCTCAGGGCTCAGCCCGCGCTGCCGCCGCCGCCGCCGTGATTCCATCCATCTTGAATTTGACGTCATCCCACAACCGAGGGATGAGGTCATCGCGGGGAGCGCTCGTCACGTGCGCGGCGCCGCGATTGGCCGGGCCGGGGGGAG
>WAAE01009007.1:0-19952 GCA_013400495.1 Nicator chloris
CTGCTTCTCCTGTCACTGCTCCCTCTGGCCCCAGAGTGAACCCTCCCAATGCTGCTTTCCCCACACCACCCTCCTTTCAGCACAGCCCCCTGCCCGGGGTACCAACAGCCCTACACAAACCTGCCCCAGCACTACTCCCTGGGTGGGGAAGGGCAGGAGCTTTGGCAGCTCCAGCAGTATGCAGGGTCTCTCTCTTCTGACCCACCACATCACTCCTCAGCTAGCCTGGCCTCACTGAGCCCTTCCCCATGGAATCTCAGCATGGAATCACAGCAGGCAGCCAGAACCTGGTGGGGATGTAGACTGCTCTACTGCAATGCAGAGACACAACCGGCCCTGTGCAACTCTGCCCCGGCAGCGCTGGGGGCACATGGGTCACAGAGGGGCCAGCAGGGGGTAAATGGATCCACAACAGGGGCACAACGCGCAAGGCAGGAGCACAACCAGGCACTGCCAGATCAGTCTTTCCTGTAATGCAAGGAAATCCTGATGGAAACATCATCCAGCCAATCCACAGCACCTGGCTGCTTGCCAGTGACGGACACAGGGGCAGGCAACAGTCCGGGTTGGATGCAGGCAGCTCAAGCTTCCCTGGAAGCCAAGAGGCAGAAGCAGAATGCAGAATGCTGGAGGAAGCAGTGCCTCCCTTACATTCCCAGCGGCTCAGGGTGTGGGCACTGTGCTCACAGCTTTTCATAGTAGCCCATGAAGAGGGGAATCCCCTTCCGGTCCTGCCAGGAGCAGGAGCAGGAGTCAAAGGAACGGGAGAGAAGAGGAGCAGGGAAGGAGCAGAAGAGGCTGCGGCAGGGGCTGCAGTGGGTGTGGGGCACGGATGCCATCTGCTGGAACCGCTCTGCAGCCGCCGCCGCAGCTCCCCCGGCAGCGCCGTGCCACGGCCCCCCACCACCCACGGCACAGGGCCCACGCCGCAGCCCCAGCCCCACGCTGGCCGCCGGACCCGGCGGGTGTGCGGCCCCCCGGGGCACCAGCCAGCCCCCAGCTCAGCGCCGCGTGCTGAGCAACGGCGCCCCAGCCCACACTCCCCGGAGCCTGCTCTCGCAGGGGGCGAAGGGGGAGCATCGAACCTGCTTCATGGGAATGGCCCGCCCGCTGCCAATACTGTCCGCTTTACACTCCGGCACCTTCTTGTCGCGCTCCGGGTCCGCGCCCTTCCGAGACTGGAAGAGAAGAGACACAGGCGCGTTAGAGCTGGGCACGGGAGACCAAAACGCACGGTCCCCTGTCCCCAGCAGGCTCCAGACCTGACCGCTCTGCTCTCCCCCAGGCCAGCTCTCCCGGCCCCTCTAGGGACACTCGGGACACTCCAGCCCAGCCCCCCAGCGAGCTCTCCTCTCCCCTGGCTGCAAGCAGAGCTGTCCTCCTCCTGGCAGAGTGGGGCTATGTGGGCCCCCCTCCCGTGGGGCACACAGGACCATGGCGACAGACAGAAATGGCATGGGATGCAGGTGGAGCATGGATGGAAGCAGGAGAGGCTCAGGCAGTGAAGGAACTCACACCTCTACTAATCCAACAGATTTATTCTGGTAACACACTTGCACCATACAAAGTAGCACAGGTCACCGGGCAGAGATACCAGCCCCTTACAAAAGAGCATGGACAATAAATATCTACCACACGTCTAGAGCGGCGAGAGCGGGACCCACCAGTGCCCAAGGGCCGTGGGGAGAGCAAACTCTGATAAATACAATATGAAATTTACAGTCTGTTGAGCAGAACTCATTCAAAGTGCTTAGGACAGAGGGAAATACCAAGTCATACATGGCATGGAGCACAACCAATACATTCAGAATCACAACAATGGCAGGAGGCAGCGGCAGCATCTCTCTGGAGCGTCCTACACACCCCCTCAGTCCAGGAGGGCCCCCGTGTGCTTTGGATCAGAAAGGGATACGAGCCCCGCGCGCCTGGGACACCGATTCACCAGATTTTGGGCCCAGAACCAAACAAAGAGATCGAAAGAGAAGAAACTAAAGAGACACAGATGGCTGCTCGGCTGCGAGGAGAAGAGGAGAAGGAGCAGGAGTCCATGCAGGCTGCAGAGGTGCAGGAGGGAAGGAGCGGAGCGCTAGCGGCAGGCGCTGCAGCGGCTCCCGCAGGCAGCAGCAAAGCGTCTTTCGGCCCATCCAGCTCCGTGCGCGGCTGTCGCCCGGTCCCGGTGTGTCTGCAGGTCTTCCCGTCCCAGGAGGGTCGTCCGCCTGGCATCCCCGAGAAAGGGCAGTGCCTAGACAGCATCCAGCAGGCCCAGAAATGTCCCAGCTTAAAGTGCAGGCGCAGGCCGTCTCAGCGCTTCCTAGACTTTACATTGGGGGGATTTAAAAGGCTCCTGCGTGTCTCCGAGGGGGGGACCCATGCTGGCTGGAGGGCGGGCGAGCCTCTAATCTTAGATCAATCCCAGTGCCCATCCCTTATCCGGCCCTGGAGAGGCAATGAAAAGTGAGAGAATTTGTACAGAGGTGCCGTGTGTAACCACCTGGATCTTCTAATTTGGAAGGAGTTGGAAAGGCCTTTTTGTTGATGAAAAGTTGGAAACAGTGGCACATATCTGCAAATATCGAAAGAATAAAGAGTTTGGCAAGTTATACTCAGAACACGGACACGAGTCTGTCAGTGATGGGTGCCAGTGGACAGCACGGACAGGCCACGGAGTGGGCGCCGGCGGCAGCAGCAGTCGGGGCTGGGGCTGGGGGTCGGGAGTGGGTGGGCGCCTGGTGGCGCGGGTGGGCGCACAGTTTGTCTCCAGCTGGAGCTCTGGGGCACGCAGACCCCCAGGGGGGGTGACATCCAGCAGGGAGTGGGAGGGGAGCAGGAGAGGAGCCAGAGCAGGAGAGAGGAGGAGGAGAGTAGAAGAAGAAGAGAGGAGGAGAGGAGTAGAAGAGGAGAGGAGGAACAGGAAGAAGAGAAGGAGGAGAAGAGGAAGGAGGGGGAAGAAAGGAGAAGGAGGAGGGGAGAAGAGGAACAAAGGAGTCAGGCATAGTTTGGGACTGGGGCTGCAGCAGCTCCCAGGGCTGGGCCGAGCACTGCATCTCAGAAAGGCCTGTGCCCACCTGGGGACCCCACAAGGACGAAGGCTGCTGGCTACACCTGTGCTGCCTGCCTGGGAAAAGCTAGTGGCAGAAAACAACCTGCCCTGCCCTTCCCTTCCCTTCCCGCCCTTCCTGGTCCTGGTCCTGTCCCAGTGTGGGAGGTGTCGGGAGCTGCTGCTGCTGCCACGACCAGATGGGTGAAGACGTCAACGTGAGCCATGGATGTGCACCAGCACACGAGCAAGCAGGTGAGGTGAGCCCCGGCCCCGCGGCGAGCGAGCGCGTGCCGCCGAGCACAGGTGAGCCCGCGGCACAGAGCAAGCGTGAGCCCGGGATGAGCGAGCACGTGAGAGCCCTGCACGCACGATGACGCCCACAGCGAACAAGCGTAAGCCCCGCAGCAAGCCGCCCTCCTCCTCCCCAGCGCGTGCCCTCCCGGGAGCGAGCAGGGGCCGCGGACACGAGCCCACCCCGGGGGCGCAGACACGAGCGGCGGCGAGTCGGGGCGCGGGGGCACAGCCAGCAGCGGGGGCACGGTGCGAGCGCCCGCGCCGGGCACCGGGCAGGCACGGGCGGGACAAGGCCGGGCACGGCCTGCGCCCCCAGCGCTGCCTGCGGCGGGAGCACGGCCGCGGGAGGGCTGCGGGGCGTTCCGGAGGGCAGGAGCACGTGGAGGGGAAGGCAGGGAGGGAACAACCATGCGTTGGGAGTGGGGACCTGCTGTGAGGGGCGGTGTGTGCTGGCAGCAGGGGGTGAGGAGCACGGCCCACCTGCCCGCAGCACACAGATGGGCTGAGCGCGGGCCTGGGGCGTGCACAGAGAGCTGGGCGTGCACAAGATGCAACCGGGGGGAATGCACAGAGTATTCGGGAGGTCAGCGCAGAAGCTTCCAGGATGTCAGAAGCCAAGGGAGATGGACACATTCCCAGCACAAGGAGTGGGGAATCTGGGATGCCAATGGTGCAGTGAGAGGAATGGGACATAGGACACTGGATTTGTGTGGTCTGGGCTCAGAGCAACAGCGGCTGGTCACAAGGGTGACATGGTGCAAACGTACAAGGGCTTTGTGGTGGCCAGTTCCACAAACAGCAGACACAGTGTGCTGAGCAATGGTGGCTGTAAAGCACATTGAGATGGGCAGAGGAGCAAGGCCGGAGCCTGCACACGTACACAGGGAACAGAGGCTACACCTACGCTAGACATGGGACTGGGACACGTGTGTGCTTACAGCGAGGGGACACTTATGGCTGTGCTCAGAGCAAGGGTGAGTGTGAGGGCAGGACTGTGCACACTGTGTGGATGGTGTGCAGAGAGGCAGGCTGCAAGGCAACCAGCACGGCTGAGGGCTGCAAATGTACCCTGCTCCACCTGGGGCCCACAGCTTCGCTGCCTCCCCTCTGTCTTCCCTCCCTCCACACCCACAGCAGCTCCCACGTGTGCTGCTCAAGTCACACATGATTCAGGAACGGGAGTGAGTGGGGCCCCATGCCAGGTGCTGAGCTCTGCACAGCACCATTGGGCACAGCATCACTGGCACCAAAAGGGAGGCCCAGTGCCCAGGGGCTCCGTGCCACGCTCGGAGGGGTGTGCAGCCCCAAGGAGAAGATGAACAGTCACTGGTGCTGTGCACGCACAGCTGCACTCCCTGTACCGAGCAGGAGCTCACGCACACTACACACCCACACGAGTGCACCCTTGCACAGTCCTATGTGTGTGGGGAACGCCCTGCTCCCCGAGGCTCCCCAAGCACACACACTCTGCCTGAAGCAGCTCGCAGCACCACGGGCCCTGCACCCGCAGAAGGTCCTTCCCACACGCACACTCCTGCACCCCCGGCCCTCCTGCCAGCATGGCACGGGCTGCCGTGCAGGGGAACCCGTGGGGTCAGGCCGCTGTGACCCACTGCCTTGCCCTCTCCTGTGCTGCAAAGCCAGCCCAGAGCTCCTGGGCTGCCCGTGGCACTTACCGTGAAGATGTTGGAGCGCCGCTTGGACTGCTTGCGGATGGGGGTAGGCGTGTTGGAGGCAGCGATGGTCTCGATCCGCAGCTCCCGCTGGCTGATGCTGGGGGTGGAGGGCACAGAGGAGGAGTAGTCACTGAAGGCTCCTCCACCGTTGGTGGCCTGGAGGAGGAGACAAATGGTCAGAGAGGCCAGACACAGGCAGCCTGGGGGCACCACTGCAGGAACACCACCTGCCCCACACGGCCCCGTGCCAGGGCAGGGAGTGTCGCCCAGGACTGGGACGGGGTGACACCCACAAAACCACGGAATCGTTTCGGTTGGGAAGGACCTTAAAGACCATTTAGTTCCAACCCCTGCCACGAGCAGGGACAACTTCCACAAGACCAGATTGCTCCAAGCCCCATTCAACCTGGCCTTGAATGTTTCCAGGGATGGGGACCTCACAACTTCTCTGGGCAACCTAGAGAGACATCCAATGCCAGCTCCTGCTCAACAGAGGTGCTTGGGAAGCCTTTCCACTCTTTCTGCTCTAGTTTGTTCACCAGTAAAATGTTCAAGTTCTAAAATCAAAGAGAAGGGCAGCAAATGGCCAGAGAAACCCAGCTGAAGTCCTTCCAAACTCAGGTGTGGAACAAGGCCTGAGGCAGCGGGGTCCCACGTAGCTGTGCCCATCGGAGGGGCACAGCTAGGGCACCTACACCTGCTCCCAGAACACAGGACTGGGGTCACTCTCCTTGGGCAGTCATTCCCTTCCTCTCCACTGAGCCCATCAGACACGAGGCTGCGAGGCAGCCCAAAGCCTGCCCAGCTCCATGTCCCACTCGTCCATTCCCTGTCTCAGGAGGACAGCCATCATGCCAAGGGGGATGCATGTCCCCAGGACTCCAGCCTTCATCTTTCCCAGGTCCTGAAGCATGGAGTGCCACACTGCGAGCTCAAGCTCTGTGTGAAACTCACCTCTGCTGCTGGTTTGGAGGTCTCTCTGAGCAGACCCTGAGGCTGGCACACACCTCCTGCAGACCACCGTAGCCATGGCTGCAGTGGCCTGTGCCTGGGAACACAAAGGGTTTCACCAACACCTCACTGGACTTGACGGCAACAGGAAGATCCAACCGTGCAGCCATGCACCCGCATCAACAGCACATCTCTTCCAGACAAGGCTGTTCACTCCCACCCTGCCCATGCCAGCAGTGGGGGAGAGCCACTGGACAGGGCTTAGGGACATCTCAGAAACAACACGGGCACAGAAGCATTTCAGGTCTGCAGCCCAGAACATCTCACTGTGACTCAGCACATGGCAGCCCGAGCTCCCTGGCAGCTCTCAACAGTATTTCAGAAACACATGGAGGAGCTGCCCCTGGAAGGGCAGGTGAGCTCCAGCACCCCAGCAGGGGCAGCCCACCTCCTCCCAGCTCCATGCTCAGAGGGCTGGCACCAATGGCCCAGTGATCTCCTCCATCCAGCCTACACTCTGAGCAGGAATGGAGCCCACGCAGGGTGATGATCTTCTGAAAGGGCTCCACAAGAGACCCCCATCCCCAGTGGGATCAGAGCCTTATTCTGAGAAAAGCTTTTCAGAGAAATGTGAAAGGGGCTGCACAGGCAGAGCAGTGACCATGACTCACAGCCCAGTCTTGGAGAAAGGTGCAACCTTCCCCTAAGCCATGGATCCTCTCATCTTTGACAAGAGATATGGGAGAAGATACACAATGAGAACTTAAGAGAGGAAAAGCCACCCAAGCAGCATTTCAGCTTCCTCCTCAAGAAGGCAGAGCAAGAAAAAGAATTCCATGCTGTGAACAGATGGGTGGCTCGGACAATCCCAGCCTGTCTGGAAACAGGAAACATTTCTGGAGTCCTGAAACACAGAACAAGAGGGAATCTGGTCTGGTTGTGCTTTTCCACAAGTGCAACAGGCTGGGAACTCTGTCCAGAGAAGGGAATGTCGCCTGGAGCGCCTGGAGAGTTCCTCTGCAGGCTGAGGAACCCTGTGCTGGACAAGAAGGTTCTGCTGCTGAGTCCCAGGGAAGGAGGGGCCACCAGGGACACAAAGGGGCGAAGCAACATGTCTCCTGCCAGTGACTTCTGAACCTTCAACAGAGAGAGCTCCTGTCAAGCCCAGGTCCAACACCCACACCGGAGCTCCACAGGGGCTGTGATGAAGGAAGAGCTGCAGAGAGCCAGGGCCACCGAGTGCACACATGCGCAGTCTGTGTTAACTGACTCACCATCCGTGAACTAGGCCAAAGAAAGTGAAATACTCCACGTGTTAGAAAGAGAAGGAGGATGCAGCAGCACAGACAGCCTGTCACATGGAACAGTGTGCTGGGCATGGCTGCCCCTCCAAGACCAGCTCCTGGCCGTGCTTGGCACGTCTCGGTGACCTCGGCAGCGCGTTTGTGATGCTGTGACTGGGCAAGAGCCAGTTCTGAGGAGGCTGCCGAGTCTGAGCTCCTGCCAGAGCAACTGGAACAAACCCTGTGGATGCAGGGGATGGACACAAACATCGAGGAAGAAATTTTGCTACACCCTGGTTTATATTTTACTTACTCCCTGCAGCCCTGTGTGTCATTTCTGTCTGGCCAGAATAACCTTCCTTAGCCTGTAAGTCTGCCTGGTTTTGGAGCCAAGGTTACTGTCCTTTAGTGATGAAGGACACTGGCCTTTGAGCCTCCCATGTCCCACAAAGCAAACCTCAGGAAGGGCTCTGGGGCTGCAGGATGGCTCACACCAGGCTATGAAGGCAAGCTGCCATGAGTTTGGGGGCAGAGGAGAAAGTCCTTCAAAGACAGAGTGGCTCAGGCAATCCTGAGCCACCAGCACTCCACTGGAGCAGGGAGCTTCAGAACTTCCAGGGATCCAGAGACACAGGACAAATCTCAGGGATGTGGGAGAACCCTGACAAGGTGACAGGTCTGACAGTACCATGTGTCTGTTATTGGCAGGGACTTTGCTGGTGGACCTGAACAACCACCTGTGGTCACCACTGCAATCTGAGAACACAGTGGGCACTGGAAACTTGGGAAAACACCTGTGGGACAAACTTCCCATTAGTGTGTAACCGGTGGAAGAGCATCAGCAGTGCCCGGGGTGCCTGGGAAGGGCAGAAGGCAGCTGGAAGTCAGGGGCAGTAACTCCTGGCCTAACAAGGCCTGAGACAAACAAGTAGTTTGGGAAGGGCTCTGAGTGCAAGAGCACTAACAAACAGCAAACACCAGCCTGGTGTCTGCGGGAAGAAGGGAGAAGCCAGAGGAGCATATGGACAATGGAAAGTGGGCACCATGAGCAGAGCAGGCAATGGGACACAGGCCTCCACGAGGAAAGGCCAATGCCTGCTGCTGCAGCTCCTGAATTCTGATGGAACGTGCCACAGCGGGCCAGTGAGCACTGTTACCAGCTCAGCTGAGCTGCCCTGGGGCTTCATTTCACTTGCAAACTTTGATTTTCTACCTCTTTCCTGTGATGCCTCGCTGAAGTCTGGATGAAGGCCCTCCCAGTGCCCCCGTGCAGGAAGGCAGACCGAGGCCCTCGGAGAACAGCCGTGGTACTGGGCAGCCCAGGGCATGGTGGGGATGGCAGCAGCTCCCACGGCACAGGAGGGCACCCAGTGCCCTCCACCAGCCTGTCAGGTACCTGCATGGGGTACCTGTGTTACCTCCTGCCAGCTGCTGGGAACCAGCTTCCCGGCAGAAAGACAAACTGCCATCCCACAGCAAACACAACAGTGACTCACCCACAGCCTGGGGAACTCCCAAAGGCATCCCAGAGGCCCTGAAGAAAGACTGAGAACGGGGCAGCAAAAGTGAGGAGATCAGGTAGAACAACTCTGCAGGTGTTGCAAGCACCCACAGGCCCGAGGAACTCCCATCCCCTCCCTGCAGGCAAGGGCCAGGAGCTGCCAGGAGGGAGCAAGCTGGGAGTCAGGGCCAAGTGAGGAGTGGGATTCCCAACGCCATCCAACCTGCTCACTCAGCAACAGGTGTGGGCGAGACACAGCGAGGAGAGCCCACGGCAGCAGGAGAGAGCTCTCCCTGGGGTGCTGGGTCCTGGGGAATATAAGGTGCCTGCTCCAGAGGGTGCAGACCCACACCCCTCTGGCTGCTGGGAAGGACAAAGGGACAGGTCTGTGTCCCCAGGACAGTGCAGGACTCCAAGGCTGGCCCTGGCTCCTGCCGTACCAGAGTGATGCTGAACACAGTACCCAGGGTCAGGGACCTGCCAAGCACATCTAGTGACTCATGAGAGCTGGTGGAAAACCCTGACCAGGGCTGACATGCTCCTACAGTTCCCTTTCCCTCCCCATGGATGGAGCAATGTCCTCAAGGCTCCAGGCACCACTGCAGAGTAAGAGGAGAAAACCCCAAACTCCCAAAGGCTGAAATGAAACCAGGGTCTTTGGCTGGTTGCCAAGATGATCATCCACTGTGCTAGGAGAGCAGGACACATCCACAGCACCACTGTCCCAGGAGAAGGGAATCCTCCAGACAGATGGGTAACAAAATCACCAGGGTCCTCTGGAGTCCCTCCTCTCCCAGTAACCACGCTGGACCAGTCCAACCAGCAGACCAGACAAGCAGTGGCCATTTCCAAAAAAAGTTAGTTTGGCTCAGCCACTAGTGTCAAACTACTTCCAGAAGAGTTGCACCCAGAACAAGAGAAGGGGCAGGGCTGGGTCTCAGCTCCTACCTACCATAAGAAGCCCTTTGTGGGGGCCCCCTTGTTCCCATTCCAAGAAAAGTTCCTTCTCAGCTGGCAGCTCCAGAGGACAGCGCTGTCCCTGCAGTGTGGGCCAGGCCAGGCCCAGAGCAGTACTGCCAACCCCAGTTCCAGGGGCTCCTCCTGCCCCTAAATGCCAATCCTGTTGTTCCAGGGCCTCCTCCTGCCCCCCAAATGCCAGTCCCACTATTCCAGGGACTCCTCCTGCCCCCCAGGCAGTACTGCAAGGGAAGGGGATCCTTCTGTCTCACCTGTGCACACTGATACCTGCGGCATAAGGCAAATGAAAGCTCCTAATTGTGTTTTTTGTCTGGCTTCTCTCCACCTCATCTCCATGTTAAGTCCTGTGCTCCTAAACTCTTCCTTGAGAGCCTTTTTCCTGTTTTCCCTGTGCCAGTTACTGCTCTTTGACTTGCAAAAGCACATGAGAAACCCTGGTGAAAGCTCCAGGCCCCCAGGTATGACAGCTCAGCTCTGCTCCACGAACACCTTGTCACTCTCCCGTTGGTCCTTCCTGGCAGGGTGAGCCTGTCCACCCCCTCCCAGAGCTGCCCCATCATGTATGGCTGGGCCAGGAGCAGGGGACACCAGGGCACTGTTCCCCACTGCCCACCTGGGTATTGAGCAGCCTGAGTACACACCTGAGTGTGTGGGCTGCTCTGCCCAGTTCCCTGTCAGAACCAGCAGTCAGGGGTGAATTTGTCTCCCAAAGCCACTTGGATTTTCTCTGAGGACAGTGGGGAGCAGCTGCAGAACCTCACTTCTGAGCCCAAGCAAGAACAGGTAAGTACTTCAAGGCCTTTCAGGATCACTCACCATTGCTTTGCTATTTTCACAAGTGCCTTAATAATGGGGGAGAGACGTGCAAACAGCAGGGCAAAGATCACTGCACGGGTCATTGGCACCGAGAGGGTTTGTGGTGGGACCACACAAGACCCCAGGAACACAAATTGGCTTTGATCAGCCTTGTGGGGCCCAGGTTTGCTGAGGGCAGGAGGGGCACGGCACTGCAGGCACAGAGCAGGTGTGGGAGGGGGCACAGGCCATCCAATCCTGTGAGCTGCACGCTGTGTTACTTCCCTTCACAGCTCTGCTTCCCACCACAGCTCCCTACGTCCCTCCAGCCAAGCCAGGAGCACGGCAAGGTACAGAGAGCAAAGGTCTGTCCCCGAGCAGGCAGCCAGAATTCACCTCTACACAGACGTCGTCTGCAAGCCGTGCTGAGAGGGGCTCTGTGGGAAGGAAAGGAGAGGAAAGCAGGGACGGCTCTGAGCAAACACCTCACAAAGCTCATGACATACAGTTAGAAAATTCTTCCAAGATTTGCTCCCCCGCAGCCAGTCCTAAAGCCACCCCTTTTGTTGAGTGCTGCCTTTCCTTCAGGAGCTCTTTCATGTCACACCTGTGTATTTTATGTCAGGTTTGGCCTATCTCTGCACTCATTCCGCAGCTAAATCAGTCAAGTGCTTACTTTCCTCCTGTGTCGGGGTCTCTTCCCTCCCACAGGTTTTTGCTACTCCTCCAGGTTCCCTGCACAGACCCCTGAGTGCCTGGATTCAGACTGGGGAACCCGGGGCTCTGGCAGCCCCATCCATTGCACAGGGAACACTTTTCAGCTTCACAGTAAACACACTGCCTGCCTGGCACAGCCAGTGCCAATGACACATATTTATTGGGACTCTTCTCATACTTTGGACATGGAAGAAACACTAAACAAGTGTCCAGCTCCCCTGAGAAATGCTGACATTGGCCATCAGCCTTTTGCTTCCCTTCCGGCACCGGTGGCCTCTCCTTCCCAGCCAGGCTCATACTGTCACAATTTGCGGATAAAACCCTCGAATTACCAGAGACACTCAGATCGGTATTTTGCTGGGACTCTGCTCTCCACCCTGGATGTCTCCACTGAACTTGTCCCCAGTTTTCTGGACACAAGCAGGCTGTGACAGAGCCCGGCTTCGGTGGCCTTCCCCAGCAGCCCAACCACTGCACACAGACCTCACTTGAACTTGCTGGTGTCCAGGTGACCTGGAACACCAGGAAGCTGGCACAGGTCTCTGCAAAAACCTGCACTCACCTACTTGCAATCCAGCTTTAGAAGCCTCTACAAGCAGGTAGCTGGTGACTGCAGACATGGCTCAGGTCTGTGCAGGGACAAGCCCCTGTGGTGGGGGCCCAGGACTCCTCCCAGGGCTTGGAGGCTCTGACACACCCAGAGTTTCAGAGGCAACCCCTTTATGGAAACCCATCAGCTACGTGTGCTGTCCCTCAGTCTTCCTGCAGTCCCTATCACAGCTCCTGTGATTCTGTATGCCAGCTGCTCCACAGGTGGAATCTGCTGCCTCGAGTGCCCTGGGAATAATGGAGCCCAGGACCTCTCCTTTCTTCCTCACCAGTTGCCCGGCCAGCATTTCTGTGGGCACTGGGAATGTAGCAAAGCTCGAATGCAGTGGGGTGGCTCCTTCCCCAGCCCCTCAACATGGAGCCTGTCCTGCCTCAGCTCTGCTCCAGGATCACAGAACAAACACCTTCGGCATCACCATCCTCCCCGCACCAAGCCCTTGGCAACCCTTACCAACAGCACAGAGCCCTTCCTCTGGCAGAGGGGAGGGAACCTCCTTCCCTGTTCTTCTCCTTCAGATCACCACTGAACCCGCCATTACACAGCTACATCCCCTCAGAAGCCCCTCAGAAGCCCTTAGAGGCCTGTGCACATGGACCCTCAGCTTCCTGAGTCTGGGGGAAGCAGGAGCTGAGCAGCTGTGCCTGCCCAGCTGGGGCAGCCAGAGCACCACCCTCACACAGCCCCTGTGCTGCCCAAGAGCTCCCCAGGCACTGCTCTGTGTCTGCCAAAGCACGACACACTCTGGGGACCACGAGCCAGACCCAAAGCTTTACACATGAAACTTGACCTCAGGCCAAGCATCAAACTGTCACACAATCATAAAATCATGGAGTGCTTTGGGTTGGAAGGGACCTTCAAGTCTATCTCACTCCACCCCCTGCCATGGGCAGGGACACCTCCCACTGGAGCTGGCTGTTCCAAGCCCCATTGCTCCAGCCTGGCCTTGGACACTTCCAGGGACGGGCAGCCACAGCTGCTCTGGGCTATGGAAGAGGCACCAGGGTGACACCACTCCAGGGTGACACCACTCCAGAGTGACACCACTCCAGAGTGACACCACTCCAGAGTGACACCACTCTTGCTCTCCCAAAGAGCCAGCCCAGAGCAGCAGTACAAGTCTAAGGCTGAACTGTTGGGTCCTGAGCCAAGGGTGTGGAGAGCACAAGAGGCCCTTGGCTTTCCCCGTTGCCATTCCCCACCTGGTTGATGTGGACAGAAGGAATGGAGGCTGCAGAAACAGAGGAGTGGCTGGGTGAGTTGGGCAGGGACTTGCAGGGGCCGATGGAGAGCTGGTGCTTCTTCCGGAGAGCCACCACCTTCTGAGCCACTGCAAAAGGGAGAAAGGGACAGGTCAGAGTTCAGAAAGCAGCTTCTCCACTCCACCCACAGATTTCTGGAGGGCTTCAGGGAGACCCAGGCCCTTCCCCTGACTGATGAGCTGCCTGCACTGCTCAGGCTGAGGCCACCTGCCCTCTCGGCCATCACTCAGAACAGCAACTTCCCACGGGCACCTTGGAGACACTACGAGCCCGGGCCTGCTGCAGGAGAATCCCTGGGCAATCCATCCCTTCTCAGTCACCCCTCACAGCAACTGCAGGAGCCAGGTGCTGGACTGAACTGCCTGGGCAAATGCCACCTCCATCAGTCTGGGCCTTGTGGGTTTATAAGGTGACACCCTGAGGGGCTCTGTGCAGAATCCTTGGTGGGTCACTAGGGACCTTTGCATGCTCTTCCTCTGTCCAGACCCTGTCCAGAGGGCTGGGTTTGCTTTGAAACACTGAGTGATGCCCAGGTGCTCATGCCCACGGTGACACCGGGCAGCGGGGCTGCTCAGGCTCTGCAGGCAGGACACACCTGACTGGCTGTACAGCAGAGCTGTGTGTGGCAACCAGAGAAACCAGAACAAAGACTGATGTAAGGGATGGCAGAAATTATCCCAGGAGAGTCTGACTGATGTTCAGGAAGTAGAAGAGCCTGGGCCCGGCACGCAGAATGGTGAAAGTCACCTCAAGGTGCCTCGTTTCAGGACTGGGGAGTTGTTATTCCCTCCAGTGTGGTCTCACTGGCCTCATGGCTAATTCCTCATTAGCAGCAGTGCTATGGGATAACTGATGGGCAGAGCCTCTGCCAGGCTCCCTGCCCACAACAGCAGTGGCTGAGGGGTTTTTCTGGTTATTTCCTGGCCCCTGGGGGGCTGGAGCTCACAGTGTGCCCAGCCAGCATTGGGATGGGAGCTGGGCAAGGGATCCAGAGCCCCCCTGGGAGTTCCAGCTGGAGCCTGGGCCTGCAGCCCTGTGTTTGAGGGGGACAATGGAGAGCAGCAATGCCACCAGCACCTCAGCCACAGATCCTGGGCCATGGCTGTCCTCTCGTGCCCTCTCCAGTCCTCAGGCAGAGGAAAGGCAGGAGCATGCACTTGGGATCTGCAGCAGGGGTGATGCTCAGGAAGTCACAGCAGCACAGCTGCTGCCCCTCCTGCACCCTGCAGGACTGAGGCTGGGTCAGGCCCCCTCCTCCTCAGGAACATTGCCAAGGTGACCATGGCTAGGGGCTCCCTGACCTTTTCTTGGTACAGAAACACCCTTAAAATGAAGCCCAAGAACTGAGGCCCCCCATACTGATGGCTCCTTGCAAACTGTCCTGGCATCTGCTGAATATGAACCCCAGATTTCTGCAAACAAGAATTGTGAGGGCAATCCTGAGAATAAAGTTCTTTAACCAGACCTCTTAGGAGCCAAGAGGGCAGAGGCACATTCCATACCAGTCCCCATCTCAGTGGGGCTCTGCCATGAGGGGACCAGGCCAACCACCCCTCAGGGCAGGCCCACCTCAGGGAGTCCTGAAGCTGACTGGACACTGCAGGACACAGCCCAGCCTAGGGCACTGTCCCTGCTTGTGCCAGGGCCACCTCCTGGCAATACCAAGATCCCATCCTCTCACTGCAGAAGTCACTGTGACATCTGTGGACTTGGGAGAGATGGAGGAGAGCAATTCCCACAAAGCCAGCAGCACCTCCAGGGACAATTCTGCCAGGACATGAGAAACCAGCAAGGACCCCCATTCTCCTGCCACACGTCCCTCTCATGGTGACCTTTGGCAGCCTGACTGCCCAGATGCAGCCTCGGCCACAAAGGGCCCAGCACCATCAGCTACACGCTGCAACGTGCTCAATGCAGACACAGCACAGCTCAACCACACACAGCTCCAGGCTACAGACTGGACACCAAGACACACTGAGGAATGGGGTCTCTGCCGCTCCTGCCCGAGCTGTGGTGGCACAAGAGCCAGGGCCACCCAGTTCTCTGAGAAGCGCAGTGCAGTTGGTGCAGATGGAGGTACCAGTTCTCGTGTCTTGGAGCATCGCCCCCACGCTGCAGCACCAGCTGCGTGTGTGGGAAGAGCCGTCTGTGCCCACCAAGAGGCAGGGTGGTCACTGCCTCAAGCTCCCGCGCCAGCCCATGGACCTGCTCCCCAGAAAGGTCAGCAGCCACTGCTGGTGACCCAGGACAGTGGCAGGGGAGGGCTCTCTAGAAACAGAGGTGCAGCACACACTCCTCACAGCACCGGCAGGCAGGCGAGCTCGGCACCGAACGCAGCTGCTCCTGCTCCTGCTGCGGGAAGCAGACATCTTCCCATCCTTCCCATCCTTCCCATCCTTCCCATCCTTCCCATCCTTCCCAGCCTTCCCAGCCTGCCTGGGGCAGGTCTGCTGGGATCCGGGCTGGCAGCTTGTGTGGAAGAAGTCATATGAAGACAAGGTCTGATGGAAACTGGATTGCCACGTGAGGCAAGGTCCTCACAAAGTCTGTGACTGCCAGGACTCCACAAGATCCCAAACCAGCTGCACCAGGATCCACCAGATGCCAAACCAGCTGCATCATGACTCACCAGTGCTCACTAGGAAGAATCACTTACCCACTCCAGAAACACCTCATCCCACCAGCTTCAGGCCACTCCCCCCTGTCCTGTAACTAGAGGGAACACACAGTCCCCTTTAGGGTAAGGTCATAGTTTATTTAAGCAGACTGCAAACTCCCAGGAGATGGTGCAGGTTCCCTGTGCCCCTCAGCATCACTGTGTTGCAGACTCCTCTCCAAGCCCAAGCAGGAGTGCTCTCTCACACTGTTCCCATGAGGAACAGCTGTCCCATCCAGCTGTTTAGTGCTGCATCCTTCTCCAAGGGCAGCACCAACTCCTCCGTGAGACCCGAGTGCTGCCCCGTCCTGCCTGCCCCCCTGCCATGGCTGCAGTTACCGTCCTGGAAGACCCTCTCCACGTTCAGGCCGTAGGTGGCACAGGTCTCGTAGTAAGTGCAGCGCTTCAAATCGTTGGAGAGCTTCCGCGCCCGGGAGTCGTCGATGACGCGCGGGTTGGTGGCGCTGATGGCGTCTGCAAACCCAAGGGACGGAGGTTGAAAGGGAAGGACCCTGTCATACCTATCCGCAGGTCCCGTGACACCTCTGGCCTCCCTCCCTCTCTTCACACAGAGGCACCACCTCCACAGCACTGCCCCATAAATGCCTGTGATCACCAAGTCCCTCGTTTGTAGAAAAACGGATGGATCTCTGTAAATGAACCTGATTCCATTTCCCAAACCTCCCAGCCACTGACATTCCAGCAGACAGAGGCACAACACCTCTGGGAAGTGTGTGGACCCAGGCCAGGCAGCCCCAGCTGACAAATAAAATAGATTTGTCAGCCTCCACCATTTTAGGGCTCATGGCTGAGCCCTACATGTTACAGAATCCAAGGGAGAATTCCTCCTGGTTTAACGAGAAAGCCAACTCTGCTGGGATGTCTCCACAGCCAAGGAATTCCCAGACAGCTCCAAAACACAAACTCAGTTTGTATCCCAGATAGCCACCAAGTGCTTGCCTGTTTTGGAAAAACTTCCTTCCAAAGAGGAATCCAACTCCTTGAAGACAAGCCAGGGACAAGTAGGGGCTGCAAACAAACCTTCTCAGGTGGGGTAGGAGAACTGGGACTCGCACTGTGAGGCCTCCTCAAGCTCTCCAGATGGTTGTGTGCCTGCACCAAGGCCAGGACCTCACCTGGTTCTGTGTCTGGGACAACAATGGCCACTGACCCCCTTACCTGTCCCACTCCTGCGCCTCCACAGTGCATGCTGCCACCCCATTCCTGAGCCAAGATCACTAAGTCCTACAATTCATTCCACAATCTCTAAATATCCAAAGTTTAACAATTTTCTTCTGGTTTTAATAGAGGGGCCTGGAGCAGACCCCCTGTGACTCCCTCCCACTGCTCCTGCCTGTCTTCCTGGCCTCAGAGCTTCTTCCTGGCCAGGAACAGGTCACACAGTGCTCAGGAACTGTCCTGCCTGGACAGTTTTTCCCTACATCCACACCCTGCTCCTGCTCTCTACTGTCACACAGAAACCTCTTTACCCCAAGCTCCCTCCTGCCTGTGCTGGCAGAGCTGGGGGAGGCAGCACCAGGGTATCATGCCATTTCCAAGAGGAAGTGGCTCCATGGAATGAGGCAGCTCTCTGTGGGGAAGCTGAGATGGTGTGAACAGGAACCCCCTCCTCAGGGCCCTGTGCTGGGGCCTCAGCATTGTCCCTCAGCCCCATGCAAGGCCCACAGAGCAGGATCCCCCCTGTGCTCAGAGGGCTGGCACCCCGTGCTCCCTGCTGGGGGTGTGGGGGAGCCCGGGCCCCGTTCTCACCCTGTGTGCCCACCAGCACCATCGGCACCTCCGCCGTGTTCCGGTAGCTGCACAGCCGCAGGTAGTAGTTGTAGACGGTCTGGAAGCTGATCTCATCCTCCAGGCTGAAGACAAACACCACTGCATCCACCCAGGCAGCAAACTGAAGAGATGCAGCAGGATTACAGCGGGCCAGCAAGGGCAGCCACACGCTGGGCTCAGCCAACACACCTGGCCCCAGTCCCTCCAACAGGATGGCTGGGAAGGGCCACAGGGAGGACAGCTCTCCTACCTGGAGTTCAGGGGGGCCCCCTTCATCCCGAATCAGCAGCAAGTAGCTCTGACCATCCACCACGATCTCCTTCTTAAACCGGCCACCTTGGGGGAGCAAAGCTCCAGTCAGAAAGGGGGTGCAAGCAGGGGACACCCCAAACGAGGGCCGGGGGAGCTGCAGAGCCCCGTGACAGTGGTGGAGGAGGTGCAGGGGCTGGGATCACCCTCAGCACCACGGAGAGGAGTGAGGACCCAGCCCATGCCCAGGCACCTGGGAAGCAGACCTTACCCTCTGGAGACTCCTCCTGCACATAGGTGCCGGTCAGGTAGCGGTGCACCAGGGCCGACTTGCCACTGGACAGGTTCCCCACGATGCCCTGGAACAGATGCACGTGTCACTGTGTGCCCAGCACGTGTCCCTGTACACAAGGCCACCCCGCGAGGTGACACCGCCCGTGCTGGGGCACACGCTGATGAGAGGCAGAGGTGTCCCTGAGAGGACACAGGGACAGTGTGACCCAGCCCAGCCCTTGGTGGGAGCCCAGGGGACTGACTGGGCTCAGTCAGGCAGAGAGCAGCCAAGACTGGGGCACAGCCACCTGGACAGAGGGCAGTGAGTACTCTCATCCTCACCTGAACAGGCAGGGCCCTGTCAGAGCCACATCAGCTCTTCCCACAGCCTTTCTGCTCCTCAGGGAACACTTGCTGTCCCAAGTCAATGCAGAAGGAGAAACACCTCTCCTCCCAGCGCACACGTCCCCAGCTTTGGGGTGCTGCAGCTCTGGACAGCAGCTGCCAGTAGAAGGGGAGCAGAGACCATGCCCACGTCGGGTACAGGCCCAGCACGTGCTCATGCCTGAGGCACAGCACCACGGCAGCTCTACGGGCATCTCTCAGCAGAGCCAGTGGTGCCGCCCACACAGAAACACCCAGCACCAGTGCTCAACCAAACCAAAGGATAAAGCCGCTGAGCACCGGATTGCATTGGGTGGAAGCACGTCTGACTGCAGCACCCTCAGACTGGCTATGAGGTGCAGGTGAGTGTCCTGGGGTGAGCCAGTCAGAGAGCCCAGCTCTGCTCGTTGTCAGTGCCTTCCTGACCGTTTAATGCCACTAAATTGTGGGACCAGGTCTGTGCTGCAGGATCTGGAGCACAAGTCTGATGAGAATCAGCTGAGGGAGCAGAAGGGGCTCAGACTCCAGAAAAGGAGGCTCAGGGGGAACCTGGAACTTTCTCATTCCACAACTCCCTGACAGGAGGGTGCAGCCAGGTGGGGATTGGGATGTGCTCCCAAGCAGCTAATGACAGGAGAACAGGTAACATCCTCAAATTGCATCAGGGGAGGTTTAGGTTGGATACCAGGTATGCCTTTCCCACAAGAAGGGAAGCGGTCATCTGAAGATGAACCAAGTCACTATCCCTGGAAGTGCTCAAAAAATGTGGATGTGGCACTTGAGGATATAGTTTAGTGGTGAACCCGGTGGTGGTGCTGGTTGATGGTTGGACTTCACGATCTTAGAGGGCTTCTCCAGCCTTAATGGCTCTGTGATTCTGTACAGCTGCCCTGACATGGCCACACCAGTGCCGGAAGACGTGGGGTGCAGAGTGGCTACGAACACCTAAGCTGCCTCTGCCACCATGGAAGTTTACAGCCAAACTTTTCCAGGCACAGGGATGAGCTGGACAGGTGAGTCAGCACCAGGCAGGTTCAGCTCTCAGCCAGGCACTGAAACGCTCCCACTGCTCCAGGGTCCCAGCAGCAGTCCTGCCCTGAGCCATGCCCGTGCTCCCCGGCACTCCGCGGCACAGGGCACGCTGCCAGAGCACAGGACACCACCCTGTTTGCCAGTGCCTCTGGTGCCAGTGGAGCCAGCACGTGGCAGCACCCAGCAGGCACCGATCACCGGGCTCCCACAGGCACACCCGGGCCGCTCCCACCACTGCCACTTGTGTCACTCCTCAGAGCACTGGGGC
Source organism: Nicator chloris (assembly GCA_013400495.1). Taxonomy (NCBI): domain Eukaryota; kingdom Metazoa; phylum Chordata; class Aves; order Passeriformes; family Pycnonotidae; genus Nicator; species Nicator chloris. The sequence goes on from WAAE01009007.1 coordinate 19,758, forward strand.
TCCTGCCAGCGCCTTCACAGCGGTGACAGCAGAGAACACGGGCCGGGCTGCGGCCCTGCCCCGTCCCGCGGCCCTGACCCGCCCTGCCCCGTCCTGCAGTCCTGCGGCCCTGCCCCGCCCCGCGGCCCTGCCCCGCCCCGCTGTCCTGCAGTCCTGCAGCCCTGCCCCGCCCCGCGGCCCTGCCCCGCCCCGCGG
>WAAE01009007.1:20176-62358 GCA_013400495.1 Nicator chloris
GCCCTGCCCCGTCCCGCGGCCCTGCCCCGTCCTGCACCTGCATCTCTGCAGCCACACGGAGCCAGGGGTTGCACCAACACCGTGCCCACTTCATGGACCATGGCAACAGCCCACCCCTGCTTGAGCCCTCCCTGCCGCTGCGGCCTAACCACGATAGCCACAGGATCCTGGAACCCCAGAATGGCTTGTGTGGGAAGGGGCCTTCAGGTTCATCCAGTGCCACCCCTGCCATGGCAGGGACACCTTCCACTGTCCCAGGCCACTCCAAGCCTCCTCCAACCTGGCCTTGGACACTTCCAGGGATCCAGGGGCAGCTTCTCTGGGCAATCAGTGCCAGGGCCTTACCACTCCCACAGGGAAGAATTATTTCCCAATATTCCATCTAACCCTGCCCTCTGTCCGTGGGAAGCCATTCCCCTTTGTCCTGTCACTCCAGGCCCTTATCCCAAGCCCCTCTTCGGCTTTCCTTTTTTTCAGGCACTGGAAGGGGCTCTAATGTCTCCAGGCTGAACAAGCCCAGCTCTCCCAGCCTGGCTCCAGAGGGGTTTCAGCCCTCAGAGCACCTCCACGGCCTCCTCTGGACTCACCCCAGGTCCATGTCTATGTTTCTTTAGGGGCCCCTGACATGGACACAGCACTCCAGGGGGGAGTACCAAAGAAGGCCTCACAGAAGAAACTCTGGAGAGCCCAGCTCCAGGCTGCAGCTCAGGGGTTCAGTGCCAGGTTGGCCATGGCTCCTCTGCCAACGCAGCGGCTCCCGAGGCTGCCCAGCAGCAAGGGTGCCACACCACACCAAAGATAAACACTCCAATGGCATTTAGCTCTAAAACCTGGACAGAGGCTACAGTTGCACTTTGCACAGAGTACAAACCCTGACCTGCATCTCACCAAAATCTTGCTGCTCTGCTGTGTCCTTGAGCTCACCTGAAGCTTCAAACCAGCCACAAACCTAACAATCCTGAGGAACACAGCCCCTGAGAGGCAGCAAACTGGAGCCAAACAAGGTGTGTAAGCACTGTGGGAGCCTCTGTTCCACGATTTTTGGAAGAATGTGGGAATGCAGTCGGCACTGTGCTGGCACTGTCCAGTGCCAGGTCCAGGGGACAAGTCCTGCCAGGAGGCACCATCAGTGCCCCTCTGCAAGAACTGCTCAGTCACAGCTTCCTCCTGGACTGCAGCACTGGGAGGGAGCTTTTGGGGATAAACTGAGGGAGGGAAAAATGCTGAATGTATCTTAAACAGATGAAATTATTCAAAGACCTTGGAGAAAGTATCCTGAATGCTTGGGAACACAAGCAGGGAGAGCAAGACCCTCAGCTCCTGCAGGGGAGACAGAGGAGACAGAGGACACAGAGCTGCTTGAAAATGGGAAGGAAGTGAAGCTTGGCAACATTTCTTGCTGGGGTCAGCTCTGGGCCCCTCACGACAAGAAGGACATTGAGGCGCTGGAGCATGTCCAGGGAAGGGAACAGAGCTGGAGAAGGGGCTGGCGCCCCAGGAGGGGCTGAGGGAGCTGGGAAAGGGGCTCAGCCTGGAGAAAAGGAGGCTCAGGGGGGACCTTGTGGCTCTGCACAACTCCCTGACAGGGAGGGGACAGCTGGGGGGTCGGGCTCTGCTCTCAGGGAACAGGGACAGGAGGAGAGGGAACAGCCTCAAGTTGTGCCAGGGGAGGTTCAGATTGAGTATTGAGAAAATTCCTTCCTGGAATGGGCTGTCCAGCCCTGGCACAGCTGCCCAGGGCAGAGGTGGAGTTCCCATCCCTGCAGGAATTTAAAAGCCCTGTGCATGTGGCACCTGGGGACATGGTCAGGGGTGGCCTTGGCAGTGCTGGGGAAGCAGCTGGGCTCAATGACCTCCAAAGGCTTTTCCAACCCAAATGATTCTGTCACTCTGAACTAGCACTCTGAAGGGCCTCCAGGCTTTTAGAAGAGCTACTTTGGCCAGATCAAATCTCAGAGCAACACAGATCCCCAGAGGTCATGCAAAACCTGGGGAAAGGGCTGTGCTACTTGAGGAAGAACTATAAGCTTTAGGATGGTTTAGCTGGCACCACGGCTTTGCAGCCTTGCAGAGCCTCAACATCAGGCAGTAACACTCAAACAGCTGTGAGAATGTTTTTAAAAATGCATCTCACAGGTAAACTGACGAATACTCGAAGTTTGGTTTGATTCTTAACTGCAGGTAAGAGACACAGTGGCAGGACAGTGCTGGAATGCTTTGCAAGAAGAATTTTTTTCTTTTGCTTCTTTGACTAATATTGAAAAAAGTTAATCTTGCAAAAGCTGAAGGGAGGAAGAACTGAAGGGCACATGCCAGGAGCCTGTAAGGAGAGCTGAGGGTTGGCACAGAGAACACAGGAAGAGCAGAAGGAGGAACCAATCACTGAAGCACCTGCAGCACCCTGCCCAGCCCAACAACACCTCCTGGCCACCCCAGAGCCCCCAACACTGACCCTGTCCCACTTGGAGGGGCTGTGCCAGGGGCAAGAGGGCTAGGGACAGCCCCCTGACCACAGAGACTACACCCCACAGGGAGCTGGTGAAGCCTGGCAATGGCCTGACCTGGGGAAACCTGCCCTGCACAGACAGACCCGGGGAGCCTCATCCCCTGAGCTTGGCAGAACAGAGCTGAGGGTCATCCTCCAGCACCCCTGCAGGGCAGGGACACCTGGCAGAGGCAGGAGGAGCACCAGTGCAGAGCTGAGATCAGTGAGGCTCTGAAGGAGCAGGGACACCTTCCATGCCAGGATGGCTGCTCTGGGGGTGACCACCAGGGGCCTGTACCTGAACCCCCACCTGGAATCTGCACCTGCTTCTGCTGCACCAGCTGGAGCAGCAGCCCCCAGACAGGCACCACAGCTCTGCCAGGGCCAGAAGGGAGGCTGAGCAGCTCAAATGGTGCCTTTTCACCTTCATATCCAAGTGCTCTCCCAGATAACAACCTGGGGCTCAGCCCTCAGAGTGTGAGCTGCCCAGAAACCCCAGTCCTGCCCTGGCATGGCAGCAGCTCCAGCTCCCCTCTCCCTTCTGAGGCTGAAGCCTCTGTCTTTCCACCTGGCCGCACGAAAACGCAGGATTTTCTTGAGGATTTGGGGAACCAGGGGCATCCCAGGCACAAGCCACAAGTACTCACCACCTTCAGCTCAGGCACTGAGCGACTCAGGGTCCATTCCTGGCTGTTCACAAATGAATCTGCAGACAGAGGGAAGAAATCATCAGATTACCCTCAAGATCCCAGCAAGGATCCTGCTACACTCTCCCTGCTCCCTCCAGGCAGATATATGGTTCTTCCCACCCTTCTACTCCAGAGACACAGAGCTGCAGGAGGACCCAGCAGGCAGGCAGAGCCCCGAACGGGGAGGAGCAGCCGAGCCAAGGGCAGCAGCAGTGTGGCAGCAAAGAGGCCGGGCACCCCGGCTGCACCCTCCCTTTGGCCCTGCAGGAGCACAAAAAGCCCTGCAGCATCCTCTGCCCCCAGGCACACAGGACAAGGAAGCACTAGGGACCAGACAGCCTTTTGGGGAGCAGGGGCTGCACAGAGCTGAGCTGAGGGCACATGGCAGCACCCTGAGCCATGCCCTCGGCACGCCGTGCAGCGGTGGTGCTGCCAGCAGGGTACCAGCCACCTTCCTGACTGAACACAAACAGGTCATTAGTGCGTATTACGGAACTGGCAGCATGCTGCAATGGGCTTACAGAGGCTGTGGCAATCCAGCATGGCTTGAGGAAACACCCCTACCCTGCCACAGCACATCTGGAGGAGGAGCAGGAGCCTGGAGGACACCTTGAGTACCAGGAGCGGCCAGCAGCTCCTCTTGACAAACCTTAGTCCCTCACTCGCCTTGGCAAGGTCAGACCTTCCACCCAACACCAGCTCCAGGGCAGGACCCACAGGAGCAGCACCTCCTGCACGCTTTTCATAGACAAACAGAAAGGATTTTTGGAGACCAGAAACCTGCGGGAGCTCTGCATCTTCAGGAGCCTGTAATAAACCTGCCAAATCTGTGGCCACAGACTATTGCAAGAATGGGAATCTCGGGCTCAGAAGGGAAGCAGCAAATCCACCAGACCCAAAAGCAGGCAGCAATCAAACACAGTGACCTGGGCACTGCCACTGCTCCAGTGTCCCCCGAGGGCACAGGGAGGGTGGCTCCAGACCTCTCCCAGCTGCCCCAACCCCACAACCGTAACTCCCAGTGCCTGCTCCAGCAGTCCCCAAACTATCCTCACAGGGAACAATTCCTTCCCAATGTCCCATCCATCCCTGCCCTCTGGCAGTGGGAAGCCATTCCCTGTGTCCTGTCCCTCCATCCCTTGTCCCCAGTCCCTCTCCAGCTCTCCTGGAGCCCCTTCAGGCCCTGCCAGGGGCTCTGAGCTCTCTCTGGAGCCTTCTGCTCTCCAGGGGAACATTCCCAGCTGTCCCAGCCTGGCTGCAGAGCAGAGGGACTCCAGCCCCCAGAGCATCTACCTTGTGCTGGGGGCAGCACTGGGCCCCCCAGCCCTGCCAGAGCCCATGAGCACCTGCCCTCACCCCAACTCACGTTCCAGCCCTTGTAACTCCTCAGGGGAGGCTGGACACACAACAGCACCAGCTCTTCCTCCATCTCCAGGCTAAAGCTTCATCTCACCTCTCTCACCTCAATGGGCAGCCCAAAGCCATGGGGAAGAGCCCACTCCTGCTCCTACGGCCAGAGGGATGGCCAAGCTGCTCAGAGAGCATGAGACAAGAAACCATGACCCAGCACTGTGTCCTTGTCCCTCTTCTCTGCAGCCACCAGCACCCAGAGGCCACGACATTCATCCACCATGTTCAAGAAAGGTACAAACATGGTGCTCCTACCTGTGGTCTACCTTCCACAGCTGACTTAGGAACACACCTTTTCCAGGAGTTACAGACAAATAATCCCCAAGTCTGCTGCAGGAACACCAGGTTATTTATAGCCATCCTGAGGAATCATTTCTCCGCGGTGTCTTTCACCTGTCCTTTCCTTTTTTAGGCAGCAGTAATGTTTTTATTAAAGCAATTCACCAGTCAGAAGGAAAATGATACATGTTTGAGCCCCTTCCAAAAGACAACAGCACACCTGTATTTCCAACTGCACCACTGGGTCTAAAAATAGCTGTCACCTCCACTTGGGACTTGTACCCCGCTCAGCTTCTTTGGCAGGTAATGTGACAGATAAAGCACCATCCAGGCCCTGTCTGTCCCCAGCACTCCTGACAGGAGCAGGAGGAGCAGGGAGCACACACCCGTGCTGTTTCACTACACACAGCAGGTTTTTGGCGGGTCCTAAGTGGAGCACAAGGCACACCCACTCGGTGATCAGCCTCGGGAAGGAGGAGAGGCTGGGAGAGGCCTGGGGAGGGCTGGCTGGGCTCTCTCTGGATCTGCTCAAGGATAACCAGGACAAGCTGCCCCAACAACTGCCACAGCTGCCTCCTGCACCAACCGTCCCAACAGAGCCTTGTTTGGTTTTTAACCCAGGTTCAAGAGTTTGCAACACTTTGATTTTTGACTTGCTGAGAAGGGCTTGAGTAAACCTTAACACAAATAAACACTGACAACACAAGGCCAACAGGACTGCACTCAGCCACACAATACACCCCGCTCCTCACTCCCACTCACACACCTTACCTGAGCACCAGGCACACCTGCACATCTGCCAGGCCTGAATGTCAGCCCAGCCCACCCACTGGTCCTGCTGACCCACCCAGCACGTGTGGCATGGACAGCCCTGGGGTCCCGGCAGGGCCCAGGGGTCCTGGTGCAGCCCCGGGGTCCCGGTGCAGCCCAGGGGTCCCAGCACGGCCCAGGGGTCCCGGCAGGGCCCAGGGGTCCCAGCACAGCCCAGGGGTCCCAGGACAGGTCCCAGGGGTCCCGGTGCAGCCCAGGGGTCCCAGGACGGCCCAGGGGTCCCGGCACAGCCCAGGGGTCCCGGTGCAGCCCAGGGGTCCCGGCAGGGCCCAGGGGTCCCGGCACAGCCCAGGGGTCCCGGTGCAGCCCAGGGGTCCCGGCACGGCCCAGGGGTCCCAGCACAGCCCAGGGGTCCCGGTGCAGCCCAGGGGTCCCGGCACGGCCCAGGGGTCCCGGCACAGCCCAGGGGTCCCGGTGCAGCCCAGGGGTCCCGGCACGGCCCAGGGGTCCCAGCACAGCCCAGGGGTCCCGGTGCAGCCCAGGGGTCCCGGCACGGCCCAGGGGTCCCGGCACAGCCCAGGGGTCCCGGTGCAGCCCAGGGGTCCCGGCACGGCCCAGGGGTCCCAGCACAGCCCAGGGGTCCCGGTGCAGCCCAGGGGTCCCGGCACGGCCCAGGGGTCCCGGCACAGCCCAGGGGTCCCGGTGCAGCCCAGGGGTCCCGGCACGGCCCAGGGGTCCCAGCACAGCCCAGGGGTCCCGGTGCAGCCCAGGGGTCCCGGCACGGCCCAGGGGTCCCGGCACAGCCCAGGGGTCCCGGTGCAGCCCAGGGGTCCCGGCACGGCCCAGGGGTCCCAGCACAGCCCAGGGGTCCCGGTGCAGCCCAGGGGTCCCGGCACGGCCCAGGGGTCCCGGCACAGCCCAGGGGTCCCGGTGCAGCCCAGGGGTCCCGGCACGGCCCAGGGGTCCCAGCACAGCCCAGGGGTCCCGGTGCAGCCCAGGGGTCCCAGCACAGCCCAGGGGTCCCGGTGCAGCCCAGGGGTCCCAGCACAGCCCAGGGGTCCCGGCGCGGCCCAGCACACTGCCTGCACCCACATTGTCTCCACTCAGCACCACGCTAGGGTGACAGCACCACTTTACACAGTGCAGCTGGAGTCTCCCCTCCTCCACAATGGCCTGGGAGCTAGTGAGATGCAGGTCTTGGAGGGGCGTGGTCCCTCTGAGCCCCCTTCTGGAGCCAAGGTCACAGATGTCAGGAGCAGAAGATCCCTGTGTGCCCCTGACACCCTGGGCCAGACCTGTACACACCAACTCTTCAACTGAGTAATACCTCCGTGAACAGACACGCCTCTTATTCAGGGGGACATCCCACACGACTCTGAACACCTGCCTGGAGCAGCACTTTCGCACCACCCACAGCCTCTCTCCTGCCTCATTAGCTGAGTGGGAGGCAGTTTCCTCCTGCACAGATTGATTAAGGATGGCAGGCAAAGAGGCCATGCATATCCACACTCCGGAGCAGGCTTGTGTGCTCTGCCTGCACCCTGAGGCGTGTGGGGAAGCTTCCCACCTATCACCTGGACAAGGTACTCTAGGCCATCAAGACTTGACAGGACAAGAGGAAACGGTCTCAAGTTGTCAGGGGAGGTTTAGGTTTGATACGGAGAATATTTCTTCCCTGAATCAGCTGTCCAGCCCTGGCCCAGGGCAGTAGTGGGATCACCATGTTGGAGGGATTTAAAAGCCACGTGAATGTGGCACCTGGGGACATGGGTTGGGGGTGTCCATGGCACTGCTGGGGAAATGGTTGGACTGGATGGTCTGAGAGGCCTTTTCCAGCCTCAATGATTCTGTGACTATCAGCCAGTTGGGAAGGTCTGAGGGTTTGGAGCACAATCCACCTCCACGTGTCAGGCTGGGGTCCATGGCACAGCTGCATGACTTACAGTCTGTCACTGTAAGTGTCCCCTGGTCCCTTTTACACTCCCTGCTCTGCCCCAGGACATGCCAATCACCCTTCTCTCCCCACACAAGGGACACCCACAACATGTGCACACCACCCTGACTGCTGGGGGACCCACATCTGTGCAGATGAGCCACCCACAGGCCCGAAGACACCTCTCACATCCCCCGGGCCCTGTGTCCTGCACCCCTGCTCGCAGGGATGGCTCTGTCACTCAGGTCTCAGACACCCCCAGGAAGAAGCCTCCTCCCCCCGATTTCTTGCACTTGCTTCCCTCCCCTGCCATCAGCTCCGGCAGCAGTGTGTGCGGGCAGGCACGGACCACACCCACAGAGCTGTCAAAGGGCAGCTCACCAGCACTTCTCAACCCAAAACAACCACAAACCACGCAGCTGGCTGCTGAAAACCAGTGACAAGACCCTGATGTCAGCTCTGTCCATACAAGTGTTTATCCTTGGTTGTCACAATGCAGAATGTGGCAAGTCCCTGCACTCATGGCTATCAATCCCATCAGCGTGACATTATACACCCCGTATGTTGCTGCAGCCGTTGCACACCAGAGCAGCAGGAAAGGTCCAAATCCACAGCAGCAGATTCCTTTGGGCCCCCCTGGAACAGCACCACTCCCTCTGCAGCTGCCAGATGTTCCCCATTTCCCTCCGGGCCTCCAGAGCCTCGGCACCAGCGCTGAGCCGGGCGGGTCGGGGTGCCCAGCCCTCAGGCACCGCTCCCCACTGGGACAGCCACGAGGTCCCCATCCTGTCCTGGGTGAGGCTGGAGCCATGTGACACACACAGCGAGCCACAGGCCACCGACAGGGGTGAGGCACTGCCCGAAATCCGGCAGGCAGGTGAGCAGAGACCTTCCCCTGGGCAGCAGCACCCGCGCCCTGCTGCCAGCTCATTCAGCAGGGATTGCCTCCGGCAGGAGACACCTCCAGGGACTGATCTGCCCCTGAGCACTGGGGTTCATGTAGCATCAGGGAGTCATGATTTACTGGGTAACTTTACTGCTGGACTGGCTGCATCACCTGCAATTCCAGATGAAAATACACCTGGTCACTCTTCCTGCATCTTCTCTTTGTTATCTAATCACACAGAGGGGACCAGGCTGTCTGTGCTGCACCTCAACACCTTCCCCAGGTGTACCTGACCTCCAAAGCAGTGGGCTCAGGGAACCACCAAGGTTCAACAGCCCAACAGCATCCTTGGCTCCACGACACAACCATACAAGAGGAGATCAGTCCAGACTGGCCTGGCAAAAGGAGATTCAGCACCATTCTGTTACTCCCCAGAAGCTCCTGTTGATGGAGGCTTTCTGGCACAGGCAGCTCTACCGCAGAAGGTGGAAATTTGGGAGGGGGGGTAGGCAGAGCCCGTGCCACGCAGAAGAGCAGACAGGGACATAAAAAGGCATGCTGTAGCTGATGTTCCTTGCTCAGCTGGTCATCCTGGAGACCTTCAGAACCTACAGAGCAGACCCCAGCTGTGGGGCAGCAGTGCCGTGCACCGAGGAGGCAGGATCAGCACCCTCCATTAGAGCTCAGACAGTGTGCCCTGAAGACAGCTTGGAGAGGCTTCAGCCACAGACCCACAGCTCCCAGCACCAGCACGCCACACGGAGGCTGGGAGGAGAAAGGGCAAATTCAACTCCCCACCCCAGCTGCTCGCTCCACGGGATGATGTGCAGCAGGTTCATCTACCCCGTGCTCCAGAAGCGCCAGTGCCACACACATCTCGTCTCCCCACACAGTAACTAATAATTAACCAACTCATTATCCAAGCCATGGTGGAGCTCCCGCGGACACTGCAACTCTGGATACTAAACCCAGCCTTGAAACCAGGTCAGGGGCTGTGCAAACACAGCAGAGGCCACACACACCAAGGCTACTTGTGGCCACCACTGCGGCCGCACAAACCGACCCACCTGACCACACACACAGGTCAAAGGGAGGCAGAGAAAGTGTGCCTGGCACAGCCACCCCTCCGGGGCACAGCCACCCCTCCGGGGCACAGCCACCCCTCCGGGGCACAGCCACCCCTCCGGGGCACAGCCACCCCTCCGGGGCACAGCCACCCCTCCGGGGCACAGCCACCCCTCCGGGGCACAGCCACCCCTCCGGGGCACAGCCACCCCTCCGGGGCACAGCCACCCCTCCGGGGCACAGCCACCCCTCCGGGGCACAGCCACCCCTCCGGGGCACAGCCACCCCTCCGGGGCACAGCCACCCCTCCGGGGCACAGCCACCCCTCCGGGGCACAGCCACCCCTCCGGGGCACAGCCACCCCTCCGGGGCACAGCCACCCCTCCGGGGCACAGCCACCCCTCCGGGGCACAGCCACCCCTCCGGGGCACAGCCACCCCTCCGGGGCACAGCCACCCCTCCGGGGCACAGCCACCCCTCCGGGGCACAGCCACCCCTCCGGGGCACAGCCACCCCTCCGGGGCACAGCCACCCCTCCTGGGCCCAGCCACCCTTCCTGGGCACAGCCACCCCCCAAGGCCAGGCTGATAAAGCCTCTACCCCAGCAATGCTGGCAGGAGGGGATTTCTCCAGGCCAAGGACCAGCACAGGCATGCCCAGTGTTCCAGTCAGCACTGATCCAGCACGGGAACCCACTGCAGGACACGACCTTGGCAAGGATTATCTCAGCAGAGCTTTAAATGCTCTGCAGCAGCAAAAGGAGACAATGCTGTGTGTCTCTCTGGGAAAGGGCACACTTAGGAACTGCCACTCTTGCTTCGTCATCATGCCAGAGGTGGCAGCAGCTGGTGTCACTGTGCTCTGAGGTCAGTGCAGACTCTGGAAGATCCAGGCATGTCAATCCCTCAGCACCTGCTGCTCTCCAGCCCAGATCCAAACACTCAAAGGCCCAGACTAAACCCTGCTGTGATGGTGGGATAGGGTCTGCCAGAAGGGAAAACTCAGCAGAGAGTGACACAGAAAGACAGGTAACCCAACCTCCCATCACAGCACTCATGGGGATCTACCTCACCAGCAGAAACCTGCTCCCAGTGTGCCTGACCTTGGCTCCAGCTGTGCAACCCCCGGCGTGCTGGCAGGTGAACGCTGAAGGCACAGGGTTCCCTCTCCCTAAGGCTGCCTGTGACTGCAGTCAGACACCTCTGCACCCACTGCACACCCTCTGACCGCGTCCTAAGAACTGAGCCCTCCGGAGTATTGTCCCAACAGCTCCCTCCCTGACACCTTCCAGAACTCTCAAGCTTTTCCCATGTGTGGACACCAGACTGGCCTCAGCATCTGAGGCATTATTAACCCCACCATGACACCTCTGCCTCTCACCAACACTCCCAGCTCAAACCAAGGCAAGTACCAACATGAGTTGATATTTATCATGAACTACCCAACTCACTATGCAAACTTCACCCAATCCATGAGAAAACAGCCCATCTTCTCTCAGAAGCTTTCCCTCACATGCCCTGCACATCAGTACTCCAACACGAGAGTACAGGGAGGTACCTTAAAGAACCTCAAAGAGCAGGGCATCTCTCTGGGAGAGGGGACACGGCCGTAATCACAGCATCATGGAATATCCTGAGCTGGAAGAGATCCACAGGATCATTAAGCCTCACCCCTGTCCCTGCACAGACACCTGAAGAATCCCACCCTGTGCCTGAGAGCGCTGTCCAAACGCTCCCTGAGCTCTGGCAGCCTTGGGGCGACGACCATTCCCCAGGGAGCCTGTTCAGTGCCCAACCACCCTCTGGGGGAAGAACTCTTTCCTGATACCCAACCTAAACCTCCCTGAAACAGCTCTGTGCTGTTCCCCCAGATGAGGAATGCTTCCTGAGCCATCAGAGATGCTGCACCCATCACGCAGTCCCTTTATGCACAGGGACCACTCCAATCCCAAAACAGTCCAGTTTTCCCAAGACCACGCCTCTTAGAGAGCCTCTCTGGAATGGCACCAGCCAACACCTGGATACTTAGAAATGCTCTGAACCACTGGCCACGATCACCTGGGTCAGTCCAAGCTGACCCGACCCTGTGTTGACTTTGCTCTCTAATCCCAAGGGCTGTTGCCCTCCCTTGGCCATTACACAAGGATCAGCTCTTTACACCTTTTTTGGGTAACAAAGCCTGAAATCCCCCATCACCTCTCTGTGCTCTCAATCCCAGCCGAACCCCTCCAGGGCTGGGAGCAGCACTTGGAGGATTCCCCCTGGCTTTTGTGGGTATGTCTGGATGCAGATCATGGTGCTGGGTGGGTATCACAGCGTGCTGTAAACAAACCACTCCAGGTTCTGGAAACAGAGAGAGTGCTGGCTTGGCTCTCTGCCGGGACTCCTACATCCAGCTTTTCCAAGTGCTGATAACCACAGCTGCAGCTGCACCCCCCAGGAGGGCAAGTTGGGGCTGCACCAGCAGCTTTCCCAGGGCAAGGGGGGCAGCGCCCACACAGAGCATCAAAGTTTGTGGGATGTCAAGAGGGTGTTTGGAGCACCATGGGCCTGCAAGACTGGAACAGGAATGGGGCAGAGACCTCCTGAGCAGCCCTGTTGCAGCAGCACTAAGGCTGTGCCACTCCGGCCCTGGCTCGGAGACCCACAGCTCCCACCAGAGGAAGCCATGGACCAACACTCTGAGCAGAGAGACAACGGGGAGATGGGGCACCAGAGAGGACAAGCAGCAGCTACTTTGCTGTGCAGACTTCACCACTGCCTTCTCACACCTCACTGTCCCCAGGAGCGCACAGGGTTGGTGGGTACTGTGCAGCTACCAGGCAGGTAATGAATGGTGTTTTCAGTGTGACTAAGCCCAGCGTGAGCTCTGCAGCACATGGGGCTCCTGCCAGGAGCCACAGTGCTGGTGGCAGCCTGGAGAGGTCAATACCTGAGCCTCTGCTTCCAGCATGAGCCACGGTGGCAAACACTAATCCCTGCAAGAGAAGTGGTCCTGCATGAGCTGGCTGGTCACTGCTGCAGGGACCCCGAACTGCCCACACCACTCCCCAAAGAAGCCTAAGCAGAGTCTCGCAAAGGGAGCTCCTACCTGTCCCACGGAGGAGGCAGGTGAGAGGCAAGGACGCCAAGCAAGTGCTCAGCCTCGGCTGCTGCTCTGGGAATGCGGCCGCCAGGCCGGCTGCTGCTGGCGCAGCTCCCGCTGGAAGCGGCAAGCAGAAACAGGCCCCCCGCTGCAGGGGCAGGGCCCGGCCCTCCCTGCCCGCATACACCCACATTCCCCAGCCATGAGCGCAGCCTCCCCTCTCCTGGGAACCTCCCGCCACCCAGCCGGCAGCGCACACAGCCCGGGCTGCGCTGCCAGCGCCGGAACCCCCGCAGCGCAGCGGCACCCGGCCCTTGGCCTCGTGGCGCACGGGCAGCCCCGCATCCATCGGAGCATCCAGAACCTTCCCCTGGAGCACAGCGAGCCCGAGGGACAGAGGGGGCTACAGGATGGAGCCCCTGAGCAGCTGCAGAGCTGCTTCTGTGCCGATCTCTGTGGCCCAGCACCCCTGGAGAACGGCCAGGCATGACGCTGCCCTGGGCAGCCACTGCCTCAGGAGCAACCAGGTTCCTCAGGAGCATGTGGGCTCCCTGGAGAGCCTGCCAGCTCTAAGACATCCCTCTGGCACATGAGCCAAGCAGAGAACTGTCTCCACAACACCCAGATCCCGAGCAGAGCCATGGAACCCAGCAAGGCCCCCCGGGAGCGGGCGGCAGGGCTTGGCCCAGCCCCCAGCTCCATGCGTTCCATGCCTTAAAAAGCTGTGGATCCTGCTGTCGCCTCCCGGCCCCGCCAGGCCACAGGGCTCGCCCACAGCTCCGTCCACAGGACCTGGAAGGGGACAGGGCACAGAGGCACAACCAGCACAGCCCCAGCTGAAGCCCCACAAAGCCCTGGCGCCGGAGAACACCTGAGAGCTGCTTCACCTGCCAGCACCCATTGAGTGCTCGGTCCCGTGGCGCTCCTGTCACCCTGTCCCATCACTGCTAACGCCACGCCTGCTCTCTGCAGGCTGCCCCATACCCTGTGCTCCCGAACACGTGGTCTCCACTCAAGGGACTTTGGCAGGGGTGGCCGGAGCTGAACATCCCCCAGACGAGGCCTGGCACCAGGGAGTCGCTCACAAGAGGGGGGTACAGGCACATTTCTGGGCTCCCCAACGCCCTCTGCAGCTCCACGCCTCTGCTCTGGCAACCTTCCCAAACAGTCCCACCTGCCTGGGAGCCCACCAAAAGCACTCATCTCCCCATTCTGCCGATGTTGTGGGGCAAGGGCAGGAAGGTTCAGCCCACCCTGCCCTTGATGGGACATCATCAGGGCATGCAGGACATGCAACACACGTACTTGACTCCCAGGTGTGTGGCCAGCAAGGGAACCAGACCCTGGAGCACATCCTCCTAAAGCGGCACCACTTCGGCTGACCCAGCACCATTTACGATGGCAGGGCCCAGGGCACCGGAGTACGACATGACCCTGTGAATGCTCGTGCAACCTCACTGCAGCCCAGTGCAAACCCTGCAGAGCACTGGGACAGAACCAAGTGCCAGTGCACAGCCCAGAACCTCAGCTGGGACAGGGCATAGCCACCCATCCCTGCAGGCACAAGGGCCTCTCGCCAGCCCAGCACTGCTCCTGTGCTTACTTACCCAGAGCCCGCAGAGGACCCCCACCCAGGAGGCCAGGCTCAATACTGCCATGGGGATCCTTGGGGCACACGCTGCCAGTGCTGCCACGCTCTCGCCTTCGGAAGCGGCTCGTGAGGAGTTTCCAGAGTCCCCCAGTCTGCACGGGGTCGGGGTGCAGCCGGCCCCCGACCCTGGCCAGCTCCGGGTACAGCAGGTCCCTCTTGCTGGGGCAGGTGTGCAGGGAGCTGGCATCACCCTCGCTCTTGGTGCGGAGGCGCGTGGGGCGCAGGAGCCCCCCGGACTCCGAGCGCCGCAGCTCGTGGCCCCGGCGCAGGCGGAAACTGAAGCTTTTCCGCAGGGAGCTGAAGTTCTTCCTGGGGCTGGAGGCGCTCCAGCCGCTGCCCCCGAAGAGGTTCCAGCGGCGGCTGCCCCACAGGGAGCCCCCCCGGAGGAAGCCCGGGCTGTCGGTGGGGTGCGGCGGCCGGGCGGTGGGCAGGAAGGTCATGCTGCTGGGGCGCGGGCGCTGCGCCTCATCGGGGCCGTCGCCCTCTCCCTCGGGGCTCTGCCTGCGGGGCGAGCGCAGCCGGAGCAGGTCCAGGAGGCCGCCGCGGGCGCGGGCGGGGGGCGGCGGCGGCAGCAGCGCCCCGGACAGCCCGTTCCCCGCCGCGCAGAAGCTCTTGGGCCGCCGGCGCTGTTGCTGCGCGGCGCCGAGCGCGGCCTGGACGGCGGGGACGCCCTGCAGGTCCAGNAGCGGCGGCGGCGCCGTCCCGGAGCGGCGCGGGGCTGCGGCCCCGGGGCAGAGCAGCGCCGGTCCCTGTTACTGCTCGGCCGCGCTCAGTGCCCGCGGCGGAGCCCGCCCCAGCGAGCGCCAGGGCTGCCCGGCCGCCCGGACCCCGCCGTGGCGCTCACTGGGACCAGAACCGGCCCGGACCCCATCGGAGCGGCGCCGAGCGCCGGGACCAGAACCTGCCCGGGCGCCCGCCGGAGCGCTCACCGGGACTAGAACCGGCCCGGAGCCTGTCAGGTACCGACCGCCGGGCTGGGCCGGCAATGGGAGCCTCGGTACGGCGCGGGGCCGGCCGTGTCCGCCAGGGGGCGCTGCGCCCCCGCCGCCGCTGCTGCCCGCGACACCGGCAGCGACACCGGCAGCGACACCGGCAGCGACACCGGCAGCGACACCGCCACCCCGGCGGGACCGGCCCCGGGAGTGGACCCGGCATCGCACGCTGCACTCCTTCGGCGGCCCCGGCTCCACCGCCCCTTGCGGCATCCCCGCGCCCCCCGATGCCCTCCCCAGCCATCCCCGGCCGCAGTCCCGCCGGACGTCCCTGAGCCCGGCCCGGAGCTTCCCCTCTCCTGCCAGGACCCCCCGCTCTGGACGCCCAGACCCCTCGGCCCCGGCCGCACCGACCCTGCACCAGATCCAGCTACCTTCTGCCTTCTCACCTTTCCCAAGCCTGTGATGGGGCAGCGAACCCCGCAGCAGCGGCGTGATGCCCTACAGCCGCCCTGTGCTCAGGGACACGTGAAAACCGTCAGTATGGACCCCAGGGGTCCGGGGAGCGCGGAGCACCCACACCCTAGAGCACAGACCCCCAGGAGCACCGAATTCCAGAGCCCACCCGAGCCCGAAGCAGAGGGCACCAGGTTAAGTGTGACCACCTCAGCCAGAGCTTCACCCCGTCTAGTTCCAGGGCAGTCATTTCCTTTGACCAAACCCACGATCACTAAGCACTGACCCTCCTCAGCCACTGGAGTCCTGACTGTGGTACCTCCTCCACCTCTTCCCCAGCACCCCCCATTGCTGCCTGCAGTCCCTGTCTCCAACATCATCCCAGGGCACTCCTCCTCCTTCTCCTCTTCCTCCTCCTCCATTTTCCTCCACACCTTTTCCCTCTCCCTGGCTTTGCTTCTTCACATTCCAAGTATGATATGTGCTCCCTCTGGGGAGGAAAAAAAAAGATGCCTGACTCCCCCTTGAACTATTTTTACCTTACTGAAAGCCCTGTCTGCTGAGCCATCCCAGGCCTTCTTCTGCTTCTCCAGGCCTCTCCAGGGAGCACCTTAACATCGAGCACCTCCCTTTCCCCCTCCTTACACAGGCGTCTTTGACTCCACTGCCATGACTCTTCCAAACTCCCATCACCTTCTTGGACTGTGCCTTCTCTTTGAGCCTTCATCCTCCTCCACAGCAGGCCTCATCCTACCTCTCCAGTTTTCTGGATGCACCCAGGCCTCGTACCCAGCTAAACCCCACCTAGAGCTCTTCCCCTCCCTACTGCACAGCCAGCACCTCAGGCAAGCCCCTTCCTTCTGCCTTCTCCCTCCTCTCCTAAGCCCACAGGTCCCACCATCCACCTCCCTTCCCATCCCTGTCAGTACCCTAAGACCCCATCAGGGCATGCAGAAGCAGAGGTCCCACCCAGAGCCTCTCCTAGGGCTTCACGTCCCGCCCTTCCCTCAGGCGTTGGCAGCTGTCAGCACCAGCGCTGCGCCGGCAGTTCCGCTCCCTGGCACCCGCCGGCAGACGCACGGAGCTGTAGCTCAGAGCCGCCACTCCCCACGCCACGGCCGTGTCCGGTGGGCAGACAATGGACACATCCCACTCCCCTCCCTCGCAAGACAACGGGCACCTGTGCCTGGGACCGAGCAGAAGGCGCCCGCCAACCCGCCAGAGCTGCAGCTCTGCCATCTGTGCCAAGGTCACAGGAACACGCGAACTGCCAGACTGGATCCGACCCGCGTGCACAGCATCTGCCATCCCGTCTCCCGGAGCAGCCGCACTGCAGCGACAATGAGGAATTCTGCAGGAAGCAATTACAAGGGAATGTCTTCCTAAGTACTGAACACCAGACAGGGCTGGCTGCGGGACCAGGCTGTCAGAGCCGACCTGTCAGGGGTACCTCAGGCACAGGTACCTGGCTCTGGGCAGGGAACCAGGTCAGGACCGTCACAAGCTCCTTTCCACCATGCCTGGCACAGCTCTGTGCTCGCAGGGATGGAAAAGTTCTTCCTGCAGGGAGACGGGACCGTCTATAGCCACCTCTTTCCAAACCCCGGGTTTTACACATACTCCAGCAGCACCAGATGGTTCCCCTTCCACATGAGTCTCAGCTTTTTAAAATATTCTGGCAGGTTCTGGCTGTGAGGTGTCGCTGAATCACAGAGTGTCTGCTGGAGAGATGAT
Source organism: Nicator chloris (assembly GCA_013400495.1). Taxonomy (NCBI): domain Eukaryota; kingdom Metazoa; phylum Chordata; class Aves; order Passeriformes; family Pycnonotidae; genus Nicator; species Nicator chloris. Next base: position 37,552 of record WAAE01009007.1, read on the forward strand.
GCACCTTGTGCTGCCCGCTGAGGCAGGACTGGACATGCTGGATGACCCCAACAGGATCTGTCTGACCTATCCCTACGACCTCCTCAAGACCCCCCTAGCACTATGACCTCCTCAAGCCCCTTCCAGCCTGTGACCTCCTTCCTGCTCCAGCTCTTCCTCCTCCTGTGAATTCATCCAAATTCAGATTAAACCTACTGAAAAACATGGAGAGTTCCCCTTAGCTGACAACATCCCTTCCCTGTCCTACCAGGCATCATATTTTGAACTCTATTTGTGTTTTTAAAGCATTCCCAATTCTCTGCAGTTTGTCTCCACCTTTCTTAAACACAGAGTCAGAACCTGGGCACAACACTCAATTGGAATCTCCAGTGGCTTAAGAAGAAATACAGGTACAACACCTGTCCTACTGCATCCCAGTAAGATACTGGTCTATACCACAGTAACACCATAACACTGTTCTTACCTGATTAGGCTGTTTTGTGGCAAAGGTTTCCACATGCTTTGTGCATTGATGTGTATATTGACATGATCCCCTTGATGTTATTCCGAAAAACATCTAAAATAGGCTAAAATGGAGCCTTAGATTCAAGTCCTAGGGTTGAGGACTACAGGTTGGAAATCGGTACCCCAGGTTCAAACCCCACCAGTCTCGGCAACACATGGGCTCCAGCTGCCTCAGCCCTCCACTGATGGAAGAATTGTTCTGAGAACGAGACCAGAAAACACCAGGGTTTGAGGATAGCCACCACTGAAACTCCCCATGTGCCTTTAATGTGTCTCTTCTCTGGCAGATCACACCACAACCATACTGGCTTGGGCTGGAGCTGTGTCCATGTCTAATGCAGCTGGCAGGTGACAGCTCACCTGCTCACAAGCTGCTGGTGGGCAGCAGCTTGGCCCAAGTCCCCAGGGCTGTGCAGGGCTGCAGAAGCATCTCGAGAGCTGGGAAGTAACAGGGCTTTGGCAATCTGACCCAGAGCAGGTGCCTGGGGACAGAAGCCAATTGGCCCCTTACCAGCCCTTCTTTGAGTCACATGCATGGTACAAACATTATGGCCAGGAACATCTGGCTGAAATTAATATAATCCATGAGAGGCTTAACAACAGCTGCATGGGAAGAGTCCGAGAGCCAGGGAACATTCCAGTGCTGGTTGGCCCTGGTGTGACATTCAGGGTGGAGCCCTGAAAACGAAAAGGAGTTTAAACCATGGTCAAATGCTCCACTGTGCTCCCCCGACCCCATGACACCGGTATCACTGCTCTCCCAGACCCACTGGCACTGTATCCCTGTGTTCCTCCAGACACAAATAGTATTGCTGCTCCAGAGATCTGCAGACAGGGCAATTTTGTTGCCAGCTGGGAGGATGGGACACCTGCACTCCCCATCCCTCCTGGGATCAAAGAACGCTGTCACTCTGCAGAGGGGCCTGAGTCTGGGGGCCCCCCTGCAGCCCCACACATCCAGCATGGATGAGGGACCAGCATTGCCTCGACAGGCAGGGGAGGGAGGAGGTTCCTAGCATGGATGGCCCCAGTGGTTCCCAGTGCCCACACAGAGGGCAGATACCAGTGGCAGACCAGGAGCACGTGAAGACACCAGCCATCTCCAGGCCATACGTGCTACCAGGGCTGCGAGTGCCCGAGGCTGACAGCCCTGCACAGACCATGCCAGCGGTGGGACTGGGGCTGCAGACCAGGCTAAGCACCACTGCCAGGGACCAAGTCAGGACACGGTGCAGGACAGGTGACAACACCGCACCTGTGCCAGGCTGCGGGGCACCCAGGGCCCCGGCACACGCTGTCCAGCTGGAGCAGTGCAGCAGGAGGGCTCTGTGCAGTGCCAGCCATGGCAGCCAAGCCCCCCCAGCTGCAGGAGCACCCCGAGAGCTGTGTCAGGACCATGCTGGAGCCACCCGGCGCTGCAAAGCAGCTCCAGCCGGCTCGGCCATGCACCAGGAATACTGATGAGGCTCTGCCAAACCGGAGTGTCTGGGGGCGCAGGCTCGGTGGCCCGGCTGGGGCTGCAGCCCCACGTCACAGCCCACACCGCCAGCACGTCAGCAGCACCGTCACCCGGAGGGGGTGGATGTGGGCCAGAGACATCCTCGGCCCAAACAGGAGAAGGGAGAAGGAGACAGAGGCGTCCCCTGACCCTGAGCAGAGAGACACGTTCACGCTGAGTCCTGCCACAGGCTCAGCATCCACCACTGCACACCACACAGCTCCACTGTGGTAACCTTTTCTGGTCACCCCAAGCACCCCAACAACTCCTTCTGGTCACCTGAACCACCCTGGGCCCAAGAAACAATGTCCCCCTGCTCTCCACTGACAAACCCACCCACCCCACAGCCCCTGCATGCCCCCGGGGTCTCAGGAGAGAGATGAGGCACTGCTCCAGGTCCAAGCTCTGCCACAGACCCTCACTGCCAGCTGGACCCTCATGCCCTGCCCTGCCCCGTCCCTGTGCCCACTTGGCAGGACAGAGCCCTGGGTCTGACACTTGACAGGCTGACTGACTTTCCAAGGCCTCTTGCCGAGAGAGGTGTCTCAAAGCAGGTTGTTCCCTACAGTTTCCATGGAGAGGAGGAATAGGCCAAACCAGCACAGAGTTAACAGCAGCTGGGAAGTAAGTGACAGTCACAGGAGAGCCTGACTCCAGCATCACCTCCCTCCCTCCTCCCACACTGCACACCCCCAGCTCAGGTCCTGCCACAACCCTCGAGCTGCTGATGAGGAAATTGCCACCTTCTCCCCCCCACGCCGGGATGCAGCACTGAAGCAAACGCCTTCCTCTCACACGTGAGGTCAGGCTCATGTCACCCAAAGAGGGCACGGCCACACTCTTGTCCACCCAGGAGAGAAGCTGAGCACCAAATTGCTGCCAGCCTTTCCAAGAGAGCATCCTGCCATGGACCCTCCATGGTGGAGGTGGCCACGCTGCAGATCCTGCACCCACGTGCTGCAAGTCAGATGCAGGGAAGACAGATGTAGGGATGAGAGATGCAGGGATGATGCTTCCTAAGCTGGTCCAGACCCTGGTGCCCCAGGGAAGCCCCGGAAGATAACGCTTTGGGATGTTACCTACAGGTGTAATACTAGATCAAGGCAGCAGCAATCACTTCTGCTCCTTAAGCTACCTCCAGGCACTTCTGCGTGCAGAGACATCCATACCTGTATCCTGACTGGTATGCAGGTAGTCTGGTACCTGCACTGCAGGGCATGAGCAGCCCAGCCATGCTGCCAGCCATGCACCAGGCTTGCCCAAGGCACCAGGCTGTTTCCAGGCACAGAGATGTTCCCATGGAACACGACTGTCTCCAGGCACCAGGATGTTCCCAACACCCAAGCTGGTGATGCAGGTATGAACAGCATCAGCATGATTAGGCCAGACATTGTGAAATCTCTTCGGGAGTTTAAAATTCGAAGACAAAAGGCCAGGTGAAAATTTGGTTAGAGGACTAGAGAAGACCTCCTCAGGTCCTCAAGCCTCGCTTTAAAATCTCTCCCATAGCCATCACTTAAACAGTGAAAATCCTCCAGTTTATTCCAAAAGCAGCAAACGAAAGAAGAAATGGCATGAATATATGAAAAATAGCAACGGGGTGAAACTAAGAAGTGAACAGTGCGGCAATGGGACTCAGAGGACGTGAAAATCCACATGGAGGTCAGGAGGAGAATATGGCAGGCGATGGAAGAGGCTGGAAAATCCCTCCAGCCTGGACAGAAAGGCAGAGAACCTGCAGCAGCCTGCAAAGGATGGTCACAGAGCTGTGCTTTAACTGGACCATGGAGCCCCTTCAGACATGACTGCACTGTGGTGATGTTCCTATGCCCAGTGGATACAGGACATTCCTGTGCCCACAAGCAAAGCTCCCACCCAGCCCAGCAGCAGATGGAGCCTGGGCCTCCACGGCCTGTGCTGACTGGACACAGCACCTGCCCTCACGCGCTTCTGGCTCTGCACACGTGGCATCGCAGACATCAGCGCAAGACTTTTGGGAAGAGCCAACCCTAGCAAAAGGCAGGACTGGAGGGTCATCAAGCTCCACAGAAAGGGAAGCAGCCCAGAATCCCAAAGGAATGGTCCAAACAGTGCTTCCCAAAGCTCTCCAAGACCACTCCTCCCTCCCTGGGAAACAGGAAAAACTGTTAAAGCCATGGCAAGATCCCATCCTTCCACCCTGTTCCCAAAGGCACCTGCTCACGAACAACAGAGCAGGCAAAGGAAATTATTTTCAAAACACAAGCTAAAAAGCTACTGAGGCTGACAACAACACAGGATGCTCACGTGGGCCTGAGCACCCCAACAAACGCCGTGTTACTGCTGCTCCCACCTCGTCATCCTCTGAGGCAAGCACAGTGACTAACCTCATCTGCACACACAGGCAGAGATTGTTTTGCCGCAAACAACAAGAGCCAGTTGTGCGAACAGTGTTAGTAATACCTCTGTATCCCACCTGGGGCAGGAGGACTGCAGTGCTCTAGCCCCCAACAACCTTCTCCAGCTCCCTCATGGTGGACAGGCCCAGACCCCATGTGCAGCTTCGATGCTCACAAGCAATGGACTTAGAGAAGGAAGTAACAACCTTGGGATGTTAAAAAAGTAAATGTCACCTGGCACATGGAACTCACCTTCACAACAAACACTGTAGGTAAGACTGTCCGTTTCAATGAACCCACTCATACCTCAGGTGCTGCCCCCAGGTCCTGGGGAGAGCTGGAGGCAGCCCCAGCCTGAGGGATGCTAAGCTGAAGACCCTGCACCAGACTGGCCAAGGGTTTGATGTCTCCTGCTCCTGCTCCTGCTCTCATTCTGGTATGAGGGTCCCAACACTGACCCCTGGAGCAGCCCCTGCTGGAAGCAGCCTCCCCACACCAGCAATCTCCATCAGTGCCCACCTTTACAGACCCCAGTGGCCCGAAGAGCCTACCTGTGTTTAACCCAGGTTTGGGGTGTTCTGGGTTCCTCCCCGAGGCCTCTGCACAGAGGCCAACCACCAACCACAGACAGCAGAAAAACCCAGAAACTGAAAGCCACAAGCCGCAGCCGGAAGGTGGGATGGAAAGTGCAGCTCTTGCACCTGGTTCTCTGTTCCCACCATCCCCCAAGGCTTCCCTGCTGCAGCCACAGACACCTCAGCCTGCACGGGCTCCTCCTCCCAAGTGGGAATGGGTGCCACGTCTCACTCCAGGGTCCCAGGAGGACCAGTCCCCATGTAACTCTGCCCAGCTCACACCCTCGGCCTCAGCAGCCCCCACCTCATGTCTCCCTGCCAAGGCCAAGGCCCAGCAGGGTCTGAGGGGTCCCGGCTGCCTGAGTCCCACTGGGGCCCCTGCCTGACGTGACCACAGAGAGCAGCAAGGGAGACCTTAAATCCCTCGGCACCAAAACCAACTTCCCATGTGGTCGGGGCAGAAGGGGATGGCTTTGAGTGCCTCACACCACCTTGGATTTGGCAGGGAGAACCATTCCTGATGATTTTTCCAGGATCCAGACAGACACTAAACGCTCACAGGAGAGGATGGATCCCCTAACCTGCCTAATCTCCCTAAACCTGCCTCAGCCCAGTTTGTGTTCACACTGAGGGCCCCAGTTCTTACTCCACTTCACACATCTCATGTTGACCGTTACCTCTTCCAGTTTCTGCCCGAGGTCACTCTGGACTAACCCAAATATCACAAAGAAGCCTCAAGGTATTATTTAATCACTAACACCTTTCACTAATCCCACTGCTCGGGAGCTGTTCTCAATGTCATGGAAAGTAGATCCCATCAAACGACGTCATTCAGCACCCACTTCCCTCCTTTAATTCTCCACTAATTCGGATTATGTCAGGCACTCCGCTGCTCTCTCAGGGCTCAGTATCAACCTAACTGTATCCTAAATACCTGAGTCATCCACAGATCCTGCTGAAGGCTGGCATAGCATCGGCCCACTCCAATCTCGCTCATCTTCTCACAACCAGCTCACAGGGAGCTCTGCAGCCGGCTCTGGGTGCCAGCTGCCCAAAGCTGGGAATCTGAAAACACCTGGCTTTGGCAGCTGCTGTTCAGGACTGAACAACCATTCCAGAGAAAGGATTCCACCTCTCCAAGCACGGATGGAGATGCTTACACTGCAGAGCTCCCCATGTTTCAGACAGTACAGACAAACATCACAGGTGAGAACACCCCTGTTCCCAATAAACCTCACAATTCCCCAAAGGCACTGACCAGCTGGATGCCAACGGCCACTCATGTCCCACCACTTTTGCTGACTTCCACTCTTGGTCTGTGTTCCGTAACACCAACTCCTTCCCTGCTTAGGATCAATTCTGTGCCAGTCCTGCTGTTCAGATGCCACCCGCTCCCATGCGCCAGGCTGGCTGTTGGCACAGCCTCCCTCATTAACAGGGCTTTATGTGATTTGGGCACAAACATGACATCCTTTGGAATTACTGCATTTGAAATTTGTGTAGTCCTGTGGCTCATCATTTTATTGTTTTTTGGCTTTAGCGACACCAACCTCCAAAACCAAATGGCAACGGGTGAGCGTTACCCAAACACCTTGCCCAGGAAGAGCATTGCTGCTCCAGGTTTGCAGGGCATTATGGAGGCTGTGAGGGACAGGGAACATCCTTCCCCATCCACAGGCAATCTGGTACCAAGGAAAGGGCTGGGATGGCTCCCAGGAGATGACCTTGGTGGAGATGAAACACTGCTGGAACCTCCCTGGGGATGCCCAGGGCTGACAGCAGACCAGTACCACTGGTAACACCACGACACCAGTCCCGGTAACTCCAGCATTCACTGCATGCTGCTGGTCACCTCAAAATCCACAGCACAACTGGGGCACCTTGTATTGCCTGGAGCAAGTCCCGGGCAAGGCTGTGGAGTTCACACCTCCACAGGCTCTGCAGATGCAGCCGGTTCTGTGCTGTGCTGGGGAGAAGGTGGGAATGAACAGCACTGAGACATCAAGGCCAGAGGAAGGGCTACCAGGGAGCAAGTGCAGCCACTGCGGTAGGAGGGCTAGCAGGGAGCATGGCATGCACCCCAGGACCACAGTGTGCACCCCAGGACCACAGCATCCCTCCCTGGGAGAACTCTGCTTTGAGAGGAGGTGGCTGCAGAGCTCTGCCATGCTGTGCTGCTAGGCTGGCACCCAGGAGACCTGGCCTGGCCGCAGACACACAGGGGACAGGCAGCTGGCTGGGGAGAGCTTGGGAGAAGCGACGGATCCAACGGTGCTCCCACCAAGGCTCGGGCTCAAGGGGCCTTCTGCCTGCTGGCCGGGTCACACAGCTCTCACAGGCAGTGCAGACACCATCTACAGCCCTGGAACTTCAGGGGAGGAAGGTACAGAAAAGTATGGGGTGTGTGACAGGCACAGGCAGAACAATACAAAGCAAGGAAACCCCAGCAGCTCAAAGCATTACTTAAGGTGGCAGAAACAACGAGGAGAAAGAGTGGCAAAAGGACCTTAAAATCCTCAGTGTCCAGCTGCCAGAACAACAGGTGACCGATGAGAAGTGGAATCATCAGAAACAAAAAATTCTGATTTTACATCTGCAAAAATAAGTTGCAAGTTCTCACCAGTTGGATGAAAACCTGAGGTTAGTCTCCACAACTCTATGAAAACATTTCCCAGAGAACCTGTGGCTACTCCACTCCTGGAAGTGCTCAAGGCCAGGTTGGACAGGGCTTGGAGCAACCTGGTCTAGAGGAAGGGGAATGGAAGTCAATGAGCTTTAAGTTCCCTCCAAACCCAAACCATTCCCTGATTCCATGATTCTGTGAACATCAGTTTGCTACCCAGCAGTAATCAAAGAGCAAAGAGGGTGCCAGCCATTACTAGGTAAAGAATGGAGAACAAGAGAGGGAATATCCCAACACTCTCATCCTGACCCACAGCCCTCACCAGATACTAAGAGGAGCAGGAGATGACTGACAAGATAGAACAGCTACTGTACAGGGAGCTTGGAAAGGAAGATGGCAGAGGGGGAATGAAGTTTTCCATGCCAAGAGAAGAAAGGAGGAGGCCACTAGGGAACAATTTGTTCACTGTTTCTTCTGAAGCAGGAACTTGGGGACATCACACCCAATTAAGCAGGTCCAAACCAGGAGATTTTTTCACATAAAGCATCACTGTGAAACGCCTGATCAGGGCTGCGGCGGCGCTCGGCGAACACGCAGTCAGAGGACCATCAGCCAAATCCAAGGACAAAAGCTCCACGCGAGGCTACAGAAACACAAGACGCAGCTTTGGGCCCGGGAATGGCTTCCTGGGAGCAGGAAAGGCAGAGGCCAGCCCACGCAGAGCGGGGCAGCAGCACAGGCTGGGCAGGGGGCAGAGGAGCCCCCGGAGCCCCTTTGGCAGTGGCACTAGGAGGGCCCCTTGCCCCCCTGTCCCCGAGCACGCTGAGCCCCCGTGGTTGGGGCTGTCACACCGTCCCCGCGGCAGCGAGGCCCGGGGCTGCCAAACCCACATTCCCACTGACATTTTCCCTGCTCGCTCACTGCATCGGCACGGTATTTATAGAAGTTTCAGCAAAAGCAATTCAGACACTTCCCAAAAGCAGGCTGGGGAAAAACACAGCAGCTTGGCCAAAGCTGTACATTTTTCCAGCTCTGAGTGAGGGATTTAAGAGCTGATCAACCTCCCAGCTCTAGGCTGGAGCCCAGCACTCTAGACTTTGATCTGCCAAGCCACAGTGGGCTCTGCTTGGGGCCCAGCAAATGTTTCCTGCATCTCCAGTCCCAGCATTTCTCAGATGAAATCTTGGGGTTATTCTCATCAACTCTAGGAAAACATTTCCCAGAGACTCAGTGGCAACCCCACCCCTGGAAGTATTCAAGGCCAGGCTGGATGAGGCTTTGAGCAACCTGGTCTAGTGGAAGGTGTCCCTGCTCATGGCAGGGGGTGGGACTGGATGAGCTTTAAGGTTCTGGGTTCTATAACCAGGGTGACTGCAGGATTTCCCTCCAAGGCATTACCTGAGACAGAGAAGCAGGAGAAATGCCAAGACCACTCAGCCAGGTAAGAGAGCTAGGGGACCTGGGAGAGGTGAGCTGCACACCCCAGTTCCCCAGCCTCCCAAGAATGATCTGCTCTGCAGAGTCCAGTTTCCCTGGGCAGCTCTGCAGGGAGAGGCCCTGCTGAGCCCCACCAGCCCCACGTCCCCTCAGCACCACCACACTGTGCAGGAGGGTGCCAGAATTAAAGCGGGTCCCATCACAACTCTTCCTCCTCCTCCTCTCAAGCTGAACTCCAGCCATCTGTGGTTTCCAGTTCCGGATCTGATCCAGCACCCTCGGCTCTCCCACAGCATGGAGAGAAACCAGCACTTCTAGTGCCCAAGTCACCCAACCTACTTATCACTCCTACTTCAGCCTGAGACCGATGACGAGGAGCCTGGGGGAGCAGACTCAGGTGATGTCACCTCCATCCCTGACACCGTATTAGCCAACTCCCCCACTTCTGGATCCCACAGTTTCCATAGAGGACAACCCACTCAGTCGACACAGAACGAGCAATACCATTGCTGGATGCACCTGGGGAGGCTCTGCCAGGATCCCTGGGGCAGGGCAGGGCTTCTAGACACCTTTCCAAAGGCAGAACTCAGACTGCCATATTAAGAGCAGGTGTGTGTCTCCCCTCACAGAGAGACACAATCGTGGGAGCAAACAAGGGCCCACAGCTCTGAAGGACCAGAGAGCTGCCACCTCAGCCTCACATCTTAATCACAAGATCATTCTATTTCCATGGAAACGGCAGAATTAGAGACTTTGACGGAACGACAATTACCAACACTGGGAATTTAACTGTTAAACCTGTCACACTCCCATCCCCAGTGCCAGGAGAGGAGACGGCGCTTGCCCACACCACTGCCCTGCACCTGGCCCCAGCACCACACTCAGGTGTTTGCTCCTGCTTCCTTCAACAGCCAGCTGGCTTTCCAGAGAGCCTCCCATGTCAGCACATCAGGGCATGAAAGCTCACGACTCATGGGGGCTCAGTCCAGTGCCGACTGGTCCTTCAGCAGCTGATCCTGGAGCACACACAGTGATCCTGCTGACCAAGGCTTCCCCAGTGCCTCAACAGCAGGAAAAGGCTTTATGTGCTCCTGAGTCACCCAGGGAATTACAGGATGGCTGCAGGCACTACGGGGAGCACTGGCCCAGTGCCTCCCAAGGCAGGCCCTTTCCCTGACACAGCAAAGAGCCACAGTGGCTCTGGTCAGCTGAGGACAGTGTGGAGCCAAGGTGCCAATGACCATCGCTGGCACAGGGTACCCTGTTCCACCCCACTCTCATCACTCCACCGTGCAGCCACGAGCCTTTCCTGAAAAAAAAAGCTGGGAAGGACCTGGCAGCACCGTGGAACTCCCCAGACTCATATCTTGGGTTTGCAGAACACTGCAATTTAAACTGCAGCCCTGGGAGCATCAGCAAAGCTGTTGAGGCAGATATGGAGAGCTCCCTGTGCCCAGGAAGGCCTCAGCTAACATAGACACATCTCCCAGAAGAGAAGAGAAGAGCTGCCCCTCTGCCTTCTGTCCAGACAGGCGTCCACTTTGAGAGGTCACTGACCAAAATCCCCTCCATGTGCTCCATGCCTTGGCCCCGCTGAGGTCAGCAGGACCATTAGCTGATGGGCCCAGACCTCCCCTGGCTGTTACCCCCAATCCAAGGACTGAAATTGCTCAGCCCAGCTCTCATCATGTATCACCACACAGACCAATAGTCAGACAGTGCATAACGTGCTGATGGAGTTTTCCATGGCACGTGCATTCCACTGCCCTGCCTGTGCCTGGAAGACAGTGGACACCTGGCCATGTGCCACACTCCTGCCATGATTACAGACACACTCCTAAAGCCCTTCCTGCAGGTCTGGACACTGATGTCCAACCTCAAGGAAAGCAACTTCCTACCCACAGCAAATTCCAACCCAGCTCCGAGAGCCTAGACCTGGGGCAGCTGGAACGATCTCATCTTCTACACTGGAGTCTGTGGGACACAGCAAGTGCCTGCTCCAGCAGGAGCTCACATGGAGCCATCCCCACCCTCAAACCGGCAAGGCTCCAGGGCTGAAACTACTTCTACAGCTGATCTCCCATGAAAGCAGGGTGTGCTCCAGGCCAGACTCTCCTCCAGCCTCCTGAGAGATCTTCCTGGGGCACAGCTGCACACATCTGCACGCCCAGACTGCCTGTACAGACAGGTACCAGCAGGGAAGAGCCACTGCCACCTCTGATCCATCCTGAGCCCGTGAGCACCCTGAACCCTGCAGTGGCCCTTTGAGTCCCTCGTGTCACACAGGCGGCCCTGCTGCTGCCCCGTGTCACACACGGCACTGGGGAGCTGCCGTGGAGGGGACACACTGCAGGACACCCGGCAAGATGACAGCGACGCAGGCTCCCCCCATGGCCGTGCTGGGACCCCCATGGCAGCTCCAGCCGGCCTCCTCTGTCCTTCCCAAGGCTGCCTGCACGCTGCAGGGCTGGGCCTGGCACAGTGACTCAGGTGCCGGGGCCACAGCAGAGCCTGCGGCTGAGTCACAGCGTGGCCGGTGACTCACCCTGGACACGGCTGCGGCCAGCACATGCAGCCACAGCAGCTGCAGCTGCAGGTTTGCTCACTGCTGCTGCTGCCGGCGGCTCCCCGAGCCCCCTGGCACCGGGCAGAGCACGGAGCTGGCAGTGGCCTGGGCAGGGCCCCCCAGTCCTAGTGGTGATTCAAGGACACCGAGCAGGGTGCTGTGCCTGTCCCCAGACACGCCGGTGGCTGCGCTGCGGGGCCCCATGGCTGCAGATCCGGTGAGCCCCCAGCCTGACCGCAGCTGCCACTGCCCTGCTGGCTCTAATGCCAGGGCTCACCTGTGCCCCACATGCCCACCCACTCATCAGCCTCAACATCCCCTGCCCCGGGCACGGGGCAGCCCAATGGCCAGGCTGCGCCACAAGCACAGCTTGTCGTGGAATCACACAATCATTAAGGTTGGAAAAACCCTCAGAGACCATTGAGACCAGCACTGCCAAGGCCACCACCATGTCCCCAAGTGCTGCGTCCACATGGCCAGGCCACAGGGACATGTCATTCGGTGCAGGGGGACTGAGGGGACCAGACCTGCCCTGTCCCTCTGACCACCACACCCTCTTCACCTGGAGAAAGCCGCTTAGCACCTACTTCAGTAATAAAGTAACCCAAATTCTCAGTAACTGCACTTATTTTACTGTGCCACCTAAATCTGGCAGCTCTGCAGCACTCTGGGACCAGCAGAACTAGCTCAAGGAGAGGAAGGGACGTTGCACTAGGGCCAGCACTGTGAGGAACCCACCAGACACAGCCATGGGCACAGTAGTAGCCAGAGACAATGGGGGAGCAGCAGCAGGACCCAACATCTGGAGAGGAAAGCAGGACAGCCTGGGTTTTCCCAGAGCAGCTGTGGCTGAAACATCCCTGGAAGTGTCCAAGACCGGGTTGGACATGGCTTGGAGCAACCTGGTCTAGTGGAAAGTGTCCCTGACCATGGCATGGGGGTAGAATGGAAGGGGATGTAAGGTCCCTTCCAACCCAAACCATTCCAGGATTCTAAGCCCCAGTTTGGGGCTTTTGCTGTGGTTTGCATTTTTACACTTCCATAATAATTGATCAGACAGCCCAAATGCCAACACTTCATAAAAACACCAGGACAACAATTTAGCTAAAACTCCTGAACACTCCTGGAGGCAAGCGACATCCAAACTGCCCAGAAAAGGGTAAAAAGTAGGAAGAAAGTGGAGGAAACAGATGTCAATAAGATCTTGAACGCAGGAAGCATCCAAAGGGGTGTAGGAAGCTGAAGCCTTCAGGAAAAGGAGTGTGTAACAATGGTGAGAGCAGCAGGAAGCGGCCGCGGGGAGCACGGACCCGCACAGCGAGGCACGGGCGCTGCCCAGGGCAGGGCAGGGTCTGCAGGGCTCGCACAGACAGCACCACAGGCAGGGACACAAACACGCAGCAAGAGCAAACAGACAAATGCACAATGGCAAAACCATTAGCAGAAACAATTTTTAAAATGCCATTAAAAAAAAGTAACATTTATTTAAAGGCACAAACAACCTGAATACAATGGTTTGAGGAAGAGCAAGGAAGAGTGAGCTCACACTCATGCTCATGTTATTTTTTAATAAATATTGAAGTAACAGAGATATGTAGGAATGGCTGGAACAGAGCAAGGTGACCTCATACCCCCCAGCAGCCCTTGCTGACACCAGTCCCCCGGAAAGGGGAACCCCCCAAGCCCCCAGCAGCCCTCATTGACACCAGTCTCTGGGAAGGGGATGGAGTCAGCGGAACCGGATGTTTTTAAACAACAATTCATGTTACAGCTGACTGCACTCCTCCAGGTGGTTCAGCTGTTGCTGACATGGGGTTTGACTTGGCAACCTTGAAGGTCCTTGCAGCCCAAAGTGATCCATGGTTCCATGACACAAACCACTCTGCCCATGTTTCCATGATCATGTAACCCATTCCCATACAACATTCCCTCCATAAACCATCCCTTCACAAAATCATTTACAATAAACACAGCAGGACCAGGCTCAGAAGAGCCAGGGATCCACGTCAACAGGTAAGAGGATTCCAGTGACACCTGGAGCCTTACCAGTGATGTTGGGAAGCTTCAGACAACTGGGAAAACACTTTCACTATGGCAGCTCTAAGAGAGGTGAAATGGCAAATGCCAAGAATGCCAGGACAGTCAGATCCCCCAGCCCAAAAGCACAGCCCATGTCCTTTGGGGCCATTTCCAACACGGGAGGAATGACTGGGTGACCAGGAACCACCCGTGTGGATTCACACCACCCACCATCGGGAAGCGGCAGATGGATACGCCGGACAACAGAACTCTAATGCACACAGACCACAGATGACCTTTAAGGTTCCTCCCAACCCAAGCCACTCTGAGATTTCATAAAAAAGAGCAGCCAGCAGAGAAAGGAACTGGATTCACAGTTCATGGAACTGTGGCTGGGTCAAGTGGGAGCACACTGCCTATGATCTGACGATTTTCATTTTAAGAACACTGGGTAAGGAAGAGCCATAAAAATTCTTTGAAGACCACACAAAATGAACTAATGAAGACACTTTTAATGAGCATTATGCAATTTACTTCCCAAAAAGAACACCAAGAGATAATTGATGATGAAGTAACAGTAAAATTCTCAGGGAATAATGTTCAGGTAACAAAGTTTTATTTAGTCCAATCTAAAGAAACAGGTGAGAAAATGAACTTTAAAACAGATGAATGTAAATTGGGAATTAAACGAGAACTATCAGCAGCTGGAGGAATTAACGACTAGAACAAGCAACTGAGGTGGCTGGGCTCCCTTCAGTTGTTGCCCCGGGAGGGTGTGAAGACCTCTAGGAATGGGGGATCCATAACCTTTCCTGCCAGACAAAGTACTTCCCAAGCTGCCTGGATGGCAATGCTGTTCAACTGAACAGGGGGATGATGGTACCATTTATAAGTTCATGATCCATGGCCAGCAATGGAATAGACACTCCAGTATCAAAGTCTGTGTTTGAAATCAAACCCCACAAACCCCACAGAGCCTACAAACCAGCTGACTAAACCCAACACACATTCAGGCATTTTCTCCTCCAAGAGGAATATCTTGGTGTCCCCTCTCACCTCTCACCACCAGAGCTCCCTAAACACCTTGTGCAATCCCCTCCCCAAAAATCCACTCCCACTCCCAGCCATCTCTCACTTGGAGCAGGCCACGTGTCATTTTGTCCTCGATTTTCTCTTAGACTCTCTCCAACTCAATTTCCAGGTCTTGCTGTCTACCAGAGCACCCCTCAGCTGACCCTCTGAGGGAAGCTGCTGGGAGGAGGCAGAGCAGGAAAGACTGTCCACAAGTTCCTACAGTCTGTGGGAGGAAGGACAGCAAACTGCAAAGACTCCAGCAAGGCACTGGTATTGCCCAGAGAGGCTGTGGACTCCCCATCTCTGGAAGTGTCCAAGGCCAGGCTGGATGGGGCTTGGAGCAGCCTGGGATAGGGGAAGGTGCCCCAGCCTGTACTGGTACAGCTGATTGCCAGAAACAGGTGCAGGACCTTGCACTTGGCCTTGCTGTGCTTACTGAGGATCCCATGGGCACACTCCTCTGTCAGTGTCCCTCTGGACGCCATCCCTGCCCTCCAGCCTCTCACCCTTGGCTTGGTGTCACCTGCTAACACACTGAGGGTGCACTCAGTGCCACAGTCTGTGTCATTAATAAAGATATTAACCAATACCAGTCCCAGTACGGACCTGGGGTGGACAGCACTCATTACTGGTTTCCATGACCCTCTGGATGTGGCCATCTATGCAATTCCTCACCCATCCAACAGTCCACCCACCAAACCCACCTCTCTCTGAATTCTGATGTCACTGACACGTCTTCATTTCCCAAGAGGACAGACATCCTCACCTCAGGATGTCCCACTGCCCTTTTCTGCCTCACCAGGGGACTGCACAAGGCTGTTCCTGCCTCACTTGCAGATTCTGGCCTCTTCTGGACCCTGCAGCTCCTCTCTCAGGAACCAAACTGGCCACAACACCTTGCCCTCATTGAGCCCAGCAATTCTTTTATCCTCTTTGTTCTCCTCCTGGTTCTCTACAGCTTCTTTCACCAGCCTCAGACAGACCATCCTCACTCTCCACCTCCAGTGTTGCTGTTTTTTGGGTGTCTCACATGGCTCTGCCCATAGCACCTTCCCTTCTCCTTCCCTGCTTCCTCCAGCCAGCCTTTAATTTAACGCCATCCCTCAGCTCTGTGTGATGATTCATAGTTCTGCTTTTCTATTCCTAGACTGTCTCCTGTCCAAAATGAAGTCTCAGCTTCTTTTCCCCTCCAGCATTTGAAGTGTGCACCCACAATCCCAAGGTCCACATGATTAAAGAGAGCTGCTGCTAATCCCAGCTTTGTCCCCCAAGCCCTTGCTGCACATGGACTAGGGACGTCACTCAGACCCTGTCTGGGACTTGAGGACATGACTCAGACAGTAAGAGTTCACAGATTCTCCTTTCCCTCTCCTCACTTCTCCTGCAGGGGTGTGTGCTCCTCCAGCCCTGCTCGGTCCTCGGGACCCTGAGGACAGACAGCACTCACCAGGGGCTGATCACAGAAATACCAAATGCTTTGAGTGGAAAAGGATCTTACAGCCCATCCAGTGCCACCCCTGCCATGGGCAGGGACACCTTCCACTGTCCCAGGTTGCTCCAAGCCCCGTCCAACCTGGCCTTGGACACTTGCAGGGATGGGGCAGCCACAGCTGTTTTAAGTAACCTGTGCCAGGGCCTCCCCACTCTCAGCGGGAAAAACTTCTGCCCAATATCCCATCTAACCCTGCTCTCTGTGCATGGGAAGCCGAATTCCCTCTTGTCTTGTCACTCGAGACCCTTGTTCAAAGTCCCTCTCTGAAGGCCAGACCCCTTCTCCCAGCACAGGAGTCACTGCTGGGGTAAATACACAACGCTGCCCAAAACCAAGAGCAGGAGGCAGCGAGCACTGAGCCCACTGTGGGAGCCAGGGCCAACAGCCCACGTTGGCCACCACGGCAACCTGGAGTCAGTGGATCCCACCCCTGGAACTCAGGACCAGCAGCACCCGGCCGGGATTCCAGATGCAGCAGCTGGGAGGGTGGCACAGAGCGCCGAGGCTGGAGGGGATTTCATCACGTAGATCACATGGCCAGAACCAGATCTCACACATGACCCCGGGCAGGAATTCCCCAGTGGCTCACAGCCAGGGCTTACAGAGTGGAGACGAAGTCCCGCTGCACCCAGACACCCTGGAGAGATGCAAACTTCCCTTGCCCTCTGCATGTCACAAGGTGGGGTGCCCTGCTCTGTCTGGAAATCTATTTCCTTAGGATTTGTGGGATTTCAGAAGCAGCAGGGTTTGGTTGTAATTGGACAGCAGGTCTGAAAGTCACTGAGGCAGGAGGGGTGAGCAGGCATGCAACAGGTCTTAATCACACAAACCTCCTTCCAGCAGGGAAGCAGCTAAAATTATCTTAATTTTTACTTTTCCTGCCCCAGAAGATTTCTTGTACTCACTACACTACTTCAGGAAATCCACCTGAATAGGCACCCACGGGATCTGGGCTCCCAGGGCTGCCCAGAGCTGCGGGAGGCAGCAGGAGTGAGACACCAGGTGCCTCTTCCATGAAGGGCACGGCTAGCAGGAACACAAAGGACATGGATTCCCAATGCCAGCAGCTGCTGCATGGCGAGATAACGACCTGCAGGAAGTCTTGGAGAACAATTCTAAAAAAGAATCCAATGCCAAAGCAGGAAGGTGGGATCACAAGGAGAAAAGGCCTCCTCCTGACAGGGAGGGATGTGGGAACAGCATCACAGTACTGCCGAGATGCCCATCAAGTTGCGGAGCTCTGATCACAGGCTGGGGCAGCTCTTGCATCCCTCAGTTCCCAGCAGCCAGGCTTCTGTGCCAGCCTCTCAGCCCACAGCTCCTCCTCCAGACCATGTGGCCGCTGCCTACGCCCTCCACACCAGCTACAAGGGGATTTTAGTCCCAAGGCTGTGCCTCATTGCCCCAGGCACCAGAGCACCCAGTATTCCCCAGCACAGGACCATCCCATGTCAGCCAGCCCAGCTGGAAACACAGTTTGAGACTAGATCAGACATCATTTAGATCGAGTTTGGCCACCCAAATTAAGCAAAAGTCCCATCACTAGCTCAGAACAACGAGCCACACCTTACATTCCCATCTCAGTGAGACTCTAGAGGAGGTGAGAGCCCAGCAATGCCCAGCACTAGAAGGTGACATGCAGAAAGTGGACATGGCTGTGTCAGGAGCTTTGGGAAATCTCCTGAAAGTGAACGGCAGATGAATGATTCACAGCCAAGTGCACAAAGCTGGCCTCACTCGCACTGCTCCCGCCGGGTACTGCCAGGCACAGCCCAAAACTGCAGCCCAAGCACAGCAGGAATGCACGAGGGCTCACCCCACAGCCAACACAGAGGCAGCTCTGAGGACAGGGTCACTGCTGTCCCCGTTCTGACAGAGGCCAGGTTAGCAGGACATCGCTGCTTGGAGCAACAGTCAGTGCAGAGCACCCGTGAACTGGAAAGGCTCTGTGCAACCAAGCTGTGAAGCTCCTGAGAAATCCGGAGTTTATGTTGGGACACGAGTTATGTTTGGACTTCCCACAAGAGCTGTGTTGGGAAGGCAGAGAGCCACCAAGGACTGACATCACACTGACCCACAGCGAGCACAGGGACACCAGCCAACGTCTGGCCAAACACCCCAAGCGTGCCCCTGGGACAGGCTCCCAGCTCCTCCCCAGGTACTGCTGGTGCTGCTGTCATGGTCAGGAGATCCAGCACATGGAGCTTTGCCATCAGCTCTTGCCCAGCTCAGCTCAGCACAATCCAGATCTTTTCTGCTTCCTCCAGACCTGACCACGCGTGCCCCCTCCTCACCAACCTCATTCACGTGGGCACACCACAAGCAGCTGAGAACTGACTGAACCAAACCCTACACAAGCCTGGCTCCTGCCAGAGTAGCTCCTGATCACAGGGAGGGGTAGGTGGAGCTGCCAAGTGGGAAGAGCTGCACTGTCCCTGCCTGCAGCAACCACAGCTTGTATTGGATCAAGGGAACTGAAACTGCAGCCACAGAGACTCCAAATTCTCTCCTGACCCCACCTCCAAATCCTGTTCTTCCCCTGTGTACCTTCACATCCCCAGATTTTCCTCTTTAGCCACAGTGCCGAGTTCTTGCCCCTAGAGCACCAGGAACCTTCACCTCCCCCAGCACAGCACCTCCAACTCCATCCTGCTCAGCTCCCAGCCATCAGGACCATCCTCCAGCCTTCCTGCTACAGTTTCACCATCTCTCCCAACTCCTATTGATCAGGGCATCAGGCAATGGCCTTTTCTGATTCTTCCCCAACATGGGATTCTTCATCTGTAAGCTGGGCAAGGTGAGAGCTGCACCTGGCAAAGATGCCTCCAGATGACTTGGGCCACAACACAAAACTGGTAAAAACAGGGGATGTATTTCTTCAAGTGTGCTAAATGCTTCTTCAGCTGTGCTTTGGCTCTTGCCCATCACTCCTGGGGGTCCAACGTCTCCCGTCGCATCAGAATCTGCTCCAGGACTCTTTCCAGGCAGATCCTTTTGCTTGTGCTGCTCATGCCAGGCACTGGCACCATGAGATGCTGAGCAGTGCCAGCCCTGCTGACAACCTCAGCCAGGCCAGGACACATGCAGCAGTGCAGGACCCAGGGTTCTCACTTGCCAGCAGGTAAAGCAGCCCAGGAAGCACTTCCCAGTGCCTTAGGAGCCTCTCCTGGGAGTCAACCCTGAGACCACAGCACCCCTCACCCAAACAACACAGAGTGCACGATCAGAACAGGAGCTGCTCTGAGAAATGGAGCCCCTCTGCTCTGGAGCCAGGCCGGGATGTTCACCTGGAAAGAAGAAGGCTCCTGGAAGACCTTAGAGCTCTTTCCAGTGCCTAAAGAGGCTCTGGGAGAGCTGGAGAGGAACTTGGTATAAGGGACTGGAGTGACAGGACAAGGGGGAATGGCTTCCCACAGACAAGAAGGCAGAGTTAGATGGGATATTGGAAAGACATTTTTCCTTGTGAAGGTGGTGAAGCCCTGGCACAAGCTGCCCAGAGAAGTGGTGGCTGCCCCATTCCTGGAAGTGTTCAAGGCCAGACTGGACGGAGCTTAGGGCAACCTGGTCTAATGGAAGGTGTCCCTGCCCATGGCAGGGGGTGGAACAAGATGGTCTGTAACCCAAACCATTCTCTGGTTCTCTGATTTGCCCAACCTCTCATTCTGTGCTCTTTGAACCACTTTTGCACTTAACTTCCAGCAAATCTGGAGACCACAGTGCCAGAGGAACCTTGCCCTGAATGCAGGGGTAATACAGCAGCAGCCACACAGAACACACAGCTCCGGCCCTGGAGCAGGGATGTGCTGATGGCTTTGGAGTTTGCAGCTCCCCCTGCGGCACCCCAGCACCATGGCCTGTGGTTTCCCAGCCCTCGGGAACTCACAGGCATACATAAACAGGGCACTTTTCTGCAGAGGTCATGGAATCAGCAGGAAAAAGCTGGCTAAGCAGAACGTTCTCCTTTCCAAAGGGTGTAATTTACTTGAGGCTGATTCAGCAGAGCGAAGACATGGCGAGCCCTGAGTGCAGCCTGGCAGTGTGGGGCTCCCGGAGCCTGGCACGACTGCAGGGCTCCAACGAGGAGGGTCCTCATCTTCCTCCAGAAGATCCTGCTTCAGTGGCAACCCCTGCCTCAGTTTGCTTTGTGAATAAGCACATCAGGAGCCAGTTTCAAAAGACGTTGGGAAAGGATGGAGCATGGATCTGGAAGACTTGTGCTGGAACTGAACAGAATGATGAAGTTCAGCCAATTTAACTCATGAGAAAGAGAGACAGCAAAGTGGCCTCAGTAACTGGTACAAGTGGCTTTAAACATGAAAATGCTCAGTATCAAAGCAGTCCTTCCTAAGAGAGAAATGCAGAAAATACCCAGGATGTTGGAGATGCCAGCTGGAAAAGTCACAGCAATTATTGACAGCAAGACAGATTATGATGGAGTAAACTCCTGAGGCAGAGGCCCAGGTCTGTACCTTCAACAAGCCTTAGCCAGAGACCTTATTTTTTAAGGCTAAAATCCTGGCATGGGCTATTTACACCAAGTGACCCAATGGTCTGTGCTGGCCTCACACCCAGTCAACACCCAGGCCCTGGAGTGATGTAGAGCCAGCAGCAGGGCAGCCCCTGCCCAGCAGAGCAGATGTGGAGGTCACAGACATCCAGGCTGCTCCCAGCCACCACAGACATTCTGCAGGGCTTCTCTCATCCCCAGCCTCTGCCAGAGCAGCAACAGCTGGAAATTGTAGAGGAGAACTTTCCCAAACTGACCCTGCTTCTCAATTTGCAGAGAGGAAGCCACATGGGTTTACGGGCAGGTGGGAGAGGTGAGGAAGGACAATGAAGGGAAAAAACACGTGCTCCAAGTAAAGCTGACTACAGAGAGATTCCTCGTCCTGCTACCTGGAAACCAAGTCCTCACCATGGCTCAAACCCTCTCCAAGCTTTCCCAGACAGCTGAGCTTTAGGTGGGCTGCAAGGCATGTGCACAACCACAAACGTCAGAAGAAAATTCCCATCATCTGGCAAAAGCTCTGTTGAGGGAATCTCACCTACTACTTATCTCCCTTCTACCTCTCCCTCCTGCCTTCGCCACTTCACACACCCAGAAAACCTCTGTGTAACCATCTCTTCAGTCCCACATCATGATCTTCTTTTGTTATTCCATCCTGCTGGTGCTGTCTCTCCCACCTGTCCACGGATCCATGCTGGTTCCTGCGGCCCCATGCTGCTCACAGCCTGTCCTGGATGTCCCTCAGGTAACCCCCTGCGCCAGAGACATTGCTCACCCTCCTCAAACCCGCATTCTGATCGCTGCTCAAAGTTCATTTCTAGGAAAGAAATTAAGCGCTGTGCAATTACTGCTCTAATTACAGCCTCTATTAATACAGTTCTGTCTGTAGCCTGTCCCAGAGTCGTGACGTTGGAGGCCACATTTACTGCGAGCAGGGCTGCACCAGCCTCAGGTTGGTATCATTTTGCTTTATGCAGATACGAAATCTTTTATAGAACTCAGCAGCTTGCAGCAGTCTCCACAAATTGGCAAGGAAAGCAGCCTGGGATGAGGGAATCGCTTTCTGCAAGCCCCCTGAAAATCTGTCCAAATTTGGTGGTTAGAAACTACCAAAAAACTCCAGGTCCTGCCTGTGATGCAGCTGATGCTGGCGACCAGCCCAACCTGCCATCTCCCCCAGCCCCAGTGCCCCTCAGCCCCTCTGCCCCCATCGCCTCCAAATAAAGCTCCAGCTCAAGGAGGAGACCAAAGCAGAGCAGATTTCCCTTTCCTCCTTCCCACAGTGGCACCACTGACCATGATGCTGACCATGATGCTGACCTGTGAGCAGGCGCAGCTGGCTCTCATCCCGTCGTGGGCTCCAAACTTCTCAGGAGAGGCTTGTTCCCCAAGACTGGGGGGCTGGCAGGGCTCTGGCTGCAGCAGCCCCCAACACCCACTCCACTGCCTGGTTCTGTACAGCTCTGCCAACGCCCGTGGCTCCACTGCCGGCATGGCTGCAACAGTGACACCCTTGCAGTGACACCCCAGCAGAGACACTGGCAGCCCTGGCCCCCGCAGAGGGTGGGCAGCTTGGACCCCCTGCCCCTGCTGCAGCATAGCACTGCCTTTGACTTTTCCCCTCCAAAAATGAAGGAATTGCCTAGAGGAAAGGAATCGGGCAGGAGGACATGAGCAAGTCTTGCAAGACCCGGTGCTCAAGTTTTAGAAAATTGAATCTGGGGTTTCACTGGCAACTTCCATCATGGATTTTCAGACCATGAACCATCGTTCCAGTCACTAACTCTGATCTTCAGATCAGGAACATCAACATACAAAATCCTCTTCCAGACATTTCTGTATGAAGCCCCAAACCTGCAGTTAAGAAGGAAAATCCCTTCCAGACCAAGGCACTCAATGGAATGATAACATCTCCAGCAAGGCTCTCCTAGCCATTAATTAACCCCTGTTAATTCACTCACACACACCTGGCAACGGGTCACAGGTAACTGTGTCATCACAGTGCACATTTCACCAGGATCAGAATTCATCCCAGTGCCTGGCAGGTATTAAGGGAATGCAGCCCAGACAAGGAAATCTGTGGGATCCTGCTACAAATCCACAGGGAAGGCTCAGAGGAGACAAGATGGGGCTGTGGCTTGAGCAGGGAAAGGCCCTGAGGACACGCAGCCTCTGGCACCATCCCACAGCCCTGTGGACACCAGGTGAGCCGTGTCACGGCCAGACAGGTGCAGGGCACCCCTCAGCCCTCATTCTGGGTGACACAGGGTGCTTCGGGAAGCCCCGACAACCTCAGCAGCGCACAGGCGGCCGGTGTGTGTGTTCACACCTTCCTGAGCAACAGGAGGAACCACGCAGCAGAGGAGTTGCTAAGAGACGCGCGCCTCCCACCACCGTTCCCAGCACCCGCTCCCGTGGCTGGGGGCGCAGGACGGGACGCGCCCAGCACCCCGGGTGCCTCAGCATCCCCGCAGAGGGACAAGGGGCAGAGCCACGGTGCCCGGGACGGCTCTGCCCACAGAGGTGACCCTGGGAGCACCTCAGGCACAGCCCCGCCACGTCTCAGCCGGCAGCTCCTCTGTCCCACAGCGCAGGAACCACGCACAAGATCAGATCGTGTCACCAGTGACCTCGGGGCTCCCACCACAGCTGTCATCAGAGGCACAAACCAGGCAGAGCTGCAGGAGCCCCATGGGATCGGGCACAGCACAGTCCTCCCCCAGCAGCCCACTGTGACTCCCCCAGCTGGACTGTGGGACCGCACTGTATCGAGCTGAGCCACCGCCACAGCCTGTGCCAGCCTTGCACTCCCACCCATCTCCATCCAGCCTGAGCCCCTTTCCTCTCCTCGAATTCCATCAACCCAACAGCTTTCTGTGGCTGAAGACCCCCACAGAGGTGGAAAAGCTCCTCCAGCATCAGCCCAGGGTTTTACATCCTCCCTGTCTTAACCCCACTGAGTGTCCTTTGTCCTTGCACCATGACACCAATAAAACAAATTCTGGGATTTACATTCCCTCAACCCATGCAACCTTTCAGACCTTCTTACAGTCCACCTTCCTTTCCTCCTTTCCACAGAAACCCAAAAGGACCACAGTGGGATGCAGGCCTCTGGAGAAGCACCCAGGTACTGCTCCCATGCAGCATCACCATGGTGGCCAGCACCCCTATAGCAGGGCCACCACTCCAAAACCACCTCGTGTGCTCCTGCAGTGACATTCCTGGCATGAGGCAGCAGGAACGGAGCTGAGCACACTGCCACCAAGCAGAGACAACAGAACCCAGGGCAGGAAAACGGCAGCGCTTGGCAGGCAGCGCGCTGGACCAGGGCTCCTCACGGAGACCAAAGGCACCCGCGGCCCTGCCGCCTTCCCTGCTGTGGGCTAGCTGCAGAAACCTGGAGGTTTGGGCTCACCGAGGGCAGGGGGCCCCTCAGGCTGGGGGGCTGTAACAGCCTGCCGGCCCACAGCGGGCCTCAGCACAGCACGATCAACCTTCCCCTCCCCTCGGCTCCACCGCAGCCTGCCGGCTCCACCGCAGCCACTCGCCCATCCTGGCCTCCAGCTCCATCCCAGTCCCCCGCCTCACCTCAGCCCATCGGCTGCACCGCGGTCCCTCACCCATGGCGGTGCCCCAGCTCCATCGCAGCCCCTCGGCTCCATCCCAGTCCCGCAATTCCCTCTCAGCCCCTCGGCTCCACCTCAGCCCCTCGGCTCCATTGCATTTCCTCAGCTCCTCTGCAGTTCCTCGGCTCCATCCCTCCCCTCGCTGCCGGTTCCCGGGACGCGGGCTGCAGCTTTCTGCATTTCTAATATTAACGGGTTCCGGCGGACGCCGTTCCCGGTCGACGCCGAGTACAACCCCCCCCGCCCCGATGCCGGACCAGCGCCCGCCCCCGCCCGCCGCTCCCGGCAGAGGCCGCGGGCGGAGTCCCCGGCCCTGCGCAGGCCCGGCCGCGACCACCATCGCTGCGGGGCCGGGGCCGGGGCCGGGCCCGGGACAGGGGCGGCTGATGAGCGTGTCCCCTTCTCTCCGTCCCTGCCGGCCCGCCTGGCCCCCGCAGCCCCGTCGCGCCCGGCTCCGCTGCCGGCGGCGGGGGCGCGGCGCCCGTAAACCCCGGGCCCGTGCAGGCCG
>WAAE01009007.1:63306-91673 GCA_013400495.1 Nicator chloris
CCGCCTCCCGCCCGCTCCGCCCCGCCCCGCCCGCGTCAGCGGGACCGGCCCCGCGGCGGGCGGGGAGCGGGGCAGCGAGGTGGGCAGAGCGGGGAGCGGAACCGGGCCTGGCGAGGGGCTGTGGGGGCACTGGGCTCCGGACAGGGAACGGGGGGCCGGGGCCCAGAGCGGGGGGAGCCGGGACCGGGCGGGAGCGGAGGACTGTCGCTGCCCGGCCCTGCCCCGCTCCGCCGCGGGCCCTGCCCGCCCGGCACCAGGGTGATGGGCGCTTGCCACCCTGCCCGGCCCTCGCCGGGCACGAGTCTCGGCTCCCGTCCCTCAACATCCCGCGGCGGCCGTGGCGGGACACGGCGATGGCAGCGCCGCTGCTGTGCGCTGCATTGCCGCAGCCGGGCCTGGAAACCCCCTGTGCCAGCCTGGAAACCCCCTGTGCCAGCCCTGCCTCCCGCTGCGTTTCAGAGGTCATTTCGGATTTAATCACCCCAAGGCCATTAATGAAGCTGTGGAACGTGACCAGTCCCAAGAGGTTCCTGGGTGCCCGCCAGCTGCTGCCCCACTGTGGTGGGCTCTCCGGTCACCCCCCGGCCACAGGCCGACTGCTGTCACCCTGCTCATATGGTCAGCACAGGCTGCTCCAGGCCACGCTGGTGAGGGCTGGCACGATGGTGGAACTGCCCAGGGCACCACCATGGCGACAGTCCAGCCATCTCAGGGGGTGCCTGTTGGGCAGGGACTGATAACACCCCTCCCATTGTGCCCATCCCTAAAACAGCTTGCCTGGGGTGACCTGGGGCACAGGAAGGCTTTGGCTGGGCACAGGGCCAGCAGCCCCTGGCACCACCATGGGAGCCAGTGGAGCTTGCTGGGGCATCACTTTGAAATGGCTGAGAAACATAAAAAAACAGGATCATGGGCCCTGGCAGATTGAGAAAGTGGAAACTGGGAAAGGAGAAGGAACAGAAAGGTGAGCAGCTGAGGGAACCAAGATTGCAATGGATTTCTCCCTCTGTCCCACTGGGCCCAGAGTCATGGTGGGCAGCAATGCCCCAGTGCCAGGGGGTTTCAGGGGCCAGCTGGGGGCTGGCTCCCACCCTCTGCCCTTCTCTGGGTGATGGTGGGAAGGGTTGGAGGAGGAGGAAGACAAGGAGGAAGAGAACAGCAAGGAGGAGAAGGAGGAGGAGAGATCTCTGGGAAGTTTCTAAATGCCTCCCGGGTCTGGAATCCTCTGTGACTCGGCAGTGGGTGCTGGGGTGTGTGGGTGGGAGAAGCACCTCCCTGCCCTCTCCCCCTCCCTCTTGTGCCCTTTCAGGATTCCTTGAGTGCGTCTCAACCGCCTCTGCCACGAGAAGGGGTTTATTAGAAAACAACTTTTATGAGGGTTTTTTGAAAGCATTTAGAAAATCTGTATCTGTTACAGCACTGGGCTCCCCTCACCCTGCAAGCTCCCCTCACCTACACACCCACCTGCATGCTCCCCAAGGCTTCCAAAGGTCTTTGAAAGATCTGTGAGCTGAAGCTCTGCTCTGCAGGAGCTTCCCTAATGTGTCCGAGGGGATTACCTCCTCGTGGGCTATGCAGGGCCATCCCACCACCCCAACAGAACAGTGCCTGGCTGTGCAATGGCCTTTCTCCAGCCTGCTTTTTGTTTGAGTCTCTTGGTCCTTGGTCAGGGCCTTTTTCTCCATCTTCTGCCATCATCATCATCATCCCAGAATGGTTTTGGTGGGAAGGGACCTTAAAGCCCATCCAGTACCACCCCCTGCTGCAGACAGGGACACCTTCTACCAGACCAGGTCACCCTACACCCCTTCAACTCAGCCTTGAATACTTCCAGGAATAGGCAGCCACAGCTTCTCTGGGCAACCTGCGCCAGGGCCTCACCACCCTCACAGGGAATTCCTCCCCACTAAACCCTGCCCTCAGTCAGTTATCACATAAACATTTATAGGTTGTCTCCATTTCAGCACCTTTGAATGTCCAGGCACGCCACATGCAGCTGCCTCCACCACGTCACCCTCTCAGTCAGGGATTCCAGGATTTATACCTGGTGAGGGATGGGACATCATCATCCCTCCTCCCTCTCTCCCCCTCACCTGGCTGAGGCAGCAGTACAGATGCGTAGAGGTGGCTTTCCCCTGACAGGTGGGCTCTGGCCGCCCCCACATCCCCTGCCCCCTCCTCCTCTTCTTTCTCCTCCTTTGCCTCCTGCTCCTCCTCTTTATCTTCCTCTTCTTCCTTCCCCTCCGGCAGAGATGTGTGATGCCCACGCGCCCCTGCAGCCCCGGCAGGGCTCAGCGCCCTGAGCTGACAGCCCAGGTCTCCTTGGGCCACCAGTATCCTCCAGCACCAGGGATCCCACGGGTGCCTGCCACCTCCCACACCCAGCAGGACACAGGGCACAAGGATGGGATGAGACAGAGGTGGACACGGGCGGAGCATCGCCCAGCCCCAGCCTGTGTGGATGGGCCCCCGTCCCTGCCAGCCCCTGTGGAGTGGGACCCCCCAGTCAGCCAGTGCTGGAAAACTGGGGCCTGGAGTGTTGCTGAGGTGCAGAGGGACAAGAGCAAACAGATGGAGCTGAGGCTTAGCAAAGGGGTGGGAAAACCCAGGAGAGGAGTTCAATATGCTGAAAAGGCAGGAGCGGGTGGGGACTAGCCCTGGCTTTCAGGAGCAAACGTTCCCTCAGGGATGGCCAACCACCTGCCCTCTGCAGACACAGGCCGCTTGAAGATGTAAACTGCTTTTCAGGATGGATTTCACCCTCAGATCCTGAACTTTCTCTGCTCCATCTGCAGCACTTCCATCTGACGCTGCAGTTCGTGAGTGCCTCAAACCAGTGCTGCTGCCAAGAGGAGCTGCCACCTCCTCCACTACCTCCTCCTCCTCCTCCTCTTCCTCCTCCTCCTTTTCCTGCCACTGCTCCCACCCCCAGACCAGCCACCCTGGTACCTGTGGTGCCCATGGCAGTGGGGTGGAACAGGATGGGTGTGAAGGTCCCTTCCCACCCAAAGCATTCCATGACACCAGACAGTGCCAGAGCCCATGCGGGGCAGCAGGAGGGTCCCCACAGCAGACTCCCAATGTCCACCCAAGGGGCAGGGCTGGGGAGCAGCACCTCCAGGACAGAGCTGAAGGGAGGCCAAGGCCCAGGTCCGAGCAAAATGGGCAGAGAGGGGGGGTCCCGGGGGCTCTCCCAGGCTTTATGGCTTCTCAGTGCACTGGGACTGAGGTGTTTGATCACTCTTGCAATAAAAACTGGAGCTTTCTTTCTGTGGGGACATCTCTGTTGGCAGAGCTGAGGGCACAGCTAGGAGACACTGCTGGGGACACTGTTGCCCTTTCCCAGACTAAGGGGAGCAGGAAACTCCATCCATCTCTGGGAGGCTCGGGCTGCCTGCCCTCCTGTGCACCCAACATTGTTGTGGCTCCTGTTCCCAAACGCATTGACACTGCTGCATGGCAGCATTCGGGGGGAAAGAGGTGTTTAATGTCACCCTCCAGTGACAGGGACTGTTCTCTCTGGGCTGGGGATCAGCCAGCAGCTTTCCCCAGAATAGCTGCAGCTCTTTAATCTCACTCTGGAACAAGGAGGTACCGGCTCCACCATTAATCCCATCCAGATCCACGCCATGTGGCTGTCAAATGGCAAATCCAAAATCCACTGCTCAGCGGCTGGAGCATCCCGCTGTGTCCCTGCCACGAGGCTCTGGGCAGCTCTGGGCGTGGAGCAGAGTGTCCCAGCCAGAGGTCAGGTGTTCTTCCCTCACTGTGCCAAGGACACAACCTGGCTGCTGGTCTCGTAGTTTGACCACAGCTCACAGGACCACAGTGGTCTGTGCCCCTCGTTGTGACCCACCACGATGCCAGCGGCCATCTCAGAGCACCCCGTGGATTTTGGTGACATGTTCCACTGTGGGTGTCCACCTGCACATTGAGGGGCCCTGGGATCCTCTTCTGGGCTGGGCCGGGCGGGTCCCATCAGCCCTGCCTCTGCACCAACCAGGGACACCACAGGGTGGACATCTGTGTCTGGGCTGGTGTCCCAGTGTCCCCAGTGCCCCACTGGGGCAGAATCCCTCCGTGACCGCACTCTGGTCACAAGCCCGGAGGAGCTGGACTCTCCAAATTTGTGAGCTTTGGGAAAAGAGGCTGAAAATGGAACAAGGTGGGTTAAACCCCCCCGGGCACTGTGGAGGTCCTGAACAGAGCTCAGGGTCAACAATCCCAGCAAGGCCTATGGGACAGGAGGGGGCTCAGCCAGCAGGGCAAGAGGTGTCTCAGCCCAGCCATGGGGGGACACCACAGGGAGAAACACTGGGGAAAGGTGAAATGGTGAGTAAAGAGGAAATGGAAGGAGGGCACCATGAACCCTGGCAGAAACACAGTGGGGGAGCCCTTCTCATGAAAATGTTTTCCCCAATATCCAACCTAAACCTCCTCTGGCACAGCTTGAGGCTGTTTCCACTTGTCCTGTCCCTTGTTCCCTGAGAGCAGAGCTCAACCCCCACCTGTGCTGTCAGGGAGTTGTGCAGAGCCACAAGGTCCCCCTGAGCCTCCTTTTCTCCAGGCTGAGCCCCTTTCCCAGCTCCCTCAGCCCCTCCTGGGGCTCCAGCACCTTCCCCAGCTCTGTTCCCTGCCCTGGACACACTCCAGCCCCTCAGGGTCTTTCATGTCATGGGGGTCCCAATACTGAGCTCAGGCCTCAGCAGTGCCAGCCCAGGGGACGGGCCCTGCCCTGGTTCCTCCTGTGCCAGGGGAGGCCGGAGCCCCCTGCCACAGCCCCAGCCCAGCGGGGCAGAGCTGCACGGAGGGGCTGGGACACCTCTGGGTGCTGCTATCTGGGGGCCCCCACCCTGCTGACCCCTGGGACCACCTCACTGCCACTTGTGGAGCCCAGGCAGGACAGGGGGTTCCCATGTCCAGAACTGGCCATCACTTTAGATCACCAGTCTTTCAGGAGAACATTGAGAAATCCAAGGGATTCAGAGCAGCCCTGGGCAGGGCAACACGAACGCTCCCTGGTTCCTCAGCAGCAGATTTAAGGAGCACAATCTGCTCAGCCTTTCTGGGAAACTGAAGGTGACTGGATGACACTGGGGAAGTACTTTCAGGGGAATATTAAACAGCTTCTTAATCGAGGCAGGGAGGATAGAAAGTCTCACTCTCTGAGAGCTGAAGCCAGACAAATCCACAGTGACAACCAGACACCAGATTTATCAGGGAGGGGATGAACCGCTGGATAAACCCTCAAATCTGAGCAGACAACCCCTGCAGCAGTGGATTTGGGCTTATTCCAACATTGGGAAGGGATAAATCCCAGTTCTCTGCCTGCACGGATCAGTCATGGTTTAAATCTGCTGCTGCTGTCACATCCATTGCTCTGACAACCCCAGAAGCTCCAGGATGGACATGGATTTTGCTTTACTTGGAGTGGGGATCCCTCACCTGCAGCCTGTCCTTCTCACCCAGAGGCTCCCACAGAGAATCCCAGAAAGGAAATCATGAATTCCCTCCTGGGAGGCCCCCAGCTCCAGATACCCTCAGCAGGAGAGGGCTGCTCTGGCACGCTGGTGCTTGGTGGTTTTATCCTGATTTCATCCTGATTTCATCCCTAAGAATTCCCAGGAAAAATAATACGGAGGATAAAATCCTCCTGATCATAT
This sequence comes from Nicator chloris, assembly GCA_013400495.1. Lineage (NCBI taxonomy): Eukaryota > Metazoa > Chordata > Aves > Passeriformes > Pycnonotidae > Nicator > Nicator chloris. The sequence continues at coordinate 68,970 of WAAE01009007.1, forward strand.
CTCAGGAAATATCAGTGCCACGTCAGTGAGGGACCCATGGAGGGGACACCCTGGGGACAGGGGACATTGTTGCCCAGAATTTCCCTTTGACCCACAATTATCCTTTATGGGAGAGTCAGTTTGTTCCCATCTCCCCCATCTCTGTTGCTGTATTTCCATGGTTGGACTTCTTCACCTAAAAGTAAGAATTTTTGACATAAAACTAAGAACTTTTCACTTAAATTTAAGAATCTTTAAGAATCTTTAAGAATCTTAAATTTAAGAATCACCTAAAATGAACATTTTCTAGCCTATAATTAAGATCTTTTCACCTAAAATTAACAAATTTTAACCTAAAATTAAGAATTTTTTATCTAATATGAAAGATTTTAATCAGAGCCTGCAGGTGGTTTTGGGCACCCCTGGGGAATCACTGCTCCAGAACCACTGAGGGTAGAAAACTCAGAGATGCCCAAGCCCACCCGTCCTCAGAATGGCCATGGCCACCGCTGCCCATGTCCCCAGGTGACACATCCACAGGAATTTAAACATGGGAGTATCTAGAGTATCTGGGAATAATTGGAGCCATACTGGGGGTGACTGGTAGCAACTGGAACTACAGTGGGGTCAAATGGCATCATACTGGGGTTAACTGGGTTCGTGCTGGGAATTACACTAGGAGCAACAGAAACCATACTGGCGGCAACTGGGACCATACTGGGAGCAGCTGGGCTCATGCTGGGGTAATACTGTGACCATACTGGAACTGTCTGGGAACATAGTGCAAGTTACTAGAATAATACCGGGAGGGGCTGGGATCACACTCGCGGTGACTGGAAGTAACCGGGATTACACTGGGAGTGCCTGGCACCGGCCGGGACTACAGCTCCCGGCATGCTCCGCGCGGCGGCCACACCCCCGCTATGGCTCCTACAGCCAGGACTACATGTCCCATCGCCCCCCGCGCCCAGCCGGAAGCGGCGCGATGGCGGTCCGAGCCCGGCCCGGTGTGGCCGTGGCTCCGGCCCCGGTTCCCCGCGGCCCCGCGGGCTGAGGCCGCGCCCGCCCGGTCCGCTCTCCCGGTGCGCCCCCCGGTCCTGCCGCCGCCATGGCGCTCATCGAGGGCGTCGGCGATGAGGTGACGGTGCTGTTCGCGCTGCTGCTGGCGGCCGCTGTGCTGGGGCTCGCCTGGGCCTCCACGCGCGCCCCCGAGCCCGCGGCGCCGCCGACTGAGGCGGCCCCGAGCACGGCCCCCGCCGAGCGCAAGGCCCCGACCCCGGGCCCGGCCCCGGCCGAGGGAGCGGCGGCCTCCGATGAGGCGGCGGGTGTGCGGCACCGGAACCCTCCCGCGGCAACTCCCGAGGGCCCCGCCGAGCCCACGCTGGTGCTGCGGCTCAAGTTCCTGAACGACACCGAGCGTCTGGCGCGGGTGCGCCCCGGGGACACCGTCGGTGCTCTCAAGAGGTAAGCGGGGGGGCGGGCAGGGGCGACTTGTCCCGGCTCGGGGGTCCTCGGACCCCCCCGCGCGCCCCTCCCCTCCCCGCAGCACCTGGGAGGGGACAGCAGTGTCCCGGGGCAGGTGGCCTGTGCCCGGGTACCTGTGCCTATCCCTGGCGGGGCCGTGGGACAGCCCGTGCTGGCAGGTGACACCGGGGGTGGCTGATGGGCACACGCACGCTCGGGTGTGTGGGCAGGGCAGGGCGGGAGGGTCACGATGGGTGCGTTGGCAGCGGCTGAACAGAGGGGACTGCCCTGGCAGGTGACAGCTGGGGCAGGCACACGTATGTGGGGTCAGGTGTGCAGGGCAGGGTGGGCACATTCATAGGGTGTGGATGAAGAAACTGCCCTGGCAAGTGACACTTGGGGTGGCTGATGGGGACACAAAGGCTCAGCTGCGTGGGTGGGGTGAGAGGTCAGCGTGGGCAAAGTCACAGGAGGTGGGTCAGAGGGGCCTGTCCTGTCAGTAGTGTGACCCCTGTCCCTGTCTCCTCCAGGACCTACTTCCCCGGGCAGGAGCAGCAGGTGCGGCTGATCTACCAGGGGCAGCTGCTGCGTGACGATGCCCAGAGCCTGGCAGGGCTGCACCTGGGCCACCTGAGCGTCCTGCACTGCCACCTGTCCCCACCCAGCACGGCACCCACGGCCCCTGGCACCCCCGGTCCCCGCAGTCCCGCGCCCGCCGCACTGGGCGTGGGCAGCCTGGCGCTGCCGCTCTTCGTGCTGCTGCTGGCCCTGCTCTGGTACCTGCAGCTGCAGCACCGTCACGTCTTCACCGCCACCGCCACCACCTGCCTGGCTGGCCTCACTCTACTCGTCACCTTCGTAGCCTTCGCCATGTACCGCAGATAGCACGGCCCGGACCAGCACCTGGGACACGGGGGACCTAGAGCCACACCTGGGACACTTAGAGCCTGCCCAACCCACCGGGGACATGGAGGGCTCTGCATTCAGCCCACTCAATATATCAGGGGCACGTGGGGCCTGCCCACTGTGCCTGAAGTGGGGGGGCTGGACCCTAGTCTGTCCCCCACGGGCCCAGGAATCCCGAGCAGGCGCCCACCTTGCATGCACACAGGGGCTGTTGCAGGAGTGGGGGCTCAGCTACCTCGGGGGAGTCCCGGTGCCCCCTGTGCCTGCATGGAGCATTCCCCCAGCCACTCCGCTTGCAGAAGCTCCTCAGGTGCAGTCCTGCCCGGGGAGGCGTCCGTGCCTGTGGAGCCTTTCCCCGTGGGAATGCATCCTGGCACCTCCCGGGGTGCTGCTCCTGGGGGTTCCCGGTGCCTGGGAAGGGACATGAGCCCTGGGGTGTCGAGGGTCCTGGTGCCGGCGGAATGCGCTTTTGAGGTCCCTGTACTGGGGGAAGATTTGTGCCCCCAGGCGGCCCCGGTGTCGGGGGTGACTGCACTCCCTACTGTCCCGGGGGTTCTGATGCTGTGTTGGGGGGTCTCACCCCCCACCGCCGTTCCGATTAAAGCGGAAAGACTGTGACGGGCCGTGGCGTCCCGGCTGTGCTGCGCCGTGTGTCGGGGAAGGGGGGACAGTGGGTGACCGGGGGCACCGGCCGGGCTGGGGGCGGGGCTCCGGGAGGGGGCGAGGCTCCGGGGGCGGGGCCTGGCGCCTTCCGCCACGCGCTCCGCAGGGCCGTAGCGCGCCTGCGCTGGCGGCACCGCCCCACTCTCAACGAAGGTCTCTCCCATTGGCGGAGGCGCAGCGGTGATTTGCATGCAGCCCGCGCCGGCACCGCCCCGGAAGTGCCGCGCGTGGGGCGGGGCTGCAGGAAGATGGCGGCGGGACTGCGCTCCCGGGCCGTGTCCGTGTCCCGGCGGCGCTGAGTGGCGGCGGTGGCGGCGGGACCGAGCGGCCGCCAGCGCCATGTACGGCCGGGCTGGGCCGGGCCGGGCCGGATGGGGGGCAGGGAATCCCGCCGGGGGGGCCAGGGCGGGCCCGGTGCCGGTGGAGGTCGGGGTATGCCCGGGAGAGGGGCGGGTGCTGTGGGGCGGTGGACGCCGGGCAGGCCGGAGGACCCGGCATCACGGAGCTGGGCGGGTCATGGGCCCAGATAGGGCGGCGGGCCCGGTTCCGGGGAGTTGTGCGGGCGGGGGCGCCGGGGGCGGGGATCCCAGTGGGTTGGGGGAGTGCTCGCCAGTTCGGGGAGTGCCCGCGGCCGCCCGCGCTGCCCGCCGGCTCCGGCCGTCGCACAGTTTCCCCCGTCACGCCCCCACCGGTCTGTCCCGCAGGGTCCTCCGGAGCCGCGGAGCCCCCTGCGCCGCGCCGCCCCCGCCATGCTGTGCCCGCTGCTGTGCCCATGGCTCCGCGCTCTGACCCGGGCGGGCCCGCGGGGCCCGGCTGCCCGTGAGCGCCGCGGTGCCGCGATGTTCCCCGCCTGCTGCTGCGCCGGCAAGGCCAGGCCGCGGCTGCTGCTGCCCCTGGACCCCTACGGCCATGGGCTCCTGCCCACCGTGCACCCGGACTGCGGCCGGGGCCGAGGCCACGGCAAGAGGAAGAGCTGGAACTTCATCCACGAGAAGATGAGCTACGACACGTTCTTCACCATGAAGCGGCTGATTGAGCGCTCACGCAGTGTGGGCGAGGTGCTCCGCTGGGTCACGCAGAACCCGGGCAAAGTGTCAGCTAGTCACTACCCCATAGCGCTTCATAAGCTGGGGCAGCTCCTGCAGCAGCAGCCGGGGCCGCCCATGGGGGCTGGGGACAGCCGTGGGCCCGCGGGGCAGGTGCTGGAGCAGCCCGAGTTCCACGTGCTCTGCCAGGCCATCGTCAGCGGCTGCGCCAAGTTCGACAACTTCAGCATCGTCAACTGCCTGTATGCAGCGGCTGCACTGGGTGAGCCACCCCCGGGGGTCCCACACAGGGTGGGGAGCACANCGGCGCTGAGTGGCGGCGGTGGCGGCGGGACCGAGCGGCCGCCAGCGCCATGTACGGCCGGGCTGGGCCGGGCCGGGCCGGATGGGGGGCAGGGAATCCCGCCGGGGGGGCCAGGGCGGGCCCGGTGCCGGTGGAGGTCGGGGTATGCCCGGGAGAGGGGCGGGTGCTGTGGGGCGGTGGACGCCGGGCAGGCCGGAGGACCCGGCATCACGGAGCTGGGCGGGTCATGGGCCCAGATAGGGCGGCGGGCCCGGTTCCGGGGAGTTGTGCGGGCGGGGGCGCCGGGGGCGGGGATCCCAGTGGGTTGGGGGAGTGCTCGCCAGTTCGGGGAGTGCCCGCGGCCGCCCGCGCTGCCCGCCGGCTCCGGCCGTCGCACAGTTTCCCCCGTCACGCCCCCACCGGTCTGTCCCGCAGGGTCCTCCGGAGCCGCGGAGCCCCCTGCGCCGCGCCGCCCCCGCCATGCTGTGCCCGCTGCTGTGCCCATGGCTCCGCGCTCTGACCCGGGCGGGCCCGCGGGGCCCGGCTGCCCGTGAGCGCCGCGGTGCCGCGATGTTCCCCGCCTGCTGCTGCGCCGGCAAGGCCAGGCCGCGGCTGCTGCTGCCCCTGGACCCCTACGGCCATGGGCTCCTGCCCACCGTGCACCCGGACTGCGGCCGGGGCCGAGGCCACGGCAAGAGGAAGAGCTGGAACTTCATCCACGAGAAGATGAGCTACGACACGTTCTTCACCATGAAGCGGCTGATTGAGCGCTCACGCAGTGTGGGCGAGGTGCTCCGCTGGGTCACGCAGAACCCGGGCAAAGTGTCAGCTAGTCACTACCCCATAGCGCTTCATAAGCTGGGGCAGCTCCTGCAGCAGCAGCCGGGGCCGCCCATGGGGGCTGGGGACAGCCGTGGGCCCGCGGGGCAGGTGCTGGAGCAGCCTGAGTTCCACGTGCTCTGCCAGGCCATTGTCAGCGGCTGCGCCAAGTTCGACAACTTCAGCATCGTCAACTGCCTGTATGCAGCGGCTGCACTGGGTGAGCCACCCCCGGGGGTCCCACACAGGGTGGGGAGCACAGCAGCAGGGGCCAGGGCCCGGGTTTGTGGTGATTTATGTAGAGGTGGATTTGTGGCAGACGGAGCTGTGACCACTGGGGGCTCTGGTCAGGGGGCAGGAGGGCTTGAGGAGGCTCAGCTCAGCAGGGATGCTCTGCTCCTCCAGGGCAGGAGGGCTTAGTGTCCGCAGCTGACCTGGAGGTCGATGCTGGGCAGCCCTGCCTGCCAGGATATGTATCAGCCACTCTTGGGCCATATCTAGTTCCAGCTTGAGTTCCAAGCCCTGAGAACCAGGAAACACCTGAGCACCGATGGGGGAGACCGTGGGTTTGGCTGAACTCTTGGATGGCACAAGCCCCATGTCACCGGGTGTTGCTGTATGGGAGAGAGGATTTGAGGTATTTGGGTTCCTGTGCAGCGTCCTTGGGGTGCTACTGAGCTGGGGAGGCCGCATCCTGAGGGGCTGTGTCCCAGGGAAGGTTGCATCCCAGAGGCTCCTCCTCTGTGGGTTGGGGTGACCCTGCAAGTTCTCCTGCTGCGAGGAAGGGGATGGGGTCTACATCCAAACAGAAGTGGACAGCAGGGCAGTACGGGGAATCTTCCCCTCTGCCTCACTCAGGTGAGGCCCTACCTGCAGTGCTGCTTCCAGCTCTGAAGCCCAACAGCAGAAAGATCTGGAGTGAGCCCAGAGGAGGCCACGGACGCTCCTAGAGATGGAGAGGGACTTTTGAACAAGGGCCTGGAGGGACAGGACAAGGAGGAATGGTTTCTCACTGCCAGAGGTCAGGGTTAGATGGGAATTGGGAAGGAATTCTTCCCTGAGAGGGTTGGGAGGCCGTGGCACAAGTTGCTCAAAGAAGCTGTTGTTGCCCCATCCCTATAAGTGTCCAAGGCCAGGCTGGACAGGGCTTGGAGCAACCTGGGATAGTGGAAGGTGTCCCTGGTCATGGCAGGAGGTTGTAACTGGATGATCTTTAAGGTCTCTTCCAACCCAAACAATTCCAGGATTCTACAATCTGGCAGGTGCCGGCCCTCCTGCCCGTGGCTCCCCCCATCCTGTTCTCGTTCCTGTTCCCCGCAGCCTTCCCAGGCCAGGCTCGGGGAGCAGCCCGGCCAGGGTTGACACAGTAACTCGAGCCCCTGCCGGGGGTGGGGGGCCGGTTCTGCCCGTCGTCCTCAGGCCGGCGGCGCCGGGTGTTTGTTGACACTGAGCCCGAGCTGCCGGCGCCGCTGCCCTCGTCAGGCTCCCCGTGCTGGGCCCCCCTCAGCTCTGCTGTGCCCCCCACTTCGTTCTGCCCCCTTGTCCCTCATTAACACAAACTCCAGCTTTCTTTTGAGGCCTTTTTCTGGAACAAAGCGGCTGCTCAGACCAATTCTGCACATTCCCCCTCCTGAGTTCTGATTAACAATAACCCGCAGTGACTCGCTCTGCACTGCCCTGCGGCCTGTGCCTGCCCAAATCCTGGGGTGATGGGGAACTCCAGGCCCCCTCAACGCTCTTTGCCTCGGCTGAGGAGATGCCTCCTGACAGCCAAGGCACTGAGCCCGTGCCCAGGCCTGGATAACACATCCTGAGCTGCAGGGAAGTGTTTCCTTGGGAGCTAGGTCGCACAAGCTAAAGCTGAGCTGGGAAACAGGAGAAGGTCAAAAAAGCCAAAGGATTAGTCCCTCCTGGAACAAACAGGGTTTAGTTTGGTCACATGGGATATCACAGTTGTTTTCCAACTTTTTTTTATTAACTTTTTGAGGTGAGTTTTTTGAGTGCCCAGAGCCCCTGGAAGTGCTCCAGGCCAGGCTGGATCGGGCTTGGAGCAACCTGGTCCAGTGGAAGTGTCCCTGTCCATGGCAGAGGGCTGGAACTGGGTGGGATTTAAGGTTCATTCCAACACAAAACCGTCTGAGATTTTGGGATTCTATGAATTATTTGTCTTTGAAATGTTTGAGACTTAGGAAATGAACCTTGCTACTGCAGATGAGCTGCAGGGCTCCCATTCCAGTGGGATGGGTGGGAATGACTCTGCAGCTCCATGCAATGTTTTCCATGGTGCAGATGCTCTGATGTTCTGCTGGTGCTTTGCCTTCCCCTCTCTTCCCCTTCTCCATTTGGCCACTGATCCAGCACATCCATCCAGGCATGGCAGTGTCTTCCTGCCCAAGCTCTGGAGGTGATTGTGCCATGGGGCTGTGTCCATGGGGCTGAGCCATGCCCAGGGTCTGAGCCGTGCCTGTGCCCATTTTCCCTGCAGGGCTGCCCGGGGAGTCGCCACTCGTGCGGGTGCTGGAGGACGAGTCCCGCAGCCGCCTGGGCCGCTTCAACCAGAAGGACGTGTCGATGGTGTTCAGCAGCGTGATGCGGCTGCACCCCTCCAGCCCCCACCCGCTGGTGGAGTCCTGCCTCAGCAGCCTGGAGCGGCACCTGGAGAAGGAGCGGCACCCCCAGACCCTGTTCCTGCTGCTCTCCTACTACCGGCTGCGGGCGCAGGCGCTGCAGGGCCACGCGGCCTCTGACCAGCAGCTCATCAACAACCGCAAGATCCTGCGCTTGGTGCGGCACACGCTGGGCCAGGTGAGCGCCATGAGGGAGCACGAGCTGGCTCTGCTGGACGAGATGCTGGCCCTGTGTGCCCAGGAGGCTAACAACAAGGCCCTGGAGGCCATCTTCAGCTCCCAGCTCTTCTACGAGAACCGACAGGAGCGCTTCATTCGCAGCATGGCAGGTGAGGGGTGCCCAGGTGGGGTCCAGCTTTGCCACCTGCATTGAGGGTGCAGGGTTCTGGTCAGGTGGAGGACATGGGAGCCTCTGGCCGGGTGGGGGCAGCCTCACAGATGCCTTCCCTGGCCCTGGGGATGTTTGGGTGGTGACAGCCTCAGCTGGGGCCCTGCTGAGCCCCAGAACTGGAGCAGAAAGAGCCCTGTGTCATGGCCACCCTTGTCACTGACAGCCCAGCACTTTGACAGGCTGGGAGCCCCCATTCCTGTAGGAACTGGGATGGACCAGGAGCCCCCCATTCCTTCAGGGTCTGTTTTCCCATAGTGCCTCTGGGCTGGGCACAGTGGAGTTTTGGTGGGGTTTTGCTGAAGGCCCCACCTGTGCACATTCCAGCAGTGCTCCATCCGTGCCTTCTGGCTGTGCATGACAGGAATCTGCCTCAGCCTTTCACCTGACCCATACCTGAGGGGTTTTAGGAACTGCCTGGCCTTTGAGGTTTTTGGGACTGGCGCTACTGTCCAGTGCTGTCCTCCCATCTGCCTGGGCTGGGGACAGAGCTGGCCCCTGTGACAGCCTCCCCACTGTATTGGCTCCACAGAGTGGCTGCCCCGGAAGGCAGAGAACCTCACCCCCTACACCATGGCCCTCATTGCCAAGTACGTGGCGCGGCACCGGCTGCGTGAGCCGCGGCTGCTCGACACCATCGCCAACTTCCTGCTGAAGCGCGGGGAGCAGCTCGACAGCAAGGTGAGCGCTCGCCTCACCTGTTGGGTCACCTCCATCTGTGGGCACACCTGGGCAGAGGAGCCATGGCCCTTCTCCATCATGATGGGGCATTCCAGGGGACCAGGGGCCAAACCCGGTGGGTTCTGAGCACCCCTCTGTTCATGGCACTGGGCAGGTGGCCCTGACCTGTCCCTTGTCCCACCCCGGCCCCACACTCGTCTCTTGTCGCAGGTGATCCAGAAACTGGTGTTTCCCTTCAGCCGGATGAACTACCGCCCCTCCAACCACAGCGAGCTCTTCCCCAAGCTGGAGGCCATCTTGGAGCAGAAGGCCGGCAGCTCACCACTGGCCACCGTCAACATCCTCATGTCCATGTTCCAGCTCAGCCACTTCCCACAGACTGTCCTGCACCAGGTCTTCTCCCCAGGCTTCATCACCAACGTCATGAGTACGTCAGGTCGGGCCGTTGCCGGGGCGCTCCCGGCTGGCAGCCACAGCTGGGGTGAGGGTGGTCCCCGGCAGCACGGCTGGGTGAGGGGATGGCCATGGCGGTGGGCTCCACGTGCACCGTCCCCGCAGGCAGCCCCTACGCGCTGATCGTGCGCCGGTACCTGTCGCTGCTGGACGCGGCGGTGGAGCTGGAGTTCCGCGAGTACAGCGGCCCCCGCCTCGACCCGCGCTACCGCGTCCTCATGTTCGAGCACGCCCTGACCGCTGACGAGGCCAACAGAAAGTACAGGTGAGGGGGGCCGGGGGAGTGCCCCTCTGCTGTCCTCGCCGGGGGGACAGGGCGTCTGTCACCTGCTCTGGCGGGATCCCACATGGTGCCGGGGTGAAGGCCCGTATGGCAGTTCCAAAGCCTGTGGGGTGGCGCTCCACAAGAATTGCAGAATTGTTTGGGCTGGGAAAGCCTCGGACACCTCAGTGGAGAAGAGGTCATATACAGGGAGAACTGGTTTGGAAACGCCTCCAAGTCCAGCCAGAGTTACCAACAGCAGGGGGCAGAAACTGGGTGCAGAGGCTCCCTGTCCAAGGCATTCTCGCAGCCAGTGCACTCTCTCTGCCACTCCAGCCCCACCACACCCCAAGCATCTCAGGGATTACCACCTGCTGGAAGCAGGACGTACAGGAGGTCAGGAGACTGGCGTACAGGTGAAGGCTTTCAGATTGACAATGAGGAGAGCAAAAAATCGGATGATGAAAATGCATGCTGCACATCTTCCTCAGCAGGACCTAGGCAGAGGAGGAGGAAGGGTGCTTGCATAAAGGGACTGCACATCTGGATGAAGATGTCATAACAGTGCTGGATGACCTGGCCCCTGAGTCCACCTGTCCCCCAGCACTGCTAAGGCCACCACTGACCATGTCCCCAACTACCACATCCATGTGGTTGTTGAATTCCCTCAGGGATGGGGACTCCCCCCTGCCCTGGGCAGTGGTGCCAGGGCTGGGCAGCCCTTTTGGGGGACTTTTGGTGTCCCAATACTATGAGGAGCTTTTCTGCAAAAGGAACTGGAGCCCATCCCCTCTTGACTCCCAACAACAGCGCCTAAAGCTCCAGCCCTGCGTATCCTGCTCCTGGGGGTTCCCATCTCCATGGCAATGTGCTCACCACCAGCAGTGCTGGGGGGATATCTCAGTCCCTGCAGTGCCCCCCTGATTGTCCCCTCCTTGCAGCTACAAGGGGCTGGTGGCCGAGGCGCTGCGACAACTGGTGGGGGAGGAATGCTACCGGCAGGACGAGGTGCTGCCCCCTGGGTACTGCACAGGTAACCCCCCTGGGCTGTGGGGAGAGGGCTGCCAGGTGGGGTCTGGGGGCTGAGGGTGGGAGGTCATTTGGGGCACAATGAGCTCTGGCTGCTTTGTCACTGCCTTAGGGACAAAGCTCCCTGAGCCCGGAGGGTCTCCCCTGTGCCTCTGTTTGTTGGCTCAGAGTCCCAGCTGGGGCACAGAGTTCCCGAGCCCGTGTCCCATCAGTTGCTGATTCCTGTTGTCTCCCCTGCAGACTTCCTGCTGTGGATCAACCGCTCAGGCACAGTGCTGCCTCTCTCACGTGTTCCAGCAGCTTCCAGGGCACTGCCAGCCACCTCCCCCGTCGCCATGTCCCTGCGGTCCAGTGTCCTTGCCCTCACCTCAGATTTGCAGGACTTTGCCCCGTTTGCTCCAGAGACGCCCAGCAGCTCCCCAGGCCCCCGGGAGAGCGGCCGGGCTGGGCGGTTCCTGCCGGCGCTCTGCCCGGCCCCGGGGGGGCCCTGCTTCCAGCCCCCCTCGGACTATTACTGCGGGCTGAGCAAGGAGCCGTCCCTGGCCAGCCCGGGCAGCTCCACGCTCAGCAGCCCCTCCGAGTGCCTCTCGGCGCCGCCGCCCGGCACCCCCGACTGCTCCCCCCGCACCTCCACCACCTCCCTCTTCCAGTTCCCCATCGGCAAAATCCTGGAGGAGGAGGAGGAGGCCGCCAGCTGCCCTGGCCAAGAACATGGCTGCTTCCAGGGGGAACAGACTCAGGAGCAAGCTGAGGAGCAGAGCCCCCCAGGCAGCGAGGACACCGGCCCCCCGCCCTCGCCGTGCCGGCCCAGCCCCAAGCGGAGGCCGGGCGAAGGGCCCCAGGGTGCCGAGGAGATCCAGAGGTAGGAGCAGGAGCACATCCCCCGACTATGTCCCTGGTCCCTTCCAGCAGGACAGCCACCCTGGCACTGCCTTGGGCTCCTGCTTGCTGAGACACTCAGCCCTGGCCCCTTCCTGCCCAGTGCCTTGGGGCACCCACAGATCCATGTCCCCACTGCCCTGGGGTGCTGGATAGAGCTGTCCCTGCCACCGGCAGGGTCTGGGGTCATTTGGGGTGCTGCTCTTCAGCTGCCACGGTGCTGGGGAGCAGGGGTGGGGTGATACTGTGGCGTGGGGTGACACTGCGCTCCCCCTGTCCCCTGCACAGGGTGGTGCTGTCGGTCAATGACAAGTGGCACTACTGCCAGAACTCCGACATCCTGGTGGGCTCGCGGGCCATGAGGGACCGGCACCTGCGGCTGCTGGGATACTGTCTGGTGCAGGTAAGTGGGGACTGCCCCCACCTCCTCGGGGCCAGGGGACACAGTGGGTGATGGCCTATGAGCTGGCATCTGATGGGCTCAGAGCTGGCATTTCCCTGGAAGGATGGGTCTGGACCTGGCATCCCCAGTGTAAACACTCCTGTCCCTGTGAGAGGAAGCAGGGGTGACTCATCCTCATGTCTCCTCGCCCTCCCCTACCCCATGCAGGACTTTTTCCATGCAGCTGGTGGGTGACACCAGCCCTGATGGAAAGCAGAGACAAGGGACAGTCTGTCCTGTGAGCTGAGACCCAACCTGAGTGAGGGGAAGGGGAGGGTGTTCAGCCCAGGCTGCCAGGCACAGCCACAGTTGGCAGCATTGGGTGTGGGGCCTCAGGGTGAAATCGAGTAGGGGGACATACATGTGTCCATATGTGGTGACCTGTGATCTCAGGTGCCAAGGGGCAGGAGGGAGCTTGGTTCACCTTCTGTGCCAGAGCCCTGCCTGCCCTGGTTCCAGCCCCAGCTGTTCCCTGCTGAGTGCTGGGACTGGAAGAGCCCTCAGGTCTGCAGCTCCTTTGGCAAACTCCAGGTGTTTAGGATCTGCAGCTCCCACGTGTTTGTTTGTGGGTGGTTTTAGCCTGAGGATGAGTCTTTCTGAGGAAAACGGCACTGGAAATGAGCCCTCAGTCCTGTTCACTCTTGCACTGCAGAGAGGACCAGGATTACAGCAGTGCTTCCACCACATCATCCCACAGCCAAACTGTCTCAGCCCCTGCTGCTGCCAGGCCGTGCCAGCCCCAGCTCCTCATTCTAGAGCTCAGCAGCCCAGAGCCCCGTGTTTGTGCAGAGCTCCAGAGTCCTGTGACTCTGCTAAGGAATCACCTGGGAGCTGCCCAGCAGCATAGCTGGGCTGGGAGCAGGGCCAGCTCTCCCTTGAGGTCGTGTTTGGGCTAGCCAGGGCTGTGTCCCTCCTGCAGAAGGCACACAGGGACCCAGCTGAAGGGACCTTAAGGCCCACCTAGTGCCAGCCCCTGCCATGGGCAGAAACACCTTCACTATCCTAGGTGATATTATTGCTCCAAGCCCCGTCCTGCCTGGCCTTGGGCACTGCCAGAGAGCCAGGGGCAGCCACAGCTTCTCTGGGCACCCTGTGCCAGGGGCTGCCCACCCTCTCAGCCAGGAATTCCTTCTCAATATCCATCCATCCCTGCCCTCTGGCAGTGGGAGGCCATTCCCTGTTGTTTTGTCCCTCCGGGCTCTTAACCTAAGTCCCTCTCCAACTCTCTTGGAGCCCTTTTAGGCACTGGAAGGGGCTCTAAAATGTCTCCCCAGAGCCTCCTCTTTGCAGGTGAACACCCGCAGCTCTCACCTGTGGGTTGAGGGGCTCCAGCCTTCGGAACCTTTATTCCTCCCCTGCGTACCAGCATTGGAGCATGGCTCCCAATGACCCTCCCAGTGCCCTGCTCTGAGTGCTGGTGGGGCCCTCAGGGCTGTTGGACCTGCAGAGTTCCCAGCACCCCCAATACCCTGTCACCTTTCGTGGAGGGTGCTGACAGGGGCCTGAGGCTGGGGTGAGGTTTGAGATTCCAGTTCCTCCCTTTGTATGCCTGCACCACCTGTCCAGGGCTGAGCTCAGGCTGGACAAGCCTGGAGCTGGGCATTGTCTACATTTCCATGCCATTGTCCACACTTCTGTCCATCCCCTCGGCAGGAACCGTGCTGCCCTCCTTTCCCAGGGAGGGATCTGCGTCCTGGTTCTTCTTCCCACCACCACAGAAGGCTGAATGGGGCTGGGGGCTGGAGGTACTGGGGATACAGGTGGGGCCAGACATGCTGTCACCGCTCTGACGTCATCCCTGTCCCCTCACAGCTGCCCTACACGGAGCTGGAGAAGGTGAGTGGCATCGAGGAGGCCAAGCACTACCTGAGACAGAAGCTGAGGGAGCTGCGCTTCTGAGGGACGGATCCGGGGGGTGTGGGGGGCCAGGTGGGTGTTGCCAGCCCCTTCCCCTGTGCAGGGGGATATGGAGCTGCCCCCCATCCTGGGGGGTCAGGGGGATATGGAGATGCTCCCCATCTTGGGGGGCCAGGCTGTGGGGCCAGGCTGTGGGCACCTGCTCCTGCTGTGGGGCTGGGGGAGTGTGAGATTATTTATTGCCGTTATGGGGGGCCGGGGTGTGACTTGAGGGGTGCGGGGGGACGGGGGGGGAGTTACTGGGGAAGGTCCCTCATGGCCCCCCTGCCCCAGCTCTGCCGCTTCAGCCCAGTCTGTTGCTGCAGGGGCTGGGCCTGGCCTGGGCTTCCCTGGGCACTGGGGCTGTGGCTGTGCCCCCCGGGGGCTGCAGTGGATCACATGCAGTGCCAGGAGCGGGTGTGCACACGGGGCTGTTCCCAGGGCCTGGGCCCGGAGGAGGGGGGTGTTCGGGAAGGGGGGATCTTTCCAATAAAACTGGTGAAAAGTGTGCAAAGTCCGGTCTCTTTATTAGTCGAAGGCAGCGGGGGGGGCCCCAGCCCCCACGCCGGTAGCGCCCCCGGGGACTGCTCAGAGCAGGCCTCCCTTGGCAGGGGGGTCCCCCAGCAGCCCTGCCCTGAGCCCTGTGCTCGGAATAAAGCTGTTTATTGCCTTGGAATTGCCTGTTCATAAACCCCGCGGGGCTCAGCTGACGCCCGTTGGTCGGGCGGGAGCCGAGGGGCTGCGGGGGTCCCCGGCGCTCCTGAGGGGGCCGGGGTCTGTCCCGGGGCGTGGGCAGCAGGTGTCCGAGGGCTGTAGGGCGGGGTGAGCCTGGGGCCCGCGTCTCTTTGGCAGGTGCCCTCCGAGGGCCTGGGGCGCGCAGGGCCCGGCGCCGCGGGGCACGGCCCCCGGCCCCTCGGAGCTGGCTCCGGCCGTGCCCGGCGCCCACCGCCAGCCTGAGCCGCAGGCGCCGTCACACCGGCATCGGCATCTCGTTGTACTCGTCCACACCTTCCCGCTCGTCCAGGATGGGCTCGGCCTCAGCGGCGTCCAGCTGCAGGACACGGCGGCTGAGGGGCAGCGAGGGCCGCCCCGGCCCTGCCGTCCCCGCAGTGCAGCGGGCCCCGCCGCCCCTGGGGACAGCGCCGCAGACACTTACACACTTCATCTCCCGCTCCGTGAAGATGCGGCTGAGCAGGCACATGCGGAGTGGCACCGTCAGGATGAGGATGAAGGGGAAGGCGAGGGAGGCCACGGTGGACATGACGGCCCAGAGCACGGCCAGGCAGGCCAGCTGCAGCCCGGTGAACAGGTGCATGCGCAGCGTGCGCACCTGGGCACACAGAGCTGTCAGTGCCCGGGCGCCCAGCCGGGCCCGATGCCCCCATCCCACCGCGGGCACAGCTTGGCCCAGCGGTACCCACACCCCCAGACACGGCCCCCCAGCCCCACCGGGGTCTCGCTGCCCCAGAGTCCCTACTCTGTCCTCCTCTGCCCCCCTAAACAAGGCTGTGCCGCAGCCTGTCCTGCAGACACCGCAGCGCTCCCACGCAAGGGTTCCCCAGCCTGGCTGCTGTCCCGGACAAGGGTCCTGCCCCTGAGGATCCTCCACAGGCCCCCCCCACACCTTTTTGACATAGGTGACATCAGGGTGGTGCTTGGGGGGCATCAGCAGCAGCTGCAGGCGCTCGTAGAACTGGATGCCGTTGAGGGAGGTGACACCCATGTAGAGGAAGATGCCGAAGAGCACGGCCAGTGGGATCTGCCGCAGCAGGTCCCCGATGACAATGGACAGCCCTGGGCCAGAGCAGTGTCAGCCTGGGGAGGGGGCTCAGCACAGCCCTCCAGCCCCACTTCCCCTCGCCCACTTAACGCCCTCTCATGGGGAGGGTCCCACACCCCTGTCCACTGGGGACAGGATGGCCACACCAATCTGGCAGGGGCTCAGGGTGCCCCAGCTCCATTCCCCACACTGCCCCCTCCCCACTGCACTGCAGTCCCCCCTGGTCCCGAGGGCCAGACCTACCAACAAGCACAGCCACCAGCAGCCCAGTGACCCTCTGCTCCTTCACCTCCTGGATCTTGGGCTTGTCCCCAGGTGCCACGGCCTTGCTCATGACAGTTAGGGCGTTGGCATGGGTAACTGAGCGCACGGTGGCCGCAGCGAGCCAGGGCAACCCAAAGAGCGCAAAGAAGCCGCCCATGGCCACAATGAGCAGGAGGTCGAGGTGGAACCCGGAGCCTTTCTGCAGCATCCGCTCCTTCTTGCTGATGATCAGCCTGGGCACGAGGACAGGTGGTTGGCACAGCACCCCTTGCCCCACCAATGCCCCCTGCCCGGCCCCACTGCACTCACGTGGTGATCTGGGTCTCCATGAAGATGAGGATGAAGACGAGGATGGCGGGGAGGCCGCTGGCCACCATCATCCACACAGGGAAGGCACTCTGCACACCCAGGGGGTTGATCACCCAACCCCGCTTGTCTGGGGCTGTCACTGAGAACCCACTGGGCACACTCAGCTTCTGCAGGGGGTGGGGGAGACAAATGCTGAGAGGGCACCGGCTGTGCCCCACACAGTGAGGGGGGCCATGGAGGCACCAGGACCCACAGAAGGCAGACTCAGAGGGAGAGGGAAGGGCAGATGCTGGGAGCCAGAGGTGGCCAAACAGGTGCAACCATGCTGGGGACAGATGGAGCTGCTGACCCACAGCCAGGACAGTGGGATGAGGCACAGGGATCCCTAAGGGGGTGTGGGGTTAGGCGTCCTGCCCAGGCAGTGGATGGGTGGCTGCTCACCTGTGTGTAGGTGTCCTGGATGCTATAGTCCACCAGCACCATCACCAGGATGGCGATGGGCACCCCAAAGTCCCCGATGAGCCTCCGGATCTGGGGGAACACCAGCGCCAGCCTGGCCACAGCCCTCCTGGCTCACCCCAGCCCCCCTGGGCTCATCCCAGCACCATGGCCCCCAGGCTCAGCCCAGCCCCACGGCCATCCCCACGCACCCGTCCGGGGAAGAAGCGGCTGTTCTTGAACTTGCGCAGGAAGAAGGCGATGAAGAAGGTGCCGGCCATGAGCACAAGGGAGAGCAGCGCCGTGTTGGGCTGCCCCGTGACCTTGGCGGCACCGCGGGCAGCCGGCCTGGTGGCCGGGGCTGTGGTGTTGGCCACGGCCACACTGCCATTGCCCCAGACCTCGGCCGAGCTGTTGGGGCCCATGCAGCCGTGCAGCGGGTGCTCTTGGAAGATCTGGAGCAGGAGGATGGGGTGTTCAGCCCCGTCCTGCCTGGCCCTGCTGCAGCCCCCTCGGCTCATGCCCCACAGCTCACCTTGGCCAGCTTGGAAAAGGTCTCATAGATGAAGATGAGGGAGATGAGAAAGGCAAAGATCTCCTGGGTGAAGCGGGAGACAAAACGCACTAGGAAGCTGCCCTCAAAGGCCACCATGACCAGCACGATGAGGATGAGCCAAAAGCCGATCCAGACACGCCCCACAAGGTACTCCAGCTCATTGGATGTGCAGAACTGCCCAGCCGTGCAGACAGATGGATGGACAGACGGGTGTTAGGATGGTCGCAGGGCTGGACAGAGCCCTGGGCAGTGGGGCTGCAGGGATGTCTGCCCTGGGCAGTGGGGCCGGGGCAGGGGTGTCTGCCCTGGGCAGTGGGGCCGGGGCAGGGGTGTCTCCCCCTGCAGATCCCAGCACCTCACCGTGAAGAAGGCTTCCTCAAAGACGAGCAGTGGTCCCGAGAAGCCGATGACAAGCAGGGGCTGAGCACCCAGCAGGCAGAAGAGGACGCCCTGCAGCGACGTGGAGATGATCAGCTCCGACACCCCGATCAGGTCCTGCGTCTTCTCCCCTGTGGCAGGACAGGCTCAGGCGCACCATCAGGATGGGCCTTCGGCCTTGGCATCACGGCCCTGCCCGCGGCACACGCCTGCAGCCCCCTGTGACTGCACCACCCCCTGCAGCCCCACACCCCGCTCACCCAGCAGCCCCCCGAAGGTGATGGCGGGCGACAGCGCAGCAAAGTAGATGAAGATGACGGCGGCAATGCATTGGGGGTCCAGCGCATCCCGGAAGTCGCTCAGGTACTGGGGGTACCTTCGCCGCACGTCCCGGATCAGCCCCCCGAAGGGGCGGCCCGTGCGCCTCAGGGGGTCGTCGTCCTCCTCGGCCTCATCCTCCACCACCTTCAGCTTCAGCAGCGCTGGGGGCGGGCGGATGCACAGAGAGACACACGGTGAGGCCCCAACAGCTGGGACACCCCCCCAAATCCTGCCCTGGCCCCAGCCCAGCCCCTGGCACCTTTCTCCTCAGGGGACTTGGGCTCCAGCAGCAGCCTCCGCTCCTGCTCCATCCTCTTCTTCAGCATCTCTCGCTGGAAGTGGGCGACGCTGCGCAGCAGCTCCTCACCCTGCACCTCGGACGGCGGCAGCACCACGCTGCAGTCCAGGAACTCGTTGATGGCGTTCAGAAGATCGTGACGGTCGTCAGCCAGGTACGCAGCCTCGTGGAATTGCTGGGGGGCAGTGGCAGGGTCAGTGCCCACACCACAGCTCTGTGGTGTCCTGAGAGCCCGGTATTGCACAGCCCCAAGCCCAAGGCCCCAGGATGGCCCCGGTTCTGCCACAGCCCTGAGCCCCCAACCCTGGCAGAGCCCTGATCCCCACCCCAGTATGGCCATGAGACCCCAGCACAGCAAGGCTCAACTGGCATCCTGGCATGGCCCCAAGCTCCCCGGCCCTGACAGGACTCCAAGCCCTCATCCTGGCATTTCTCTGAGACCCCAGCATTGACATAATCTGAGCCCTCCAGCCCATCCCATCTGAGTCCTGAGCTCCCGGCCCCATCACAGCCCCAAATCCCCAATCCAGTGGTGTCTCAAGACCATAGTCCCAGCAGAGCCCTGAACCCCCTCCTGGTATAACCCCAAACCTCCCAAGCTGGCACAGCCTGAGCCCCCCACCCTGGCAGGACCCCAATGCCCCGGGGCACGGACCTTGTCGGACATGAGGGTGGAGATGGAGCGCCCGATCTCGTGATAGTCCATGTGGGTGCTGCTGGGGCCCAGCAGCACGAAGAGGAATCGCACAGGCACAGGCACCTCCAGCACCGCGTCCAGCTCCACGGCCTCCTGCAGCCGCACAAAGGCCATGGTGGGCTGGTCCAGGAACTCCACACAGCCTGCGGGGCACAAGGGGCACAGAGGTCACCAGGGGGCCTGGTATGCGGCCCCCACACCCCTGGCCTGCCCCACCCCTCCATACCCACGAGCACCACTGTGGCCTCAGCGTTGTCCGGGATCTTCTCCAGCAGCTTCAGCTCGTGCTTTGACTTGGAGCGAGTGATGCCGGCCGGGGGCGTAGGAGTGAGGACCTCCCTCTGTGGGGACAGAGTGGGGGACAGGGGTCAGGGCCCTTCCCCAGGGCATGGGCAGGGCTGGGGGGCCATGGCACCCACCTCCCGCTCCACGTCGACACGCGTGTCGTGCTCGCCGGCGTGGCCAGCTATGAGGGGCTCGGTGACGGCCGGCTCGCTGCCCTCAGCCACGTGGTTGGTGCTGTGGTGGTGCACGAGCAGGGAGCCCAGGCTGCCCGCCGAGATGTTCCGTGGGAAGGAGAACTCCTTCTCGTCGCTTGGGTGGCTGCGGGACAGGGCCAGGGCTGTCCGTGGTGGCCCAATGGCACAGCCATTGCCAGGATCCCAGGGACAGTATCAGCCCCACAGCTCAGGGAGCAGAGCCCAGGCGAAAGGGGCTGTGTTCGTGCCCCCCATGCCCCACCTGTGCTTGAGCAGCAGCGCCCGCAGCACATTGGCACGGTCCTCGGCGCGGATCTGGTCCGTGATGACCATCTGCTCCACCACCTGGTGAGCCACCCCCGGCAGCGTCTTTTGGTCCAGGTCCAGGAGCACGGCCCCTGGACAACGGAGCGGGGGCTGAGGCCAGCAGGGACAGGACCCCCCTCACCATGGGCCCCACAGGGTGGTCTCTGCCTCCCTACCGTGGGCCAGGGTCTTGCGGAGCTCCAGGAGACTGCGGAAGGAGAGGGAGGCCACATGTGGTTTGCCCCAGCGGTCCGTCTCCTCCTCCACATCCTCCTCAAACTTGATCCAGCGTGCCGTCTCCTTCCACTGCAGCTCCTGGTTCTTGTCCACCACCAGCTCGTTCAGCTCCACAAACACCTGCAGCACAGCCGGGTCAGTGCCGGGACCCCAGGCCCCCGTCCCCGCCGTGCCCTGCCCCAGGACCCCGCACCTCGTGGGGCTGCCGGTCGTGCTTGCGCTGCCGCGTGCTGGGCTCCTTGTGGCCCTTGCTGACGTGCACCATCTGTGCCTTGGCGCTCTTCCGCACCAGGTGCCGGCGCACGCCCGGCACATCCTCAAAGCGGTGACCTGAGGGGGGTCAGCAATGCTGGGGTGGCCAAGCTGTGGGGCCCTGCATCTCAAACCCCAGCACAGGGGACACTGAGCCCTGGCATGGGCAGCCACGGAGCTGTGGGATGTATCCTGCCCGGGACAGTTCAGGGCAGAGCGATCATCCCAGCGCTGGGGGCAAGTGCTGCAGCTCTGGGGGGTCTCTGGGTCACCACCAGCAGGAGTCGAGGTGGCTCCTGGCACTGGGGACACCTGCTCCCTATGTGCCAAGGCTGACCCATGCCCTCTGGCACATGGGCTCTGCCCTGGCTGCGCTCCCCTGGGAGCTCCACAGCAAAAGCATCACCTGCCACCCTGACAGTCCTGGACCGTGAATCCCTGGCGCTGGTAAGTGCCCAGGGGAGCCACCCCCACTCCTACTGCTGTCACTGGCTCCAGCTGCCCCAGGCTCAGCTCCTGGCCACACTCAGCAGGGACTCGTCCCAGCCTCGGCACCAGGGATGGGTCCCCTGTGGTTGTGCCTAGCACTGGGAGCAGGGTCAGTTCCTGCACCCAGCCCAGCTTGGCTACAGCCACAAGGCAGTCTAGTACTGCCAGCCCCATTGTCCCAAACCCACCATCCCCAGTACTGCCAGCCCCACTGTCCCAAACCCACTATCCCCAGCAGTGCCAGCCCCACTGTCCCAAACCCACCATCCCCAGCATTGCCAGCCCCACCATCCCCAGCCCCACTCCACTGGCACTGCCTGACCCACATCCCAGCCCACTCGGCTGACACAGACTGACCACCAGCACAGCCCCAGGCACACAGCCCCTACTCACTCTTCATGTAGTCCAGGTCAGCCGAGGCCAGTGTCTGTGCCTCTGACTCGTCTGTCGGCATCTGCTGGTACCGGTCCTGCTCAGCAGCTGTCATGCTGCCAATGCACCGCCGCTCGTGCAGGTTGTAGCTCCGGTGCCCCGGCTGCGACTTGGGCGCAGGGCGACCCGGGGACCCAGCCTCGGCGGCTGCCCCTTCCCCCAGAGCCCCCTGCTCTGCATCAGGGCTGCAAGGCAGGAGCCCCCTCAGTGCTGAGCCCCCCTCTGCACCCCAGTGCTGCCATGGGGTACTGGAAGGGGCCTCCAGCCCCCAACCCTGCCACGAGGCGGCCAGAGGGTGCTGCCCACTCCCCCAAGGGCCCCAGCATCGCCCAACCCCAGCTGACCTGCTGGCCTGGGCTTCCTTCGGGGTCATGCCCCCCCGGGGCTCAGGGGGGGAGCCGGGCAGCGCCGCGGGGGTCGCGGGCTCCTCTGCCCGGCGCTCGGTCACCTCATCCTCCTGCAAGAAAAACTGGGGGGCAGCGGGTGAGCCGGCTGCTGGGGAGCCTTGTCTCCCTGACCACGGGCAGCACCGGCCCCAGCTCCTCTGGTGGCCCAGCTGTGCCCTGACACGCTGTGCTGGGGGGGCACAGCGCTGCCCCCACCCCAGCCCCGCCCTCACCTGCACTGCCTCGGCTGGCCCGGGCGGCCGCAGCTCCTCCGCCGAGCGCTCCGTCTCTGTGTCGCACGCGTCATCCTCATCCTCTTCAGCCTCCTCGATGGTGGGGGTCTCTCCGGGGACAGAGGCACGCCGGGCCTTCTTTTTGCCCTTTTTCGGGATCCCCTTCTTGCGGCGGGCGTCGGGGGGCAGGTGCGTGGAGAGCGGGTGGTGGATGTGGTGGGACGACTGGCGGTGGTCTGGGGGGATTGGGAGTTGGTGCTGTGCTCCCTGCCCATTTCCTGCCAGCTCCCCACTCCCTGCTTGTCCCCTGTCCGCTCCCTGCCCACTCCCTGCTCCGTGCCCACCCTTGGCCCCGCTCACACTCGAAGTCCTCCTCGCCGTAGCTGCGCCCGGCCTCCTCAGCGTTGCGGGGGTGAGCGTCGTTCAGGATCTCCTCGAAGCGCTCCACGCCCAGGGCCTTGTTCAGGTCCTTCTCCTCCTCCTCGTCCCCGAAGACAGGTGAGCCGGCGCCCAGCGCCTCCTGCTCGGGCTGTGTGCCGGCAGCAGGGATGAGCGGGCACAGGGCAGCGCTGCCCGCCACGCCACCGACCAGCAGCGTGCCCCAGTCACGCAGCCCCGCGAGATGGGTGCCCCGGCCAGGGGTTCTCTGAGCCCCCGAAGGCACCCAAGGGCTGTGCACCCCCTGCATCAACACCCACATACCCCAGCACCCCCAGCCTCAGCGCCGCGCTCCCCATGTGCCAGCGCCGCCCAGCTCCGGGCCCTGGGGCTGTGCCCCCGGCCATCCCGGCGCCCTGCTCTCCCACCAACTGGGATCCAGCACCACCAGTGCTGTGCCCCTGCACAACCTCAGCACCCCCAGTGTCGTGCCCTGGTGCCCCCCGCCCCCCCCCAGTGGTGTCCCCGCCCCGTTCCCCAGCCCCTGCACCCGCAGAGCCCCCGGCTCGGTGCCCCCCGCCCAGCGCTGCTGCTGCTCCCCCGCCGTGGGTGCTGCGGGCAAGGGTGGGCGCGGGGGAGGGGCTGCGGGGCGGG
>WAAE01009007.1:99575-110429 GCA_013400495.1 Nicator chloris
GGGACCGGGGCCGGGCCGGGCCGGGACCGATCGCGGCGCGATGCAGAAATACGAGAAGCTGGAGAAGATCGGCGAAGGTGCGGCAGGGCCGGAGCCGCACGGAGGGACCCGGGTGCTGTGGGGCCCGGCGGCGGTGTCGGTACAGGTACCGGGGGCTCCGCCGTGACTCCCTTCCGGTCCCCGCAGGCACCTACGGGACCGTGTTCAAGGCCAAGAACCGGGAGACGCACGAGATCGTGGCGCTGAAGCGGGTGCGGCTGGACGACGATGATGAGGTGAGGGGGGGCCGGGGCTGGGACCCCTGGGGACTCCCCCGCGACCCCTGGGGACCCCCCGGCTCCCACAACCCGGCGTGTCCCGCAGGGGGTGCCCAGCTCGGCGCTGCGGGAGATCTGCCTGCTCAAGGAGCTCAAGCACAAGAACATTGTCAGGTACCGGGGGGCTCCGGGAGGTACGGGGGGCTGGGGGGTCGTGGCACGGGGACTGCTCCTGCCGGGCGCGCTGGGGGGCTCAGGAACCCCTCCCCCGCAGGCTCCACGACGTTTTGCACAGCGACAAGAAGCTGACTCTGGTCTTTGAGTTTTGCGACCAGGTGAGCACCGGAGGCACGGGGGTCCGGGGGGGTCTCTGAGGATCACCACTCCCAGCTCCCCCGACGCGGCCCCTCCTCGCTTCCCCCCAGGACCTGAAGAAATACTTCGACAGCTGCAACGGGGATCTGGACCCCGAGATTGTCAAGGTGGGTCTGGGAGTCCTGGGGAGCCCCCGGGGTCCCCGCTCCGCCCTGCGGGGCTGCCGCGGTGCTGGGGGACTGATGGGCCCCGCCTGTGCTGTCCCACAGTCCTTCATGTACCAGCTGCTGAAGGGGCTCGCGTTCTGCCACAGCCGCAATGTCCTGCACCGGGACCTGAAACCCCAGAACCTGCTCATCAACAGGGTAGGGCACACGGGCATTGGAGGGCTCACCGTGGGAAGGGGTGGTGGAGCAGGGGACCGTCTGTCTGGGCAGTCACACCTGGCAGCAGGGGCTGCGCTCGGGGGTCACTCTTGGAAACGAGGGGCTGCGTGTCTGTCTGTCTGTCTTGGGGAGTCACACCTGGTGTCTGTCCAGCCACAGTTGTAGCTCCATCTCCCCCATGTTCCCAGCGCTGGGAAAGGCAACAGGGACACTGCCTCTGGGGTGCAGGGGTCACAGGTGGGGCTCCCCACGCTGACCCCCTCTGTCCCCCCAGAACGGGGAGCTCAAGCTGGCGGATTTCGGGCTGGCTCGGGCCTTTGGCATCCCTGTGCGCTGCTACTCAGCCGAGGTGAGCGGGGGCTCGTGGGGCTCATGGGGCTCATGGGGCTCGGGGTCCTGACCCCGTCCAGCCAGCTGGGGTTCCCCCTGTCCCTATCCAAGTGTCCCTGTCCCTCCCCAGGTGGTCACTCTGTGGTACCGGCCCCCTGATGTTCTCTTCGGTGCCAAGCTCTACTCCACCTCCATTGACATGTGGTCAGCTGGGTGCATCTTTGCGGGTACACGGAGGGGCAGGGCAGTGGAGGGGGACCTGGGGGCCCATGGAGGGCGGGCGCCTGTGGGAACCACCCCACCCCTTGTCCCCCCAGAACTGGCCAATGCGGGGCGGCCCCTCTTCCCGGGCAACGACGTGGATGACCAGCTGAAGAGGATCTTCCGATATCCTTGGGAATGGGGAACCCCAGAATGGACTGTCTGGGAATGGGGAGCTCAGGGAATGGGGAACCCAAAGGAATGGGGACCACTGGGAATGGGGAAATCCTTGAATGGAGAGCCCCCAGGAACAGGGACTTCCCCTGGGAATGGGAATCCCCTGGGAATGGGGAGCCCTGTGGGCATCGTGATCCCTCTGGAATGGGGGATTGGGGAAATCCTGGAATGGAGAGCCCTTGGGAATGGAGAGCCCTTGGGAATGGGGAGTCCTCCGGAATGGGGAGCCCTGCAGAATAGGAACCCCCTGGGGAATGAGGAGCTCTGAGAATGAGGATCCCTTGTAATGGAAACCCCCCTCAGCTGGGCATAGGGGCAGGGGGCAGGTGCTGGGTGTCCCCGTGGTGGCCCTTGACTGTCCCCACGCTGCTGGGGACGCCCACAGAGGAGCAGTGGCCGGCCATGGCCAAGCTGCCGGACTACAAGGTGAGGGCAGGGGACTCGGGGGGTCAGGGGGAATAAGGGGGTCTGGGGGAGCTGGGGGTCACCTGTGTGTCCCCAGCCCTACCCCATGTACCCAGCTACCACCTCCCTGGTCAACGTGGTGCCCAAGCTGAACGCGACTGGCCGGGACCTGCTGCAGGTGAGACCCCGCCTCTGTCCCCCTGCCTGTGCCCCCCTTCCCCTGTGTCCCCCACGTCTGGTGTGGCTCCCAGCCTGCACTCCCCCTGCTCGTGTCCCATCGCTGTGTCCCCCACACTTGGCACCCCTGCCCAACCCATGGGGGCTCTGGCTCCTGGGAGTGGGTGCCCTCCCCCCTCACAGCCCCCTGCCCACCTGGGGGGCTGTGGGATGGGGAGGGTCCATGCTCTCCCCCCTCAGCCCCCCCGTGCCCCCCAGAACCTGCTCAAGTGCAATCCGGTGCAGCGGATCTCAGCGGAGGAGGCCCTGCAGCACCCCTACTTCACCGACTTCTGCCCCCCCTAGGGCCCCCCAATTCCCCAGAGCCCCCTGAGGGGGGGCAGCCCCCAGCCGCCCGCAGCTGGGTGCCAGCCCATGCCAGCCCCCCTGAACTGCAGCCCCCCCCAGTATTTATTAGGTTCTGCCCTGGCTGCAGGAGGCTGGTGCTACCCCCCCGGACCCCCCAGCCTCGGGGGGTTGATGAGAGGGCTTGGACTCCCCCCAGGGACACAGGACTCACCCCGGGGGCAGGGGACTTCCCGAGGGCATGGGAATCCCCAGGACATGGGGCCACAGGGCTGGTGGAGGGGCAGGACCCTCCGGGACCAGGCACAGGGACCCCAGGGGGGAACACCCCCCTACTCTCCTCTCCCTACTTCCCGCTGAGCCCTTCTCTGCTGGGGGCTCCTGGGTGTGCCCTCTGCCAGGGCGCCGCTGTATATGGGTGATGTGTGTTCGGTATCCCATAAAGAGCTTCCCCCCCAGCGCCGCCTCCTCCTTCCTGGGGTATCGGGGCCCCCCCGCTGCCACGTGACAGACCCCCCCCCAGCCCCTGAGCCCTAGCCCAGCCCTGTGACCCCCCCAGTGTTGCCTCCTCCTTCCTGGAGCACCCAGGACCCCCCACCACCCCAGGCACCCCGTGGCCCCCAAGCAGCCCCGAGCCAGGGCCTGGGCACCTCTTTATTTGGGGGGGCTGTAGGGAGGGGTTGCATGTCCAGCGCGGGGGGGCACAGGCAGCGCATGCAGGGACGTGGGAGCAGGGCCGGGGGGGCCCTCACCCCCAGCCCCCCGACACCCCCTCAGGGGGTGGGGGAGGCCTGGAGGCCGCCCCGCGGCCCGGGGGTGTCCCCCCAGCCCCCCGGCCGGCGGGGGGGGCGGGCTGGGCTCCGCGGGGGGGCCCGGGGAGGACCCTAGAGCCGGGTGACGAGGTAGCAGGTTCGGGGTGACGCCGAGACGGGGCGTGGGGCCGGGCAGGGGGGGCCAGGCGCTCTGCAGGGGGGTCAGGGGGTCAGCTCCCGCCGCCACCACCTGCGCCCTGCCTGCTGGGGGGCCTCTGCCCCTTGCCCCCTCCTCTCGTGGCCCCCAGGGTGGCCCACGAGCCCTCCGCTTTGGGAGGGGACATCACGCGGCCAACCTGGAGCCAGGCTGGCCCCTCCCACGTCCCCCACCGGGCCCCCTCTCTCCTGCCCCACTGCGCCCCAGAGAGGAGGTTGGGGGACCCCAGCCCGGCTGAGGGGTGTCAGGGCAGGGGGTCACCCGGGACAGGGTGCTGTGGGGGATGATGAGGATGGGGGATGTCTGCGGGGAATGGGGGGGGGTCTACAGGGAATGAGGGCTCTGCAGAGAATGCAGGGGGGTTCGCAGGGAATGCGGGAGATCTGCAGGGAATGGCCCCAACCCCCGTGCTGGCCTGGGGAGCCCCCCCCGGACCCCCATCTCCCCGCGGGGAGTGACAGCCCCACACCCCCCGTGCCAGCCCCGGGGGGCGCTGGTTGCCCCCCCACATGTACCTGGGTGGGCGCGGGGCCGTGGGGCTGCCCGGGACCGCCGGGTGCTCCTGGACGGGCGCACGGAGGGACGAGAGAGCGGTGAGCGGGGGGATGATGAGGTGCGACCCCTGGGCTGGGGGCTGGGGAGTGGGGGGCACGGGGGGGTTACCAGGGTGCCGCCATCGCTCCGGGGGCTCCGCTTCTTCTCCTTGTACAGGCTGAGGAGTTTGTCCCGGAACACCTGGGGGGGGCAGGTCAGAGTCCCCAGCCCTGCGAGCCCCGGGCAGGGGGAGGCCAGGGTGGGCTCACCTCGTACAGGTAATCAAAGATCTCCAGGATGGTGAGGAGGCTGGCACCGATGAAGAGCCCCATCTGCCCCCCGATGTCACCTGTGCGGGAGGTGATGTCAGTGAGGGCAGACCCCTGGTGCCCCTGGCACCCCCAGGCCCCTGTCCCTCACCCAGCAGCCCCGCCACCTCGTACGCCTTCTTCTGCTCGATCATCTCGTAGTTCAGTGCCTCGAAGAAGATGTCCAGGACCAGCACATTGTCCCTGGGGGGACACAGGACACAGGGGACAAGGGGGCAGTGTCAGGGGCAGGGGGGCCGTGCCAGGCTGTGCTGTGTCAGGCCAGGGGGGCTGGACTGTGCCGTGGGGTACCGTGGGACAGGGCCGAGCGGTGCCCGCTGCTGGGGGCACATGGCTGTGACAGATACATGGTATCGCTGTGCCATACCTGGGCTGTGCTGTGCCATGCCATGCTGAGCCGTGCTGTGCTGTGCCATGTGGGTTTCCCGTCTCTGGGGCAGGTTTGCACAGGGGAGGCCATGCCGTGCCATGCTGTGCCATGTCATGCTGTCACACTATGCCATGCCATGTCACACCATCATTTGGGCTCTGTCGGTGCGTGATGGGGATGCGGGTGTGGCTGTGCCATGCTGTGTCACGTTGTCATGCTGTCCCAGTCCCTGTCTGCTGGGGGATGCTGTGTGGGTGTGCCGTGTCACACTGTCACTCTGGGCTGTGCCAGTTCATAGATTTTGGGGACGTTGTGTCCCACTGTGCTGGTTCATGCCATGGGGCCATGCTGTGCCATGTCACACTGTCTCACTGTGCTGTATGACGCCAGTTGTCATGCTGGGGCTGTGGGGCTGTGCCGTGCTGTGTCACACAGTGCGCTGGTGAGGTGGCAGGTGACACCGCGGTGGCAGCGGTGGTGGCAGCGTCACTCACGCAATGTACTGCTCCGTCTTGTTGAACTTCTTGGCCAGGTACTTGGCCGAGGCCTTGCTGGGGATCTTCACCATGGAGAGCTCTTTGCCGTAGCGCACCATGGCGCAGGGCGTGCGGCACGCGCAGTACTCGCTGTCCTTCGTCACCAGGAAGTCTGGGGGGGCGTGGGTGGGACGGGGACCCCCGGGACCCCTGCCCGGGGGGGGCGGTGGGATGGTCCGGGGACAGAGCTGGGTGGTGGTGGGTGCCACCCGGGACAAGTGTGCCACCAGTGCTGTTGGTGGCACAGGGAGGGGGCCCGGTCCTGCACATCTGGGAACAGCGGTGACCCCCGCCCCAGCGAGGGCACAGGGACACCACAGCCACGCTCACAGTGCTGGGGGCACAGGGACACCCGAGCTACACTGGCAGAAATGGGGGCATGGGGAGGCTGAGGGGTTCCCGGGAGAGGCCAGGGGTGTCCTGGGCCGTTGGGGGGCACAAGGTACATACCCAGCGCGGGGTCGGCGCACTCCTTGTACTGCTCCGGGGTGCAGACGTTGGCATTGCCTGCGGGGGAGGCGGTGGGCGCAGGGGCGGGGTTGGTCCCGGCAGCCCCGCAGCCCCCCGGCCGCACCCCCGCGCTCACCCGGCATGTGCACCATGCGGCAGTTGCAGTTCTCGGCCAGGTAGCGCGTCTCACAGTCCAGGCGGCACGCGGTCAGGCTGTAGTTGGTGAAGAAGTCGGACTCGATGGGGGTGGCCTTGCAGTCCCCCCACGGCGGGGGCAGGTACACCAGCTGCCGGGCACCCGCTAAGGAAAACACGGCGTCCTGGGGCCCCGTGTCAACCCCGATGTCCCCGGTGTCATACCCGGCCGCGCCCCCAGCTCCCAGCCCGCGGCAGTGCCGTCCCTCGGGCAGAGCTCACCCCGCACAGCCAGCGCTGGGGGGTCCTGCCACCCCAGAGCCGCCGTCCCACCCTGTCCCCTCCTTTCGGGCCGTGGGGATGGGTGTTGCAGCAGTTGTCACCTTTACCGGGTGCCACAGCGAAGTCTGGCAGGTGGCACGGTCTGGGAGCATGCAGGAACAGGACGTGCCAGGTGGGGGGGTCAGCACGGACCCCCGCCCTCCCCTTGGTGCCTGGTGCAGGGGATCATGCCTGGTGACGACCCAGCACCCCCCACCCGTGGGTGCCAGGGCCACATTCCTGCTGCCGCCGTGCTACTGCCGCCCATGCGCCGGCACACGTGGTGACACCCACCCGAGGCACCTAAATTTAGGTGTCTGGCTGCGGGGGCCGGGAGCCGCCACCCCCCGGCGGCTGTTCCGCAGGAGCCGGGGGTCGCTGCCGGAGCCGCTGCCCGCGCAGGGGCTGCCCCAGCCCGTGTGCCGCAGTGGCACGGCACCCACGGCACGGCTGGGCATGGGGTGTCCCCATGGAGAGGGCAGTGGTACCCGTGGCTTGGAATGTCCCCACAGCGATGTCTGTGGTAACACCAGGCCATCGCAAGCCCTTTGGGGGTCCATTCTGATTGCTTCGGGTCAGCATCTCGAGCCCTTTGAGGGTCCATCCCAATCCCTCCAGGGGCCCATGCCCATCCCTCAGGGGTCTGTGCCCAGCCCCGGGCGCCGTGCCCGGATACCCGCTGCTGCTGGCAGGAGACGAAGGTCTGGAAGCCAGGGGCAACACCGAAGCCCAACTGGTCAATGAAGGGCGGCTCGTCCTGGCTGTGGATCTGCACCTTCACCCCCACCTCAAACGAGGTCTCATCTGCAGAGCAGGGGAGGTGGGTCAGCTGCAAGGCAGGGGATCACACCCATGTCCCCTCAGATAACTGTGTCCCCCCAATAGGACAAGTACCTGGGACCCAAGTGCTCTCACCCGTGTCCCCCTAGATGGACAAGGTCTCACCTGTGTCCCCCCAGACGGGCAGATACTCCTCCTGCTGCACGTTGAGCATGAGCTCGAGGCCGTTGCCGGAGCCGCCCTGCAGCGTGGTCAGCACCTCGCGCCCTGGCCCCCCCGGGTTGAACGTGTAGCACTTCCCCAGGCGTGTGAAGATCTGCAGGGACATGGGGCACCCATAGGACAAGGGGACAGGGCTCTCACTGCCACTGCAGGGACCCCATGTGGCCATGGGGATGGGGCATTCAGTGCCACTGTGGGGACCCCACGGGGACACAGGGACACACATGGGGACATGGCAGTGGGGATTCCAGTGCCCCACGTTAGCCAGGACAGGATCCCAGTACCCTCAGCAGAACCCCAGCGCCCCAGGACAGGATCCCAGTGCCCTACAGGACCCAGGAGGGGGTCCCAGTGTCCCGGGATAGGATGCCAGTGCCCCCAGGAGAAGGCCAGGACGTTGATGGTGCCCGCGCCTGTGCTGCCGCGGCTCTGCAGGGATATTGGGTTTCGTCACAGTTCCAGGGAACATGTGGGGACACTTGAGATGGGAGGGCACAAGCCAGAACGGTGATGGGGGCCAGGACTCCTGGCAGCGGCAGAGGCCATCATGTCCCCCCAGGACCCGAGAGCAAGTCCTGGGCCAGTCGCCCAAGGGACCCCGGGGACCCGCACCCCCAGCCAGGAACCCTGGGGTGACCTTGAGTTCCCAGGGATCAGTACCCACAGCCAGGGACCCTGGGGTGACCCTGAGCCCCCAGACAGGTCCCACGGCCCCCCAACTCCTGCCACACAGTCCCATGGCATCACGGCCCTCTCTGCTATGGGTGCCCCCACCCGGGGGTTATGTCCCACGGGGGGGGGAGAGGAGGGGGCGTTGCTGTGGCAACCAGCTGCTCCCAAAGTGGGGACCCGTTGCCATGGCAATGCAGTGCCCAAGGAGGAAAGGGGGGGCGGGTGTCATGGCAACGGCTGCCCGGCATGGGGATGCTGGGGGGGGGCATGGGTGGGGACAGTGATGGGGACATGGCCCCAGCACTGCCAGTGCTCCTGCGCTCAGGGTCACACAGCGACCCTCAGCCCTGCCCCCTGGGGACCCCCAGCCCCCCAGCCCCGCTCCCTGAAGATGCCCTGCCCCACACCCCCATCCTGCCCCGTCCAACTGGCTTTGGGGAGGCGAGAGGAGACATAGCTCACCCCAATGGGCCTTGGGCCCTCTCCACATGTCCAGGAACCTCAGGGACACTGAGGCCTGGGCTGGGATGAGGTGCAGGGACACAGTGCCAGAGCTCAGCACCGTGGCCCAGGGCAGAGGATCCCAAGCCAGGACTAAGACTGCCTAAGCCTGGGGATTTTGTGGGGGGGAGCTGGGACCCTGCTGCCACCCACCCCAAGTTCTGCCCTGGGCACCCTCAGCCCTCCTGCCACATGTCCCAGCCCTCAAACCCAGGGCCTGTCAGCACTGCCTGGCCATGCTACGGGGACACTGGCAGAGCAGCTCTGGCCACAGGCACTGGGGCACAGGGGGAACAGGGGGAGCACAGGGGGCACAGGGAGCATGGGGGGCACAGACCTGTCTAAAGGGCAGCTCGTCCCTAAGCTGCGTGGTGAATTAATTAGTGCTCTAAGAGCATTAAGATGACAGGAATTGCTGGGGACAGTGATGTGGACTGGGCAGAGCTGGCACAGCAGACGTGAGCTGCCCAGCGCCTACGCTGCTGCCTGGTGCTGCTGTGGCAGGAGAGAAGTGTCTGTGCTGCCCATGCCGCCATCACTGCCTGTGCCAATGTCCCGCCTGTGCCAATGTCCCTGCCTGTGCCACTGTCCCTGCCTGTGCCAATGTCCCTGCCTGTGCCACTGTCCCTGCCTGTGCCAATGTCCCTGCCTGTCCTGCCCATGCCACCGCCCCTGTCCACCCTGCCTGTGACACTGTCCCTGCCCATCCTGTCTGTGCCACCATCCCTGCCCATCTCAGTGTCCCTGCCTGTGACACAAGTGTCATCATCCCTGCCTCTGCCACTGTCCCTACCCTGTTCTGGGGGCTGCAGTGAGGTGTGCTGGAGGTCATAGCAGGGCTGGCACAGGGACCCCCCACCCATGCCAGGCATGGAAGAGCTGCCCATGGGAGCCTCTGTGCCAACAGTCAGGGCAGTGGCTGCTGCTGGCGGTGCCCAGTGACACCTGAGGCTGGCACAGGTGGTGGGGACTGCACCTGTGAGCACCCTGTACAAGTGACACCCGGTACAGGAGAGCATCCTGTACCCGTGAGCATCCTGTGCTCACCACCCCCCCTGCCCAGTGCCTGCATGCCAGCAGAGACCCCCAGCCAGCACAGAGCCCCCAGCACAGCCCCGCTCTACCCTGGGCACTGTTTGCAGCCGCCTGGCACCCCTGCAGCACCCAGGGTGGGGGCATCCCTGTCTGGCAGCCGCTGTCCCCAGCGGGGTGGGCAGGGGCTGAGAGTGCTGCGGGTGGTGGCGTGAGAGAGGGGATCACCTGCCGGTGTCTGACCTCAGCAGGACTCCCATGTCCCTCTGCAGCCCCGGGGCATCCGGGGGTCCCCCTCCCACCCTCTTGGCACTCACCACGGTGAAGTTGCGGGCAGTGCAGCCGGTGCCACGGAAGGAGCACTGCAGCAGCATGTCAGCCAGGTCGTGGCCCGTGCGGTTGTAGAACTCAGCCATGCTGAAGGGCTTCGCCTTGAAGTTCTTGAAGTTGGCCTTGTCGCGCAGCGCGGCCAGGACGTGGGGCTCAGCCAGCTGCGGGTTGCTGATCTCGTAGCGCTCGTTGAGCAGCGCCAGCAGCTCGCCCACGTGGTACATGTCGTTGCGGGTGATTTTGGAGAAGCGGAACTCGTTGCGGTTGCAGATGGTGATGGCGGGGAAGGTGAGGTTGCGGGCAGCCACCTCGTCCAGCTTGGTGACGTGCGGGTAGGTGAGGAAGTAGGCGACGCGCTCGGCGCACACGAGCAGCAGCAGCCCCAGCGAGCCCAGGAAAAAGCCGCCCCAGAGCACGCGGCGCAGGGACACGGCCCCGTAGGCGAAGACGTGGCTGATGCCGTGCAGCGAGGAGCTGTGGGCGAAGGCCCGCAGGCTCGAGAGCCCCTCGCCCTCCCCGCTGCCTTCCGAGCCCCTCCTCATCCTGTTGCCGCCGGGGCCCCGCGGTGCCCTGCACCCTCAGCCCATCGCCGCACCGGGCTCAGGGCGCAGCTGGCGGGGAGGGAAGGGGGGGAGGAGGGTGGGCAGGGGAGAGGAAGGCAGGAGATGGGAGGGCAGGACCGGCCGCTTCGCTCCCCCAGGTCCTTCACGCTGCCGGTGCCGATGCTCCCGACCGGTGCCGCGGAGCCGCGGGCAGCGCAGCGCAGCGCAGCCCCCGTCCCGGTTCCAGCCCCAGCCTCAGCCCCGGTCGCGGTCTCGGTTCCGATCCCGGTCACGGTTCCAGCCCTGGTCCCGGATCCGGTCCCGATTCCAGCTTCGGTCCCCCTCCTGATCCCGGTCCCTGATCTAGTCCCAGCCCCGATCTCAGTTCCAGCTCCAGTTCCAACCCCAGCCCCGGTCCCGCTCCCGGCTCCGCTCCCGCCGCGGCGCAGCCGCCGCCGGTCCCCGCCGTCCCTCGCCG
>WAAE01009007.1:144955-157725 GCA_013400495.1 Nicator chloris
GGGGGGGGGGGGGGCCGGGGGGCCCGGGGGGGGAACTGCGGGG
Source organism: Nicator chloris (assembly GCA_013400495.1). Lineage (NCBI taxonomy): Eukaryota > Metazoa > Chordata > Aves > Passeriformes > Pycnonotidae > Nicator > Nicator chloris. The sequence goes on from WAAE01009007.1 coordinate 144,999, forward strand.
GGGGGGCGCCGGGGGGGGGGGTTGGGAGACACCGGGGAGCACCAGGTTAAGAAGAGAGTGAGGGGACTGTGGCCCTGGGTGGGTTTGAGGTGACAGAGACAAGCCCAGCTGGGAGGGACGCCGCTCACCCCAGTTCCAGGAGTCCCCAGCTCGAGGTGGGGTTGGGGCGATGGGGACAAGCCTGGTTGGCGGGGGGTTACTGCCCACCCTGTCCTCCAGCAGCCCCCGGCTCTGGGGTGCCAGAACTGGGGCTTCCCCACAGTCCCCGAGGCGTGGAGCCCCCACCACCAGCTCAGGCTGCTGCAGGACTGGGGGTCCCACCTGGCCTGTGCCCCCCCCACCGCACTGCCCAGCAGCTGGGGCGGGGAGACCTGGCAGAATGGGGGGACAGAAAAGTCTGGGGGTCCCCAGCACCTCTCTGGGGTCTGGCCCTGAGCATCCCCCAGATCAGAGACAGGGCTGTGATGTGGGGGGAATGCTGCCCGGTGGGTCGAGCTGGGGGATGTCACACTGCTGGGGACATGCTGTGGTTGGAGGGTCTGGCCTGGCTGAGCTGCTGCCCTCAGGGTGTGGTGGTGGAGTCCCAGGGTCCCCTTGGCAGTGGTGTCCCTAAGGGATGTCTGCAGCTGTGGGGGTCCCCATGGTGATGGGTCCCTGTTGTGGGGTCTGTAGTGGTTGGGTCCCCGCAGTGATGAGGTCCCTGCTGTTGTGAGGTCCCTGCAGTGCTGGGAGCCCCTGGGTCCCCGTGGTTACGGGGTCCCCGTGATGGTGGGATCCCAACAGTTCTGGGCTCCCCGTGGTGGTGATGCCACCAGCTTAGGGGGTCCCTGGGGAGCGAGCGAGATGACTCATGAGGTGCTCATCCCTGGGAAGCCTGGAGCCATGGATGGATGGATGGATGGATGGATGGATGGATGGATGGATGGATGGATGGATGGAGAGGAGCCTCCCCAGGGCCTTCTGGGCCAGGGCTGCTGTGGCCTGACCCGGCCATCCCCTGTCCCGCCAGGCCGCAAGTTCATCATCGGGAACGCGCGCGTGGAGAACTGCGCCGTGATCTACTGCAACGAGGGCTTCTGCCGGCTCTGCGGGTACTCGCGGGCCGAGGTGATGCAGCAGCCCAGCACCTGCGACTTCCTGCACGGGCCCCGCACGCAGCGCCGCGCCGCCGCCCAGATCGCACAGGCCCTGCTGGGCGCCGAGGAGCGCAAGGTGGAGATCTGCTTCTACCGCAAGGATGGTACGGGCAGGGGACAGCGGGGGACAGGGGCAGGCTGGGGCGGGGGGCTGCGCTGGGGACAGCAGGTGTGCGAGCACGAGGTGGAGATCTGCTTCTACCGCAAGGATGGTACGGGCAGGGGACAGCGGGGGACAGGGGCAGGCTGGGGCGGGGGGCTGCGCTGGGGACAGCAGGTGTGCGAGCACGAGGTGGAGATCTGCTTCTACCGCAAGGATGGTACGGGCAGGGGACAGCGGGGGACAGGGGCAGGCTGGGGCGGGGGGCTGCGCTGGGGACAGCAGGTGTGCGAGCACGAGGTGGAGATCTGCTTCCGCCACAAGGACGGTACTGATCCCCCTGGGAGGACTGGGCTGGGGACGAGGGGACAGCAGGCACAGGGACAGGGTGGCAGGAGCTGTTGGCACAGGTGGGAACCCAAGGGACTCTGACACCCCAGGGTTCACAGTGCTCTCCAGTACTGTGATGACTCCCAGCAGGGTGGGAGCCTGGCACTGGTGGCTCCAGATGGACACCGGCACCCTGTGGGTCCTCAGCCCTTCCTGGTGCCATGACAGCCACCAGGTGTGGCCCCAGGGAGCCACATCTTGTGGGTCCAGGGCTGTGGGGTGCACTGATCCACCACAGAGGGTGATGGCAGATGCAGGGGTGCTGTGTCACCTGGAGCAAGGAGGAGTGGGCTGAGCTGGCATCGGGCGTCACAGTGCCACCACCCCTGTGGGGGGTGTGGGGAATAACCGGGCAGGTGACATCCCGGGGGTCCCTGTGCCCCACAGAGCTGGCCTCCCGCGTTGGTAGTGCTGGTGCTTCCCCTCACCGTGGCCTCGTGCCAGTGCCAGGTGTCCCGGCTGTCACCACAGCTGTCCCAGCTCCGGGCACACAGCCCCGGTTCCGGTGCTGGAGTAAACAAAGCTGGTGCCAGCTTGCCGGCGTGGCCACAGCGCCAGGCAGAGCCACCGTGGCCCCAGGAGCCCTGGGGGGAGGGCTGGGACCAGAGGCACCACTCCTGGCCCCGGGACCCTCATCCTGCTTCAGTGGCTCTGCCTGGCACGCCCCAGTGCCCTTGGGACTGTGCAGTGGGCAGGGTGTCCCCCTGGAGCCTGTGTTGAGCCCTCGTTAGGGTGACACTGATCAGCCTGCCGGGTGCCACCGTCTGTGCCAGAGGGGTGGGGGAAATGGGGCTCCTGCCTGGGGCCTTCCTTGGCTCCCCAGAGACCTCGACACCCCCAGCTGAGCCCCCGGAGCAGTGTGGGGGTCTCAGCCCTTACCAGCCCTTGAGTGCCGCCAGGGAGAGGTGTCATAGGGGGTTCCCAGAAGTGAGGGGGGGTCCCAGCCTCTGCCAGCCCTTGGGAGCTTCTGTGGGGCCCACGGGGAAGTGTGATGAGGGCTCTGGGGGTGTTCTGGGACCCCCCACTGGGACAGGGGCAGTCCGTGGACACCAGCTGTCCCTTGGGATAGGGGGTGGGACCCTCGGCAGTGAGTTAGCCCTGGATTTGGGGTGTTCTGCTCCCACTGATGAGCCCCTTGGCCAGAGGCTGCTGCGGTGGCCGCTGGCCCTGGGGGCTGCGGTGATGCCACCACGGGTGTCTCCTCCCCATCACTGTGTGGCTGGCATGGAGGGGGCTCGGGGGGGCTCCACTCCCTGCACCGGGAGCCCCCAGGCACCGTGGGGCAGGGACCTCGTTGCCAGTGGCTCCGGCAGCCCCGGTGCTCCTGGTGTCTCTGCCACTGCACGGGTGCCCTCGGGATTGTGCTGTGGTGCCCAGCGCCCTCCTGCAGCCCCCCACCGCGAGCCCCACGTGTGTCCCGGTCCCCAGCGCTGTGTGCTGGTGCCTGGAGCCGCCGCGGAGCCGCCGCGGAGCCGCCGCGTCGCTGCCGCTGCTGCAGCCATTTGTCTTGGCGACGTGTTGTTTATGTGCCGGGGACGCAGGGAGGTCACGGCGCCCGTGGGGCACCTGTGTCCCCGCAGGGACACCTCAGGGACCCCGGGCTGGATGGGGGACAGGGAGGGGGCACGGACGCCCCCGGTGGTGCTGTGGCCTTCGGGGTCCCCCCGTGGGTGCCCCCGGTGTTGGTGCGGGGCAGGAGCGGCCGAGGACCCACATCGGGGCCTTGTCACTGTGACACCTCGGGCTGTGGGGGTGTCCCTGGTGCCAGAGGGGTGTCCCCAGCCTGGCTGCAAGCCTGGGGTGGCAGGTGGGTCCTCGGTGCAGGGGTGCGGGTCCCGGGGGGGGTGCAGGGATGGGGGGCGGGGGGTTCCCCCACTTTGGGTGGGGTGTAGGGGGATTTGGGGCACAGATCTGGAGGTGGGAGGTGAACTTAGGGTGAGGGGGGCAGGGGAGGTGGGTCCCGTTGCAGCGCGGGGTGCACCTCTGCCACTGCAGTGCCCCCCTTGCCCCCACCCCAGGTGTCCCCCCATCGCTGCTGCTGTCGCCTGCGCCCCCAGGGTCCCCCCATCGCCCCCGCCCCGGGACCAGCCCCCGTCGGGCAGGAGCTCTGGGCCTGGGGGCCTCAAGACTCCCGCGGGGGCGGATGAAGCCGCAGTGGCCACGTGTCGGTGGCACTAATCCCCTCACGGCGGTGGCTCGGCGAGGACCCCGCGGTAGGCTGGGGCCACCCTGTGCCACACCGTGCTGGCCCCGAGCCCGCAGCCCCACGTGCGTCAGGGAATCCCCCCGCCGCGGGCACGGGAACAGGGACAGTGCCAGCTGGCACCCGCCGTGCCAGGCTGCCGGGCCCGGCGCCAGCCGGGGGGACACCGCCAGGGGGGGATTCGGGGCTTTGGCGTCACCCACGTGTCCCCCTGGCATCACCGACGTGTGTCCCCCCAGGTCCCCTTAGGGTGAGGGGTGCCGGGGGGGAGCAGGATGCCCCCCCCACCCCCAGAGGTTGCCCCGGGCTGCCGTGACCGCCCCCGATTCCCCCCGCCCCCAGCTGTGGCACCGGATTAACGCCACAGCTGTTAACGAGTTCTGAGCGGCTTAACCCTGCCCGGCACCCCCAGCGCCCCCCGCGGCCCCCCCGGCACCGCTGCCCACGCACAGGCAGGCCCACGACATCTGGGGGGAGAAAGGGGACGCCCCTCACCCTTCCGTGCCTCAGTTTCCCCCGGTGGTGCAGCTGCAGTGGGGCTGTCTGGTGGAGTCGGTGCTGGGGGGCAGACGGGGGCGATCCCCCGCCTGCGGGGCAGGAGGGGCGGTTCAGCAGGAGTGGGGGCAGGAGGGGGTGCCCAGCAGGGACAGGGGCAGTGTCTCCCAGGGTGTTGGGGGCCAGGCAGGGGTGCCCTTCCGGGTGGGGGTGCCGTCCCCCCATGTCACTGACCCCCCCTCCCTGCAGGCAGCTCCTTCCCGTGCCTGGTGGACGTGGTGCCAGTGAAGAACGAGGATGGCACCGTCATCATGTTCATCCTCAACTTCGAGGCCGTGAGGGAGCCTGAGCCCGGGGAGGCCCCAGCCCCCAGCACCAACCACTGGGTCACCCCGGCCCCCTGGGGCCCTGCAGGTATGGGGGGACGGGGACACGGGGTCACCCCCGGGTGTGGGGGGACAGGGACACGGGGTCACCCCCAGGTATGGGGGGACGGGGACACGGGGTCACCCCCAGGTATGGGGGGACAGGGACACGGGGTCACCCCCAGCTATGGGGGGACAGGGACACGGGGTCACCCCCAGGTATGCGGAGATGGGGACACAGGGTCACCCCCAGGTATGGGGGGACAGGGACATGGGGTCACCCCCTCCTGCAGGGGAAATGAGGTCAATGCCACGGGGCTGCTGTCAGCCCATGTCACCCCCTCCTGCAGGGGGAAGGGGGTCAGTGCCACGGGGCTGCTGTCAGCCCATGTCCTGCTGACCCCATGTCCCAGCTGCTGCTATAGGGCACATGGGGGAGGGGGCTCAGACCCTGCCCCTGACCCCAGCCCTGACTCCCAGGATGCAGCCGATCCTGCGGCTGGAGCAGCACCGTGGTGGGGTTTGGAGCTGGGTGCTGCCCCTGACCGCGGTGCTGTCCTCCCCCAGGCCGCAGCCGGTCCCTGCGGCTGAAGCTGCTGGCGCTCACGGGCAGCCGCCAGTCGCTGCCCCCCGAGCCCCCGGAGCCGCCCGACGTGGTGGTCGTGGACCCGCTGGCCATGGACCTGGCCCTGCCTGCCAGCGACTCGGGCCCCGAGGACGCCTCCTCCTCGCTGGAGCCTGCTGTTGGGGACCGTCCCGAGGACGAGGCGGCGCTGATGGGGGACCCTGAGCCGCCGGTGACGCAGTCGTCCCCGCGGGCCGAGCGCCTGGCGCTGGCCTTTGCCAACCACAGCCTGGCCAGGAGCCGGTCCCGGGAGCGCCGGTCCCGGGAGAGCCTCCGCAGCCTCCGCCGCGCATCGTCCGTCGATGACATCGAGGCCATGAAGGGGGACGGGGACAAGCGCTGCCACAGCCGCCACGCCAGTGCCAGCGCCGGCCTGCACCGCGGCTCCAGCACCGGTACGGCCACGGGGGCAGCCACCCGTGCTGGGGACATCGGGGCAGCCACAGCCAGACACCCCGGTGACCCCCCCATCCCACTGCCCCACAGCAGCGCCTGGGGCTGGCGGGGGCTGGGGACCCCCCCGTCACCACCAAGACCCTCCTAGCCCATCCTGCAGCCCCCTCAGCCACACTGAGCCGCAGTGTGGAATCACCCTGGGAATCACCTCGGGAGTCCCCAGAGCTCGTTAAGCGTATTAAGGGACAATTATTATAATGATATTAAAGGTAACTGAGAGCAGCTCTGCAGGTCCCTAGGAGGCCGGTGGCACACGGCTGGGGGCCGGTGGCACACGGCTGGGGGCCTCCCCCCCCGGGGCTCCACATTGCCTTTACCTGCTGTGGGACCCCAACCCTGGGAGCTGTGGGATCCCCCCAGGGACCATGGGACCCCTGCCCCAGCAGCCCTGGGGAGCTGTGGGACCTGCCCTGGGTTTGCAGGGTGTGTGAGCCCCGGTGAGAGCCCCCTGCCGTGGGACGCCGCGGTGACCGTGTGTCCCCGCAGGCGCGGTGGCCGCTGTGCGCAGCGCGCTGCTCAACTCCACGTCGGACTCGGACCTGGCGCGGTTCCGGGCCATCGGCCGCATCCCCCAGATCACCCTCAACTTCATGGACCTGCAGCCGGGGGGGCTCCTGGCCCCGCCCCCGGCCCCCCGCCCCATCATTGCCCCCACCAAACTGCGCGACCGCACCCACAACGTCACCGAGAAGGTCACACAGGTGAGACCCTGGGGGCTGTGGAGGGCCCCGGGGCTGGGGGTGGGGAGCTGGCTGGCTGCTGGGGGGGGGGACGGGGGTCAGGTCACACAGGTGAGCCCCGGCCGGGGGACGGGGGGACAGGTCACACAGGTGAGACCCTGCCGAGGGACAGGGGGACAGGTCACACAGGTGAGCCCCGGCCGGGGGACGGGGGGCGGGGCACACGGGGGGGGCGGTGGGGGGCGCCGGGGGGGGGGGGGCGGAGCGGGCTGGGGGCTGCGGGGGGGGACGGGGGTCAGGTCACACAGGTGAGACCCTGGGGGCTGTGGAGGGCCCCGGGGCTGGGGGTGCTGAGCTGACTGGCTGCTGCTGGAGGTGACGGGGGGTGCCGGGTGCCCGGGGGGTGCCGGAGGTGGCGTGTGGTGCGGAGGCAGCTGGGCTGTGCCGAGGCGTCCAGACAGTTTCAGCGGTGATGTGGCCACGCTGTGCCAAGATGGCCAAGCAGTGACAAAGTGTCCGAGCAGTGACAAGATGTCCAGGCAGTGCTGGAGGGGATGTACAGTGCTGGAGGTGGCCGAGTGGTGCCAAAGTGTCCGGGTGATGCCAGCAGTGTCGCGGTGGTGCCAAAGTGACCAGGTGGTGCCAAAGTGACCAGGTGGTGCTGGAGGCAGCCGGGCCGTGCCAAGGTGGCTCGGTGGTGCTGGGGGCACTGGCCGGGGGGTCGTGACTGCTGTGTTCTGGTGCGGTGGGTGCCGTGGCCGGGGGCATTCGGGTCCGGGACAGTCCCCGGGGGGCTCCCAGCGAAATGCAGGGGGCAGACACCCGCCGGTGCCGTGGTAGCCCTCACCCCGGTGCCGTGCCTGCCCGGTGCCGGGCACTGGCGGCGGCCGCTAATCCGCGGCCCGTTGTGTAACCGCCATCTGCCGCCGGAGCAGGAGGCGCCGCTTAATTACACCCTGATTTCCCTCCGCTAATGATCCGGGGGGGTCGGCGGCTCCGGGCATCCCCGGAGGGCGGTGCGGGATGGGGGACCCGCTGTCTGTTCCGCCCCGCGGTGTCCCCAAGCCTCCCGCGCAGCCCCGGCTGGGGCCGTCAGCAGCTGGCGGGGGACGGAGCAGCCCCGGCGCATCTGCCCGACCCCCTCGGGGTCCCCCCGGCCCCGCACCTGCCCGCACACGTGAGGGAGCCCCGTGAGGAGCGCCGTTCCCACCTGGAGCTCCAGGCCCTGCTGCCGGGGCTCCGGGCGCGCCCCCCGCTGCTGCTGGGTGCCTCGGTGGGGTGGGGGGACCCTCTCTGGGCTGGAGGGACCCTTCTGCGGGGTGGCACCCCCCTCACTCCGCATCCCCGACCCCCCCAGCTCCCCGTGGGATCTCTTGATTGCCTCGGCAGTGATTAATTGTGCCGCCAGGGTGACGCTGCGCTCTCCTGCCCCCGCCGCGGCCGCGGGGGCCATGAGGGGACACGGGGGACCGCGGCTGCGGTCACCGGGGCGGGCGCTGCCCCCCGGCACTGGCGAGGGAGTCTCGGGGTGCCCCGGCTGTGCAGTCGGGCAGAACCGGGAACACGGACACAGGGGACGCGGGGACTGGGGGCGTGGGGTGTCCCCGGCTCGGGCACGGCGAAGCCTCTCGGGTCGGTGGCGCTGGGGGACAGGGTGTCCCTGAGGCAGCACCGTGATTCACCCGCGGGGCCGGAGCCAAGCGCCCGACAAGGTCACCGCGCACTGGGTGACGGTGACACGGGCCCGGTGTGGCTGGGCTGGCCGTGGCACCCCACGGCTCATGGGACCCCCGGGGACTCCTGGTCTGTTCTGGAGGGGATCTCTGGGTGGGGCAAGATAGGGCTGGGGGACCCCAGACCCACTCGGGCTGTGTGGGGACGCGGCGGTGCCACCAGCTGGGGCACGTCACTGGGGCATCGCTGGCTGTTGGGGGCGGGTTGGGGACACCAGGGACCCCCCACTGCCGGGACGAGTCCTGCTGGCACCGGCTGGGTGGGCGAAGGCGCTGCCCGCCAGGTCGCTCTCCTTGGGGCTGGGGGTGCCCGGAGGGGCCGGGCGGGCGCAGCCGTGGGGCACTGCCAGGGCTGGGCAGTGGCCAGGGACATGGGGACACCGGGAGCCGTGAATCAGCCGGGGCTGCCAGGGCCAGCTCACCGCTACCGTCACTGTCCCTGTCCCCGTCACTGTCACTGTCCCTGTCCCCACCCACACTGTCCCCATCGCCGTCATCGTCCCCGTCCCCATCCCGCTGCTGACAGGGCTCTGCGAGTCACACTTTGGGGATCCCTTGTGGGGCGTGGGGGTCTGCAGGTGCCAGCGGGCAGCGGGGAAGGGGGTGGCGGTGAAGCAGGCAGAGAAGACAGCGGTTCCGCGCACCCCCGCGCCCCACCTCGCCCCGGTGTCCCCGCGGGGCCGTTCCCGGGCGCTCCCGGTCCCTCCTCCGGGGAGTGGCGACGGCTGGAGCCGGGGGGGGCCCGGCGGGCGCGAGCGGCGGGGGGGACTCGGGGGGTCCCGCCCCGCTCCATCTGCCGCGCGCAGGGCCGGGGGGCGGCGGAGGGGGCGCGGGGACCCCCGGAGCGCGGCCATGGCCCCGGCGCGGCGCGACAGCGGCGACCGCCCCGACGGGGAGCGGCGGGACCGGGTCCGCCGGGCCGTGCGGGTGTCCAGCCTGGTGGCACAGGAGGTACGGCGCGGTCGGGAGTGCGCACGGGGACGCCGAGCGGGACCGGGGGTCGCGGGGGTCGTCACCGAGAGGGAAAACGGGACCCGCCATTTGTGCCGCCGCACCTGGGCTCGGGGTCCCGGGGGCGTCCCCACGCCGGCAGGGGGGAAACGGAGCGGGAGGGGGCACCGGGGGTCGTGGCGGGCGGCTCCGGGGGGCTCTGGGGAGGGTCCCCCCGCTGGGGGAACGGGGTCCCGTTGTCCTTTCACCGTGAGCGGGCACAGCGCCCCGGGGCTGTCCCCGTGCCGGGATGGAGGGCATGGAGCAGTGAGGACAGCGGTGGTCGCGGCGGGCGGCTCTGAGGGGCACCGGGGGGCTCTGAGGGTCCCCCCGCGGAGGAAACGGGGCCCCGCTGTCATCCCACAGCACGCGGGCACAGGGCCCGGGGGTGTCCCCGTGCCGGGATGGGGGGGGACGGGGGCGGGTACCGGGGATCGTGGCCGGAGTTTTCAGGTGGGTTTGGTGGTCCCGGGATTTTCGGGGAGGTCGCCCCCCACGGCGGGAACAGGGACCCGCAATTTATCCTGCCATGCGTGGGTGCGGGGTCCCGGGGGTGTCCCCACGCCGGGGTGGGAGACACTGAGCAGGGGGATGGCACCGGGGGTCACAGCAGGCAGGGCTGAAGGGCTGCGGGGGGTTGGGTGGCCCGGGGAGGCCTGGAGTCTGCCCCTCTTGGGGAGGTGGGTGCTGTGCCTCATCCTGCCGTGAGTGGGTGTGGGCTGCCGGGGGGGCCCCGCGCTTGGAGCAGGAGGGGCACTGGTGGTTGTGGTGGGCAACTCTGGGGGTCCGGGGGCATCTGGGGCCCCCCAGTGCCCCCGGGGGTTGGAGGGCATAACCCCCTGATGGGTCCCCGGTGCCCACCCGGTGCCATGGGCGGGCCCAGTGCTGTGCCCAGCTGTGCCACGGTGGCTTGTGGTGCGGCGAGGGGTGATGGCTCGTGGCTGGCGTGGTCCCCAGTGTGTCCCGCGTGGTCCCCAGTGTGTCCCGGGTGGCCCTCATAGCCGTTCCCTTGCTGGTGGCCCGTGGCTTTGGGGTGGGCAGTGCCAGCGTCACCGGGTAGGGGTCGGAGCTGGGGCGGGCGCACCGCCCCCCAGGGACGTCACCCCATCCCACAGGGACGTCACCCTGTCACGGGGCTTGTCCCCCACCCTGCCACGGTTGCCACAGGCAGCGGGTGCCACTGTCGCTGCCCGCCCAGGGTGGCCCCGTGTCCCCGGTGCCCATGTCGGGGGGTCCCGAGGGTGCTGCGACGCCGCAGCTCAGCACTGTGAGTACCCCCAGTGCCACCCGGGGGGGACAGTAGGGCAGGGAGGGGGAAGGTGGGGGGCTTCCCCAGCATTGGGGTGTCTCCTGTGTCGGGGTGTCCCCACAGCGGTCTGGTGTCACCTGGTTGATAGCCAGTGCTGCCCTGGTGGTGACCACATGGGGTGACACCTGCAAGGTGACAAGGATGTCACGGGGGGCCAGTGTCCGTCTGGCTGGAGCTGTCCCCGGGGGTCCCAGCGTCTCAGGGTCAGGGACAAAGTGGGTGCCAGTGTTCAGATTTGTGATGTCTGGGGGTCTTAGACCCTTGGGTGGGTGCCAGGGCCTGTGTTAGGGCATGTGTGGGGTACCCAGGCAGGTGTGGGGTACCTGCAGGGCGAGTGTTGGGTGCCCAGGGGGGGTTGGGGGTCCACAGCTGTCGGGTACCTGCCAGTGCTGGTGTTGAGTGCCTGTGGGTGCTGGGGACCTGCTGGGGCAGGATTTGGGGCTCTGGGACTGTCGGGTACCCGTTGGGGCAGGATTTGGGGATCTGGGACTGTCGGGTACCCGTTGGGGCAGGATTTGGGGATCTGTGGCTGTGGGGTATCCGTTGGGGCAGGATTTGGGGCTCTGGGACTGTCGGGTACCTGCTGGGGCAGGATTTGGGGATCTGTGGCTGTGGGGTATCCGTTGGGGCAGGATTTGGGGCTCTGGGACTGTCAGATACCTGGTGGGGCAGGATTTGGGGGTCTGGGGCTGTCGGGGACCGGGTGGGGCAGGAGTGGGGGCTCTGTGGCTGTCGGGCACCTGCTGGGGCAGGATTTGGGGCTCGGTGGCCGTCGGGCACCTGCTGGGGCAGGATTTGGGGCTCGGTGGCCGTCGGGCACCTGCTGGGGCAGGATTTGGGGCTCGGTGGCCGTCGGGCACCTGCTGGGGCAGGATTTGGGGGTCTGGGACTGTCGGGTACCTGCCGGGGCAGGGGTGGGGGTCCCTGCCGGGTGCTGGGGGGCCGCTGTGCCAGCGCCGGGCCCGCCGTGGGGCGGGGGAGCAGGGACTGGGCAGTGCCGGGGGGTGTCAGTGCACCGGGGGGTGCGGAGGGTGCAGGGGGTAAATCGGGGTCTCGGGGGGCTGTCGGGGCCTCCCCCTGTCCCGGCCGGGTATTTGGGGTGCGCCGTGGGCGCAGGTGTCTGGGTCGCGGCAGGTGCGGCGCCGGGTGTCCCGGGGGGGCGGGGGGTGGCGGTGTCACCGCAGGTGTCGAGGACGCGTCACCAGGGCGGGACGTGTCGCCGAGTGTTGCCGAACGTGTCACCGGCACCGCCGCCATCTGTGTCACCGTGACTGACGGGTGTCGGGGCGGGGGGGGTGGGGTGGCACCGAGCCCGGGGGGCAGCGGGATGTCGCCGCGTATCGGCCCCGTCCTGACATGTGGGGTGGGGGTCCCACCTGTGCGTAGGAGGTGTCCCCAACCCCTCTTCATGGCACCCCCGAGCCCTGCGGGCACGGGGGGCCTGGGGGGCGCAGGGAGGGGCCGGGGACTGTCCCCATGGCTGCGGGACGTGCTGGGCTGGGGGCTCCCCGCCACTTGGGGGGCTGGAGGCCCCACGGCTGGGGCTCACGGGGAGTCTGCGTGTCCCCCCTGTGTGTGCGGGGGGCTGGCACAGGGCGGGGCATGCCAGGACAGACCCTCGCCCCTCGCTGGGCCCCCCGGGGACTGGCATGGGCTGGACTGGGGGTGCTGACCAGGTGCTGGGGCGGGGGGTGCATTTTGGGGGGCTTGACAGGTGAATCCGTGGGGCTGGTGCGTTGGGGCTGTCACTCAGTGGGGTCCTGGTCACTCTCCCTTGCCCTCCATCCCTTCCCAGTTGCCTGCAGGGCCGGGGGGTCCCCAGTTAGGGGTCGCGCGGTGGGGCCAGTTCAGGTGGGGTGTGGGTCCACCCCAGCCCACGGGGGCCACGCGTGTTGGGGAGGGAGCGGGTGGTGCCCGCTGGGGGGCCGGGGTCTCCCCGCGGTGGCGGCGGGACCCCCTCTGCCCCCGGGGCCTTCGCGGGCCCCGGGCCCCCGCCCCCTGCGCCGCAGGCCGGGATTTGTCCCACTTTGCCGTGGCAGCTGCGATAAATTTAGCGGCAGGAGCGGCTGGTGGCTGGAGCCGCCCCCCGGCCCCCCCTCCCCGCCCCCCCCCCCCCCTTCCCCCCCCTCCCTCCCCCCCCCCCCCCCCCCCCCCCCCCCGGCCGGCCCCCAGCCACCGCCGCCCCCCCCGCCCCCCCCTCCCCTCGTCCGCGGTCCACGCGGATCGCGTTTGTATGCAGGGATCT
>WAAE01009008.1:0-11006 GCA_013400495.1 Nicator chloris
CCAGGCCCTGTCACCTCCTCCCCCCACACTGGGGAGGGTGGCATGGGGCCGATCTACCTGGGGCTATCCCCGGGCTCCTGTGGTCTGTGGGATTTGTGGCCAGGCCCCCTCGCAGCCTCCCTCCTCCCTCTCGGGAGAGAGAGGCTGTGAGGCCTAGACCCTCCCCAGCCTACTCACAGCTACGGCACAGCCCTCAGTGTTACCTTGCTGACAGCCAGGAGGCAAAAGAGAGAGAACTTCTTGAAAAGTCTGATATTTAACCCCTGTGTTTGCTCACGCAGACATATTAAGAACTTCCTGAGAATCAACTTCCTGGTCCAAACCATCACCCCCTTGTTCCTGGATTTCCCTTTCCCTGGTTAGTCAGTTTTGGATCCTTTCCCAGATTGGTCCCTTTTCCAATTCCTTTCCCCATTGGCCAAGTTGTGAAACCCCATCCCTGGCTACCCTATATAATCCATCGTCCCTGGGACCAGACTGCTCTTTCTCCTTTGGAGTTCGTCGAATAAAGAAGCTCTCCTGGAGTTTGGAAAGACCGTGTCTGGCTGTTTTTTACTCCTGCGTCATCCGGAGTGGCAAACACAGCTCTGCTGCTCAGGCAGCCTCACAAAAAGCTGATCACTCTGTACCTGAGGGTACAGAAAAGTGCTAATCACTTTGCACCTGAGGGTGCACAAAGAGCTGATCACTGCCCCTGAGAGTGCCTGTACCTCCGTCGATCTAGGCGTCTTTTTAAAGACGATTCTAGCAAGGAAGGTCGCGGCACATATACCACTGGACCAGACCGCAACAGGGGGCTTTCTCTTGGGAAGGGCAGAGATGCCATGAGATTTTGGCTGGGGAGTGAGGGGCTGAGCTTGGCTTCTCTCTTTTTCTCTCTCTCCCTCTTGGGATCGAAGGGGAGACAGGCTGTAGTTGCTTTGGGAAGAATTTGCCACCACTGTGGAGTCTCATCTCCTACTGTCTTCTACTGTGAGTGAGGCTCTGCTCATATGACCGGCCATTATACTGGGACCTTATTAACACCCTACTTCACTGGAAAGGACCCTCACCATCTACTCAGGTGTCTCAGGGAAAAAACCCAGGACCCCTAGCCCCCAAGCCCCTCCAAGGGAGCCTCTCCCAGCAGCATTCAGGAGCCCGGCTGCTGCTGTCCAGCCCCACTGGTTTTTTTTTTCTGCCACTTCTCTGGGTTTTTCACTACACTGTAACCCAGCACCCCCTGCCTGCTGGGACACCCTGTGGCTCCTGCTATAGCTGCAGAGTTTCTGCTACATTTCGTTTGCTACCCCAGGTGTGCCAGCCTCTGTCATTCCACGTGCTGCTCTGAGGTTCCCACTACAGCCCGTTTCGCCATCTGGAGTGGCACTCGGATTGGCTGCTCCTGTGAGGTTGTAAAGGAAGCCCTTTTTATCCCTCCCACCAGTGTGCCTGCCGTTACCCACATGAAGAGGTGTCTGAGCTCACACCACAGCGCCTCCTGCAGCCATGGGGGAATCATTGCACCTGCCCTGCCCACCTGGGAGCCACCAGCACCACTGCCTGCTGTGACTGTAACTACACCAAAGGGGAAGGTGCTTGACAGCCAAGAAAAGGCTGTTACTGGGTGTCTTACTTTGAAAGACAGGGGTCTGCTAAGGAAGGCGAGAACCAACCTTGGAATGGAGACTATGACCCCCTTTCCTCCAAATTATTATAACATTGAAATTAGGGGCTTTCAGGCAAAGATTAGGGAAAAGGAATAACAGTTCTTTACCAGTATGCCACAGTGTGTCCTGGCAGGCAGGGTGTGTGGGGTTACAGTGTGGCAAAGAAGCGGCAGGGCTGGGCAGAGGCAGCTCGGCTCCTGAATCAGGAGAGGCCTCCTCAGAGGGGGAGTGCTCAAGGTCCTAGGCTTTCCCCTGAGGCACCCAAGTAGATGGTGAGAGTCCTTTCTAGTGAGGTGGGGTGTTAAGGCAACATGAACCTAGCAGGAACATGACAGAATGAACACGAGAGGACAGAAAAGGGACTATGAAAGATACTTTTAGTCTGAATAATGTTTCAAGTAGCTTAGATTTTCAAAGCCATTTTAAAAGTTTTGTGCACTCAACTTGCTCCCAAATACTCCACTATTCTTTTTCTGATTTTTCTGCCTAAATTATTTTCTCTCCTCTTAAACAGCAACAGAAAATGAGAAAACAGATCACAGGAGAGAGAGACAAAGAAAGCAAAGAGTTAACATATACTATCAAGAACAGAAAGTATTCAAATATGAGTAACACATCAACTTTCATTTTTCCTCCACTTAAAGCAATCACATTTTGAAAATGTTTAAAAGAAAATGTCCAAAGTTCATGCCCAAGCTCCTCAAAGTTTTAAACACAGCATCTTACACCTAGGAGAACACTGCTTATCTTTTTATTTGTAAACCAAAGTTTGAAATGCATTATACTTTGATTTTTATAAAGAAACATTATTCAAGAACTGAAAGAACAGTGTGCCACTAAATGTTAAGGACTATATTTTTAAATCTTTATTTAAAAAAAAGTTCTATAGGTATGATGGATTTAAGTTGTATTTTCAAGTCACCAACTTAAGCATTTAAATTATTTAAAATTAAGTGCAAAATTGGGCATCCAGTCACAGATGAGGCTGTAGAGTTCTGCTCAAGATAGAAGAGGCCTACCTATGGCAGACACAACTGAACACTCACAAGTTAACTCAGTCTGACCCAGCCATGAATCCTGCAGATCTGCGTGACACTGCTGATTAGGTCAGTTTGATCTACTTAATATAAACTCTCTTTCTAAGAAGAATATTAACTAAAGTTTTCAGTTAAGCAATAAAACCTTTCTAATTAAGAACAACAACAACAAAAAATTACATGCTTGCTCTGTTTCAGGCACTTTTAAGATCATAATTTATTTGCTGTAGGTAAAAAGCTAGTATACAGACTAAGGGATCGCTTAAATTTCAACTCTAAACTTATATACCATTTAGTATTCTTACTCTGAATAGTAGCCAAAAAAAGTTTCTAGACACCTGTAAGCCCCACCATAAATCTTCATTGTTATGAGGAAAAAAATACATAGATTGATGCTTAATTTGTTCAATGCATATTTGCACTGTGAAACAAATGAGACAACAAGCAGTGGCAAAAAGGCAATACATTTTTTAAAAGACCAAGTGTTATATATATTTTTTACAATAGTGTGCTAATCAGCATAATTTTATATAAAAATTAAAATATAGCACAGCATCCCATTACAGAAATTTTAATAATCTGAACTGCAGTCCTTAATTGCTAACCATTTAAATGCAACACCTACTAGAACTGATTTTTTGTTTTTAAAGTGTAAAATAGATTTAGAGGTTTGAGACAAATATTAATTTGTGTACAAACAAACATAAAAACCGGAGTCAAGAATTGTACTAGTCACAAGTCTCTTCCACAGAGGAGAGGAAAGGAAGAGAAGGAAAAAAAAGTACAAATGATTATATGATGATAGAAAGTGGTCTCTTTCTAGACAATAATTCTCAAAGACAATGTATAGACTAAGAATACCTGGATAGCAAACTGTGTAGACACTGGAAACAAACAGCTTTCACATACATGCTCTTTATAGGAGGCCTTTTTTCCCATCAAATGGCTGATGGCAAATTAGGGGCACCAGGTATAAAACTTGCAAAATACTAAGATGGGGCAGTTGTTAATTTGCAATTTGAACTATATATACAATATAATGGAATGAATCCCATCACAAAATGGATTTATGAAAAAACTGGACCTTTCAACTCTAGCCTTATGACTCAGATATCATTTTAATGTAAACATAAGTATGCAAGAGACTTTCATGAAAAGTAAAATTTATGGGGCATTTTACAGGAACTATTGAAAAAGCTGCTTAATGGCATTTTTCCTGTTAAAGTAATTTTGTTAGATATAATTGAAACCACATATGTATATAAAATGTCCTGACAGATACTTCAACATGAAGCTTTGGTGATTTTAAAACGCCCTTCTTCAGTCTGTTGGGAGTTGTACTGCAGAAGCATTGATGCATGCACACATCTGTGTCAGCTGAGACTAGTGATCCAACTGCATGTACATTTCCTTCTTGAGGTATTTTCCATGTTAAACCACTTCAATAACAGTAAGATGAAAAATAGACTAAACAAAGTATTTCAGATAACTCAAAACGGAATAGGAATTAGAATGCCAATATGGCAGTAGAAACCTTTTCTGTTGTTTTTAAATGGGAAAGTCTCTTGTACCAGCAGAATCCTGTATACAGATAGAGAAGGAGGGAATTCACCACAGAATTCCTATTAAACAAGAGTTGATTCATCATGTGAGAAGGTACAAATAACAGAAAACATGAATAGTCAATAAAAGAGAAACAACTGGTTTACATGAAAGAAGAGAGAACACTTCGGTCTGAATGCAGTTATTTTGTGAAAGCTGCTACAACAGCCCACAGAACCTCATTCATGTTGGCTTTCATACATTCAACCTCAGGGTCTAAATCCAGAAGCTGCCGCACTCTCTTTGTGGCTAAATCATACTGCTCATCTAGAAGGGGAGCAAAAGCGTTCTCCAAAACATCTGAGGCATGGGCTAAATAAACAAGTGCCAGCAAGCGCTTCTCCATGCGGTGAGGGTCGTTCACCCATTTGTCAAGGACTGCTTCTTGAACCTTCTTAATGAGGCGCTGTTTGATATTGTTGTTGGTGAGAGGGTGTGTAGTCATGTCAAAAAGAAGAAAGTTTTGTTTTTCTGTGGTCAATACACCTTTTTCCACTAGATTTTTCGCTAACCGTTCACGGACATTTCGCAATTGGTAATGCAACTTCAACGGGTTCCATGTTTCACCTAAAATAAAAAAAGAAAAAGGACAAGTCAGGCAAAGTTTAAGCTATATTATTACAGTGATTCTCTGCCCCACTCACTGCAGAATGAGCTGTCAAATTAATACAGCTGAATATTACACTAAGATATTGTGCTCATGTCAGTATTTAAAGTTTGGACGAAATGCTACTAAGCCATGTTTTGATTAGGGTTATGACAAATAACCACTCTTGTACTGAAGGGAAATAAAAAACTCCATAAACCCCCAAAACAAACCACCAAACAAAACACCACACATAGCTGTGAAGAAAGAGTTACAAACAAAAAATAAGCATCTTCTCCAATCTTGTCCATTTATCTACTTCCAGGCTTTTATCAATTCAGAAGCTAGAAGGAGCGTCATTGCCATTCTTTCCGCCACAGAGAAAAGCAACACCTATACTATACGTCCTACTCACTTTATGTTTACATTCTTTTCTCCCTTCCTGCCCCCACTGGATGAAACAGTAACATGCACTGTGTGAGTGTAGGTGTGTGCACTACACACAGACACATGTTGGGCACAGGCTTTGATGTTTCAATAAAAATTTTTTCTAATTTTTTTTGTAAAGGCAAGAGAACTGGGCGCTTCAGTGTGTGTGCTTAGAGGAGGGAATTTTAAAAGCACAAAGCCAGCATCAAAAACTACTGAGAAAGCTAAGGTTGCCAGATGAAAAATTGTTTGCATCTGGTGGGTTAATACAATGCTTATTCTTCAAAACCCACTGGCCTATGGAACCGCACAATGTTTATTCTGTAGGAAGAAAAACTGGAAAGCAACCAGCCCAGTTGTGCCAACTTTTACCAGTTAGCCAGGTGGTCAGGTATGATTTTGAGGTGGCCAACCACTAGGTACCACCAAAGAGACCCCCAGGACAGAAGAATGCATGCGTAAAGGTGAGGGAACATATGTTAATGATTTTAGGGAAATGGTTATCATATGTGTGTTTATTCCAGGAAAATCAATGAATATGTATGTAAAATATAGTATATAAACAGGAGCTTTTTCTGTACTCAGCATGCACAATTTTCAGAGGAGATATCCCCTTGTGCATCCAGCCGAATAAAGAATGCCTGCTTCTTAATGCTGCACTGGTGTTAAGGAGGTGGGGTTTTTTTACTGATTTTTGGTAACAGTTTTGGCAACCCCAGACAGGACCTACTCCTGAATTTGAACTGATCTGAGGGATTGCGGGACCTCCAGCCAGCACTGAGGGATTCTTGGGGAGAACATGCAATCCCTGAACCAAAGGAAATCACAGCAAGACCCAATGTAAGGTAAAGGCATTCTTTACTTTAAAGGTGTTAACCTGCCCATAAGGTGTAGCAAAAGCTTCACAGGGTTAAGTTTAAAGATACCTAAGGTGGGAACAGGAAAGGTCCCTTCTAGGAGCTGCTAAATAGTAATTGGTTTGGAATACCACATGGTTTAAATGGGGAATGGATCATTGAGTGAAGGGGGGCATTCTGGAAAAATCCCCCCGGGATGCATATTAAAACATTGGGGAAAATTGTGGGAGGACCTGTCTTGCTTTGAAAGACAAGTGTCTGCCAAAGAAGGCAGAAGCCTCCCTTGGAATAGGAAATATGACCCTCTTCACTCCAAATTATTATAATTTTGAAATGAAGGGGCTATCAGGCAGATATGAGAAAAGAAATAACAGTTCTTTACTGGTATGTATAAGAACACAAACAAACAACAACAATGGCAGCCACAACAAACAGAACCAGAAACCCATTAACAGTCTTCTCTTGGCTGCCAAGCTGTCTTGGGTTGCAATATGTAACCAAAAATGTGTATTCTATTTCATCTGTTGAAGAGATGTTTTTTTCTCTATCTCTTGGAGGAAGGGGCGGGTGTTTCTTTGTTATGGGCCAACTGATAACAACCAGGAGAGGCAGTGTTGCCTTATCTCTTCCACCACCCTGCCTCCGGGCAGATATCATCTGTGAATGGCCCATTAGGGCTCACTGCACCATTGGTAGAATTAAATCATCCCATTGTGAGATGGTCCACCCAGTGTGGAGATGCCAAGCATTTTGACCTGCATAAATACCTCATATTCAGAACACCAGAGGACTGGTTTTCTCTCCAAGACTTCCAGAGGAAGACTAGACCCTTCTACAAGATAATCTCCTACTCCAACGGAGCCACATCTGTTACTCCAAGAAGACTCATTTTAGACCGCTTCCCACACCCTGACCAAACAGGGTGTCAGGTCGTATTCTGACTCTGTCAGTGTTCCTAGCATTATTTTGTGGTTGATTGCTTGGTTTTTTACTTGTACTATTGCCTTTGTATTTTGTAATATTCCTAGTAAAAGACTGATATTCCTATATCTTTGCCTGAAAAGCCTCCCTTAATTTCAAAATTATAGTAATTCAGAAAGAAGGAGGGAGTTTACATTCTCTATTCCAAAAGTAGCTCTAGCAGATACCTCTCTTTCAAACAAAGACACAGGCACCTTCCCCTCTGGTGTAGTTTTGGTCACAGCCAGCAGGGGCTTTGGTGGCTCCCCAGCTGGGCAAGGGGGTGCGATGATTCTCCCATGGCTGCAGGGAGGGCTGTGACATGAGTTCGGCCATGTGTCTCACGTGAACAGTGGTGGGCGAGCCAGCACAAGGGAAGGGAAAGGGGCTTCCTTTACAAACTCCCAGGGGCAGCCGATCCTGGGGCGCCCTCTGTATAGAAAAAGGAGCTGTAGCAGGAAACTTCAGAAGCAGCAAGCTTCTGACACGCGCCTCCGCAGCGTGCGTGCACCGTCCTCCCCGGGTGTTGGCCGTGGGTGGTCCCTGTGAGAGCCAGGAGGTGAGTCGCCGGCGCTGTGGTCCACGCGGCTGGCCCTGTGGAGACCGCCGCTGAGTGGCCGCGGTCCCCTGTCACCGTGCCTGGCCGCTAGCACCAGGTGTGGTGACTGGTTCCCACCAGCACCACCGGGTCCCGGGCCCGCTATATCACCACAGTCCCCTGCCACCGTGCCTGGCCAGTGTCCTGCCACATGTAGAGTGCCGCAGCCTCCACCGCGGAGCCCCGTGGTGGCACGGGCGCGCCACTGTCCCCCCGCTCCCGCCTGCTGCAACCATGCTCGCTCCATGCTAGCAGGCAGCCCTGGGGCTGGTGCCGGCTGCCATGGCAGCTGATGCAGCCACGGCGCAGCACGTGACCCTGTCCGGAGCCCAGTGGGTGGGAGGTGGAGCGAGGCGGGCAGAGAAGCAGCAAGCAATGAGTGAGACAAGTCTAAACATGCCCGGGTCGGCATTTGAGGTAGGCGGGATGGATGGCGGGCTGCTCCTCCGCCTTTCCCGTCCCTGTTCCTCCATGCAACTGGTTGGGCGGGGCTGCCCCGGGGGCAGACAGTGTAGAGAGACATGCCCGGGCATGTCGGACGAAGTGGACCCACCTCTCATGCAAATGAAAAAGACGCTCTGCCTTGTGGGAAGGTTTTAGAAAGGCAGATGCTGTCTAGCCGTGGACTAACCTATTTAGGTTAGGGGGAAGGAGAAATTCATTCATCCCTTGCCCTGGTTTAGATTCTTGCCGTGAGTTTTGGGGCAGGGAGCCTGGCTTGGGCTAGAGGCAGAGCCATCAGTAAGATCAGAAAAGGGGGGAGGGGGAGGTGAGGAGCTTCCGCCTCACTGTACCACCAGTGGTCAGTGGAAGGTACTGCAGCTCACCTCCCTGGGGTTCTCGAATCTTGCACAACGGACTCCTGCATAAGAGTCCCCTGCCAAGACCTCCTGCCCAGCGCATCATGCCAGGCATCCTGGACTGCAGATTTCTTCAGCAAAGAACTGAAATTTCGGACTCCCCTCATCGAGCTTCCCACGCAGCTGATTTTTGAATAAAGAGCTGAATATTTAATAAAGGCTTCAGCCCATAATTTATTCATAGCAAATCAGCTGCGGAGAGACTCCTGCACAGCGCCCCCTGCCCAGAGACTCCTGCACAGCACCCCCTGCCCAGAGACTCCTGCACAGTGCCCCCTGCTGGGCATCCTGTACAGTGGATATCTTCAACAGACAACTGAATTTTCAGACACACCTCTTCAAACTTCCCACCCAGCTAATTTTTAATAAAGACCTGAATATTTAATAAAGGCTTCAGACCGTAATTTATTCATAATAAGTGGCAGAGAAATGGCAGGGGCTGGGCAGTGGCAACCTGGCTCTTGAACATGGCAGGGAGAGGTTCCCCGGCATTTCTCAGTGGCGCTGGCTGGTCCCTGGGTCCAAGCTGTGTGGAGGGGGGCAGCCCCCAGCAGGAAACGAGGGTGTTCCTGGGTGCTGGCACCGCATGCACTGGCTCTGGGCTTCCCAACAGCAGAGCAGCAGAGAAGTAAGCCGGCAAGCCCAGTCACAGTGCCAAAGCAAAAGAAACAAAAAGAAACAGGCAAAATCCACTGAAGCAGCAGTATCCCTGGTCAGAGATACCAGCCACATGGCCAGTCAAACCGCCTGCCCAGAAGGAAGGGGCTGCCCCTTACCCCTCCCCCATCTCCTGAAAGTCTGGCCTGGCTCCCGCTCATCGCAATACTCCCAGAGCCAGGGAGGATGAGCAGGGGGGAAGAGGGGGCAGCAGCCACTCTGGAAACAAGACAAAACAGAACAAAACCCCCTAAAATTATACGGGATAATAAACCATACCCAAGACAGGACCCTTCATTTAGAAAAAATTGGTTGAGTATTGTAATAGTTTGCAGCTGAAGTATACTTTGACATTTTGTATTGTAATAATTGGTGGCTGAAGGACATTTGGGCAATTTGTTAAGAAGGGGGACATTGGAAAAGGTCAGGGGTATCAGACAGGAAACCAAAACCTGACTCTTCAAACCATCAAGCTCATGACCTTAAGTAAAGATGAAGAATTTCCCTGAAGGGGATCAAAGGAATCATCCTCAGCTGAGCCTCTAGTTACATTATTGCTGGGGAATGAAAATGTAAATTTTTTAATTGATACAGGAGCAGCTTATTCAGTACCGAATACGTGCAGAGGAAAATTTAGTTGGAACAGATAAGTGTTGTGGGCGTGACACAGAGGAAAAAGAACAGGCCTTTTCTACAACCATTGCTATTTAAATTAAGAAAATGGTGGGGGACACACCAATTCTTGTATAAGCCTGAATGTTCAATCCCCTTGTTGGAAAGAGATTTACTGGGAAAAGTGAATGCTCAAATAACTTTCTGTGACGGTTTCAGGTTGAAACCAGGCGGAAACACCAATGTGTGTAGTGGTTTCAGTTCACCTATTTCTGTTTCCCAAAAATATTGCAGTGGCCTGAGTGCCCACTAGAATTATTTACTCTTTTTCTGCTGTGAGATAGGATTAGGAGAAAAGCAAAGCAGG
Source organism: Nicator chloris (assembly GCA_013400495.1). NCBI lineage: Eukaryota > Metazoa > Chordata > Aves > Passeriformes > Pycnonotidae > Nicator > Nicator chloris. The sequence goes on from WAAE01009008.1 coordinate 10,215, forward strand.
TTCAAACTTTAAAGGTGTCCTAGGGTGACTTTATGATGCTTGTATCCCCAAATGTCTGTTCTGTTTATGTTGGATATTATGTTCTGTACCTTTAAGACTGGTTCCGAGAGCGAGGAGGGGAGACGTGCCGAGTTTGTTTCCAGAAGCTGCACTCACTCCTACACATTCTGCTCCTAGACTGTGTTGCCTGCAGCACAGACAGACAGCGGGACAGAGATCTCCTTTGCTTTTAGTTGGTTTTAGCTAGCTGAGGCAGAGAAGTTCCCTGGCCTTTTTTTTTTTTTCCCCCTTTCCTTTTCTTGGAACTGTTTGAACCTGCTCTGGACTGAAAACCCAGAAGAGCACCGGGAGCTCACACCTGTGGCCCACTGGGGCCTGGGCCTCGGCATTTTCCAGCGCCGGAAGGACTGATAAGAGACTGAGCAACCTGAGTTANCCAGCGCCGGAAGGACTGATAAGAGACTGAGCAACCTGAGTTACACTCCACGACAAGGACTTTCTGAATTTCCAACTCTTCGAACAGCGAGAGGTTTTAGTGTTTCATATTAATAATTTTTTTATGCTTGTGGATACTTTGCTTGTTAAATAAATAGTTTTTTCCACTTTTCTCTAAGGAAATTTTTTTCCCCAAACCGATTGGGGGAGGACCCACTTGAAATTGCTTTCTAAAGGGATCCCATTCGGCGGTTTTCTCCCAAATTTGCCCTAAACCAGGACAAATACATTTATTGGCGCCTAACGAACGGTTTGAGAAAGTGGAAAAAACTTATACTGTTTGCATTTTGGTTGTAC
>WAAE01009009.1:0-29274 GCA_013400495.1 Nicator chloris
TTATTTTCATTATTCCTTTTTCATTAGTGAGGAGCCAGTTCTGACTTTTCTCATGCAACATCCTGAGAGACAGCAAAAACAAGGTTCGGCAGGACCAGGCCATACTACCCACATTAAGATCCCTCTTCTTCTTCCTTCCAACTCATAGTCTGGAGCAGCCACAATGGAAATGTCCCTACTATGTAGTATTTCATCTCTGAAAGTGGTAAAGTGCTGTAGACATGATGCAGACTTCATAAAATTCCCAAATCCCTGTAAGGGCCATACGGTCTTTAACGAAACGTTCAGTCCCAGAATTAGAAGGAACTAGCACAGCAGCACCTGAGTACAGCAATAAGAATCTAAGTACCCAGACCACTGAACACAAGCTGGAAAAAGCTCAGCCCTGGAGAGGACAGGCAATTGCAGCACTGAAAGAGGCTCCATCCCTGTGGCCTCTTCAAGGCAAATGCCAGCACGAAAACAACAGCCTCTTCTGATAAAGCATTAGCCCCTTTCCTGCAGAGGAAGGAAATTTTAGCAGAGTAGGAGATAAATGAACTCCAAATAGACAAAATTCACCAGCAAAAAAGGTGGGTGAAGTTTGTAACTCCTGTGTGGATTTTCGCATTAGCTTTGCAGGTTTTTATCTTCACACTAAAATTCAAGAGCATGTAAACTTTGCCTCAAGTTACATTTTGAAAGACCTGCACAGTCTTACTGAATATGTTTGAAAGAACTAGCACAATCCAGCTAAGCTTTTAAACACATCAGGATCCACAAAAGCCAAAACCTTACTCTTAATTTTAATCTATTTTCTGAAGTCAATAAAGCACTGGGTTTACACATGCTTCTCTCTCTGCCTTTCACTTCCATTTAAAAANAAAGTCTGAAAGTTGGAGTGGCACATTATGGTTTCAGAGACAGTAAAAACACCAAAGATAAGTATTTCTCAGAATTATAGCCATTAAAATATATGGTGATAGGTTTTTTAAAATCTTCTGTTTTTTTAATATTTTCTCATTTTCTAAAGGAAATTAATATATGTCACAAAAAATGTCAGTTGCTGACAACTGCAAAGATTTCAAAAAGTACTATGGCATTATATCAGCTTGACTGCTAACTTTGTGGAATCTGAAGAAAACATAAATAAAATTACTATTTTCAGAAAGCAGCCCTTAAGAAATTAATGCATTATGCTTGTCACCTGGTAACAAATCAAAACTTGCAATGAATGTAGGGTAAGCCTTGACATGGGAAATATTTCTGACAAATTTGATCATGCTTTGCTTGTTTATAAGATTATTCAGCTTAGCAATAAAATCGGAGATGCCTTTATTTAGTTTTGCAGGTTTCTTCCTCCCCCATCCCCCCACTTTTGCTTTTTTGTTTAAAATGACATAAAAAAGTATTTTTGTCCAACAAAGCTCTCCAAATTTAACACATCAGCAGTCCAATTTCATAAGTGTGTATATATATATATATTCAATTTTTTTTTTCTTTGTAATATATCACGTGCCCAACCTATCTATCTCAGTTCCTAGAAATACAATAACACCACCTTTTCTGCCAGGAAAATTGGATAGCATAAGAAGGAAAAATTCAGGTCAACTTCAATTTTTTCGTTGAGAAATATGTAATGTGAAATTGGCAAGGCAGCAGTGAGGAAAACTATGGGGAGATTGAGGAAGTAGGCCAGCAAAGAAAAGTATGTGTACCTCCTATAGCTGGTAAAAGGGTCAGGTAGAATATAAAGTGGGCAGAAAAAGATCAAACGGTAAAAAGCAATTAACCCCTTGGCACTGGGAATTGGGATTTCCTGACACCAACTGCTAATACTGGCCTTAGGGGGTTACAAGATCAAATAATAAGCCAAGTCCTGAAATAAAAGCTATCATTTTAGACAGTAAGGGAAGGCATTTCAAGTACGTTCTGGGCTGCCAGACCAGCACGGTACAAGGGGAAAGGCATAGAGGAAAAACACACTCAAAGATAAGTGGTAAAAATAGTTTTCCAGATTTGGTCTCAAACAGATTTCAACAAACCTTTTTTTTTTTTTTTCTGAATTAAACACAGCTTTGTCCTATATATCTATGATCTGTGACCTCACCCAGCTCTTTCCTGATACACAGGGAGATTTAACCTCCATTTTTTGTGCCAGTTCCCTCCCATTTTGTGACTAACTTCTGAACATTGCCTATACTAGCTCAAACATTATGGTTCTTTTATTTTCTCCTCCACAGAAGAGGAAAAAAACAGAAGAAAAAAAGAAGTGAAGTGACAAGAGAGGAATTCTATAAAAAAACACCAACAACTGATAGTCAAGCAATCTATGAAATCACACAAATCTAACAACAATAAAACTATGGTAGCTACAGTAGAGGGATTGTTTGGGGATTCTTTTCTGTTTTTATAAAAGCTATTTATTTCAGGACATCTCCAGAATTACACTTATTAACTGTTTAAAAAGTTACTAATTAACAGCTTTAAATTACTCTTTTGTATTAAAAAATTCCTGGATTTTTAAACCAGTTGATGATTTCTAGTGTGGAAACTCTTTTTGAAGAGAGGATGAAGCTGATTGGTTTTCCTCTGTGCAAACCAAGCACTCAAAAGCGGTTACATAAATGCTGATCTCATCACAAAACTTCAGTGGGTGAAAATATTCTAGCCCTAGTGAAATCAGTGAAATTTCATTGATTTCCACTAGCTACAAAAGTAAGAGAGAAACGAGGAGGAAAAAAGACCAAGCTGTAGAGAATCCCCCTGTGTTACAGGACCATACAAAAGACAGTGAAAAAGTACCTGTTACGAGCTGCTCCAGAAGAATTAAATAAATAACTAAATAGATCAATAAAAAAGTGCTCATACTTGGCAAGACCAACACACCTTGCAGTTTAAAAATCACAAGCAACACATGACATGGCACTTTTCTAGGTGGCCTAAAAATGTACAGAGAGTGGCACTTCATGCAAAGCTCTGACGTGATTCTCTAGAACACCCATCACAAAATGATGAAAATACTTGCCAACAGCTTCCTCTCCCAAAGGGAGTGCCCAGCCAGCACCTTACACTCCTCTGAAGTGCTCTACACAAGCATTCTCTCAATGAAACATCATATCCATTCTTTGCTTCCCCAGACTTCTCTAATGAAGTCTAAAATAAATTATTTCCTGCTAGGCCAAAACAGAGATGAAAAGTATGTGTTTGATAAAATATTAAAGAATATTCAGATTATTATCAGGATCTTACCATTCTTCACAGTATTTGTTCCCCAAACCCTGACCTCCTAGACCCTGAGAACATAGTGGGACTCCTTTCAAGACCAAATAAAGTTAAATTATTAGGACATAAACTTTTCCTTCGGGTTGCCACCAATTAACACTTTTGTTCTGAATTCAACAACTTCCTAGAAAGCAGGGGAAGAAGATGACAAATGGAAAAGATCACACAGTAAGTGATGAAATAAAGTTTAAAATATATGAAACACATATTTTACAAATATGTTAAGCTTATTTGAAGTTTCCTTCAAATAACTCAGAGCCATACTATTTTATCAAAGTCTGCATGGAACTAATTCTTTTTTTAAATTTGTATTATTCAAACATATTGATATTCTGATAAAACAGAACAGCTTTTCAGTGAATATTCTAGGCTCAGAATGCAGTGTTGTAGGAAGTTGCAACAACACCCTGGTACTGTTATTCAAAGTTAGTTATCTGTTCTTCCACGGCAGCCTTAGGGAGAGACAGCAGCCAGCATGATGCAGAATTGAAATTCTGAGGACCAAATGAACAGAGGTACAAACTGACCACAGGGCTGCATCTTCATGTGAAGCACTTTGGAGGTGAGCCTGCACCTGTATTCTCAAACATTGTTCTCTGTCTGTACATTATCTTTGATCTGTTTATCCTAAGGAGAGTAGTGATTAGAACAGCCTTGTACTCACAGTTCACCACTCCCTTCTCTTCCCTCTGAGATATTTCAAAAGGCAGTGGGCCACTCCTGTCATAGCAAGCAAACAGGCTTGCGTCTCTCCTCAGAAGCTGCTGCTGTGAAGACAGAGCTGCCTGGCACCTGCAACAGACAAAGACACGATGAAACTCATCATGACTCGGTTAAAGGATAAAAAATTCCCCCTGCATGCTGGTGGTTGCTTGAAAGGGCTCACCCAAATTCCTGGGACAGCACGAACGTGCACCTACAGAATAGAATTAAAAAACTTGGAGGGGAACTGACATGATTCTCTGTCCATACTTAGTCTTATACTGACTTCTAATTTTTAAAAAATTGTAATGGAAATCTGAGATGGTCCTGCTGAAGTTGTCATTCTTAGACCGACTATACCCACGATTTTCAGCTCCACTCCCCACATCATTTCAAATTCATGTCCAATCATTCTTTCTGGAGACAACTGCAGGGAATTTCATATATACACTGTATGCTAAAAACAGGTAAACTGGTGCTCATTGCAGATAATTAAGCATATATATCACTAGTGACATGAAGATTAATTGAAAAAAAACCAAATTCAATCACAGTTTTGGCACAAAGACCGAGATGTTCCTGTCCGGTAATCTGCAAGCTTAACTTCTGCCCAATAACTTCTCTCCCCCCTAAACCTTTTCTGGTTTTAAAATATTTTCTGCAAGCTATCAGAGGTTCTGATGCTGCTTGAGTAGGAGACTAGTAGCCCTAGTTAACTCTGTCAAAGATCATCTCTCCAATTATATTTCAAACAGTAATGTAAGTGCTTTGAACCAACTTTTGAAGGAAGGTCTTCTTCCTTCCCCACTGCCTATGACGATACATACTCTGACAGGCACTCAAACCAGATCAGAATGCCATTCAGTGCTACTGCTGAAAGTCATTTCCTACATAATTATTTTACAACTTCAAGTAAGTGGGGTAAGGCCTCATGACAAGATTGATAAACTGCAGTCCACAGATGCTTAAGAAATCTTCGCTGATCAGAAAAACGCTTTGAAGTGATGACCACAGAAAAACAATCCAAACTAAACCCAAGGTTGCTTTCTTATATCCTGGGGTGGAGGGTGGGGAAGGTGGGAATTCCTTTCTGATGTCACAATTGCTAGTTAACAAACAAGGTGGTTATTGATAGATAGAAAGCTCCCACTTTAGACCTAAATCAGTTCCTGGACTAGTAAAAGTATTTACCACTATGAATTGCTCTCAACTTCTAGATGTGGTGCACAAAATCTTTTTTTTTTTTTTTTATCACTGATAAATCTTCTATTCAGAAAAATATCTCTTTCCCTGCCAGAAGCTCTTCATTCCATGGCTCCTAACAGTCCACGACTCCTTCATCTGTTAAGGGTTGTGAATAATTAGAAGTCATGCTGTACTTGCAAAATATTCGTCATATGTAACCATAAAATAAACAAAATATATCACCTCTTCTAATCAAGACTGGTAGGTTAGCAATTCTAAAGTTTTATTCTGGAATGAATAAACCTGTAATTGCACAGTATAATTTGGCAGGGATCCCTTAGGAAACACTGTATGAATAAACATCATATTATTCTAATTTCATGTAATATTTTCCAAATTATATTGGTATTTATTCAGAAAGTCCAGAGAAAAAAAAATAACATCTACACGTATCTGTTTCAATACACATTTCCTTTTATATGTATTCTGTAGAAAAGATTTCTCCCCCCCATAGTTATCCTTGGATTGCTGCAAAATGACAGCTATAATTATACAGGAGAACCTTCTACCTTCCCTGAAGGGCAGAAATTACAGCAGGAAACAGTCTGAAAACCAGCCAAATGCTTGTTTAAAACTGCTTGAATGCTTTGCAAGTGAGGTATTTTTCAGCTGGGGCTCTTCTTTCAACCACACAGAACAATGGCTCATATAAATGCAAAACAGGTATGAGGAACAGGCAGCATGGTTTCCCCAATCTGAGGCTATTAACCATCTGACCCAGCACTGGCAGGATGCATCTCAAGAACGTCACCACTCCCTCTGACACAGCCCAAGGACCAGGGAACATATTGTGAAAGATAAAGGGGCACAACAAAAAGTATAAAGTCCTCCATCCTCCTAGGCAAAGAAATATATTACAGTAAAACTTTTAAAGTATTTTTCCCTGTTTTACACTGCCTGCTTTTTACACAAAGGGAAAAGGAGGACAAAGTCCTCCCTCACACACACAAAACCTTTGGAAAGCTGTTTGAAAAGCTTTATAATTTAACAGAGGCTTCCTGCAGCCCTTTGAGAACGCAAACAGTGCTTTTAAGTGCGATATTCTTATTCTTTTCAACTTGCAGATAAAATCCAGGTGTGATGGAAAGCATCCCCCACATGCACCAGTTTTGCAAGGGAAGCCAAATTTACCTCACTGATAGCATCATAAGCATGCAGTGGACAAGAGAACATGTCAGAAAATCCCCACAGTGAAATGAATACCATCAAGTCTGCAGATGTGAGCACAGCATCAGACAGATACATTTGAGGCAAGGTTATTAACACAAACTAGTTCAGTAACAGAACAGTACAGTCATCATGCAAGCTCCCCACATGTGGATGGAGACAAGTAGATGATTCTAAAGGTAGGATTAAACACCCAATTCCCATCCCAAATAAAGATATTTTCCTCAGTTAGTATCTAAATTACCAGAATTTAATCTCTAATCTCAAAATATCCAAGGAGTCTCCTTGCAAGGATACAACTTTTCCTTGTGACCTTAGTTTCCCTGAATAGTTTCCATTCTTGCAGTGGAAACCTGGATGTGAAGATACAGAAAGGGACATCTCACATCTAAATTCATGCAAGCATTTCAGCAGTACTTGCAGTTAAGCATGTTCAACACTGTATTCCATGTGCCTAATTGCAAAATGCTGATGATGGTTTTTGACAGTAGAGAATTACGAGAGGTGCTGAAAATGTTTCCTCATTTTTCGTCCTTCTGGCCTGGCAGTGTGAGCCTTACAGGCTGAATTCAGGTGAACATTTATGAAAAGCGGGTAGCACATCCAGTGCCAATAATCAGGCAGACCACCTTTCAGTAGGAGTTTCTCCACTGCAGATCCAAACTGGAACTAAGGCAAAGGTTCAACAAAAGACACTGAATCTCTGAGCCTTTGTGGGTGTAAATTGAAACCATGAATTACCGGCTCTTCGTTTCTACTGGGAGTTAGGCTGTGCTTGAACTTCAGCTCACAGGGTGAGGATTCTGGTTCTTAACCAAAATTAATTAATGAAAGGATGAAACTCACCAACACCTCTGTCCTATGTGCACTCATCTCATGTATTTAATACAAGCTCATACTTTCAAGCCTGTTGATTTTGCTGAAATAACATACAATCGATGTTCATAATTTTAACTTCCATTCAGTTCCATGTCTCCATTCTGTAGAGCGTCTTTCACTGAAAAAATAGGTGTTTTCCTTTACTGCTCCTCATGAGAACCATGAAACAGACTGACAGGGTACCATTTGGTTACATACCCATATTTGTAACTAGAGAAAATAAAAAAAAAACCAAACCCCAAAGAAATTAAAAAATATTGTATAAAGTATTTGGGGAAATCAGTCACCTGGTCTGTGCCACTGGCATTCATGTTATTTAACAAAACTGCAGGCCAGATCAGGTAATCGTAAAAGGTGACAGATTAAGAGATTTTTAACTGGGTTTAAATTCAACATTTTCTGAAGAAAACAAAAATAGACATCATGTGCCAGTTCCAGTGGCAATTATCCAAGTTTGAAATAAGAAAAATTTATTAACATATGAAAACACATCATAAAAAGGGATAACTATGCTTTTTTAAACATGATTCTTTCCAGCCTGTATTTCCACCTTATGTAATGAAAGTTACCTGCTGATTAATCTTTAAGACCCAATTCCAGTTTTAGCTCTAAGGGAGACATCTCTGAAGACATTTTCTTAACTTATTAAGGTAAATATGATATATGGCATTAATCTAACAAGACACGAAATTATTTTAGGCATGCAGGAAATGAAAGTCAATTTCCACATGTATCAAAAATGCATGCAGGTTAAAATTTGCACAAAACTCACCTTGGAGAAGGCTGAAAATGAGTTACTCAGCTGATCTGGGAATATGAAATTAGACTTTGGTGAAATATTAGAGTCCTTGTTTTGAAAAATCTACAGATATAATCAAAGACTAAACATCATTAAAGCACAGCTACCATCCTTATTGAAGGAATTCTTACGTAAGGAATTTATTTTGATCTGTAATATGCATATACCACATAGGTTTGGGATGGTGACAGGAATTATTCTGCATACATATACCAGATTTTTCATTACTTTTACCTCTGAGATGATCTCAATTGGTTGGAGTACGGTGCTGACAACACCAAGGTTGTGGGTTTGATCCCCATGTGGATCATTCACTTAGAGTTGGACTTGATGGTCCTTGTGAATCCCTTCCAACTCAGAATATTCTGAGATTTATTTTCATTTTTAATTTTAATTCTGCCTGGACCACTTTTGAATATTCTAAACTCCAGAATATAGCAATTTTACTTAACTCACCCATCTATTCTACTATTCTACAGTTGAACAGTATTTCTCAGATCAAGATAATATTTAAGTTTACAAATGCAACAAAGTTTAACGAAACATATTCTAGTATTTCATGGCCAAATAAGTGAAAATTTGCTTTTTCACCTGTTTTCAGAACAAGGTCTTAAAAAATCTCACCCACAAATATAAAAAAAATCTAGCAAAAAAAGAGATTAAGTATTGAAAAAATAAACCAGCACATTGAGTCAAATGGAGGAAAAGAACAGTAGAGACTTTTGACAAGAGATGCATATTAAGACTGCTTTTTATTTATTACACACATTTGCAATGTGCATCTGGTTTTTATATCAACCAATACACTGTCTGCACACTGATTGGTTCCTACACCCTCCTATTCCTGGACCAGGAGAACAAATCCTTGCACTCTTGCCCTTTGAAGCAGTACTCACATTTACAGGGAATTTAAAGCAGCTGCCTTCACTGAAACCACAACAAGCATCACAAATGGCACGGCAGGGCAGCACACCACTGCCTATTCCACTGGACACAGTGCCTCTCACCACAAGAAATCCATTATCCTCTACTCTGCTAGGCAGGAAAGGGTCATGACTTTCTGTCATGAATCTGTGCCCTCATTGAATTCCTACTCCCATTTCTGTACTGTGCCTGAATGACCTTTATATACAGCTGTATATCAGGCAGTTCTTAAGCTCCATAATTGTTTTTTTTCCACTCAAAATTCTGCCAGTTTTGGTTTTTCTCCAAAGAAATATCTATCCACATTTTAGGAGTACAAGAAATCATTAAAGAGATGGTTAATAATCTGGCACCTCCTTTCCTTTCTCTCTTTCTACCACAGTCATCCTTGGGCTACCGAAAACAGCTCCTTACATTTCCTAGTCCATATTCATATTTCTGCAGAGAAGGATTGCATAAAGACTGATGCACTTCACTCATAGGACAGAAACACTGGTTTGTTGATTGAGGCACTGGTATATTTGATTGATAAAAGACAGTGAGCTAACAACCTTGAATGGTAAAGGCGACCCTGGTTTAATAACATTTGATAGCAAGGTACACAAGTATTTACTGTGTAAAGGACAGAGTCAGACAAAATGGTCAGGAAGACCCTGCCTTTGAGCCATGAGGTTCAGAAAGGACCTCCTTGTGTTCTAAACACCTTCCCAGAGAGCAGTACACAAGCAGATGGTTGCAGACAGTTCCAGAACTGGTCAATGGTTTATGTCTAAATGTTCATGTACACACAATCAATCCTTTCTACCTGTTAGCCAAAATTTCAGAGTTTCAGTGTTCCCACTTTGTTTACTGAGTAACTGATAATGATTCTGTCAAATTTGAGAAGTAGAAAGCTTGAGAGGCACGCCATCCCTACTCCAGGGGAGATCCTGGTGTGCAGCCCTTTGCTGGGCAGGAGAGCTCAACAGGCTGTAGGGTCTCCACTCTTCATGGAATAAGATGATAAACTTAGAATCATATCTCATACCTGCGAGGTGCAAGACAGCCCTGGGCTGCTGCGTGCCATTGGCTCCCCAAAGTCCAGCTGAAGCTGGATGCACACATTCTTGCTGCCACTGGTGGTCATTGCTTACGCGGGACAGGGCAGCACACCACCACAAAGAGCCACTGAACTGTTTGGGCATAAGAAACTCAAAGCAGTGGACCAGCAACATGACCATTTACATTCTTGATGATTTTCAGATTAAAAGTTTGCTAAACCATCGGTAGTCCTCATTTTTTATGCTCTTCTGCTTGTCCCATTTGCCAGTTTTTTCTGTGTCTTGAGTGGGATGAGGTGGGAATTGCAATAAATCAGATTCATACATCTATACACCAAAACCCAGCCAGAACCAGCCAAATCCCTACTTTGGATCTCAACGGTGCACTTGTAACGTAGAAGTTAATGAAGCTATTCATCAAGCTAATGTCACCATCAAAAAAGACAAGCAATTTTGGTTTAACTACTAACAGAATAAATTACCAAGTACAGGAATGTGGTGGTAGACTTCTGGTAAACCCAAAGACAGATTCAAAGATAACCTTCAAAGCAAAACCTGACAAAATGCCTGCACCAATACTGATTCAAAAAGTAAAGTGAGCTCATTTACATATTTCCTTGTTGCAGCAGACCTCACATTAGAGACAGAAATGAGTCGAGACACGCGCTCTTGTTCAACAGCGTGAAGAGGTCCTGGTTTATTCTCCCTCACAGCTCGGCCAACAGACACCAACTCCAGCAGACTCCCCCTGTGGGCTTCCCTTGCAGGCTCTGAGGGCAGGCTTTTCCCGATAGACTGATTGCAGGCTCCAGCTGCAGCCTCACACTGACCTCACAGCAGCAATTCTCTCTCCCTTTTGGTCAGACCTCTCCCAACCAGCCAAAACACTCTTTTATCACACCCCTCCTTATTGGGTATAGCTTAATAGTGACCTATTAAGGCAAGGCTGGTTTTGGTAATTAGCAGAGCTGTGACTTATCAGGGGCGAGGTTGCCTGTAATCCATTCTCCTACACTTCCTCATGCATTTCCTGCTACAACTTATTTACACATCAAACTACTTGTAGTCCAGAAAAGAGTGTCTTTTTACTGATTAGGATAATAAACTTCCAAAGTAACTTAAATTTAACGCTAGCTGATGACATGAATGTTAATTATGACATGAATATGATGACATGAATGTTAATTATTAAGAGGCAATACACTTTATATGCTCATCCCACCGAATTTCATACCAGTTTTTACATTTAAACAAGCTCCTTTACAGTTGAAACTCCATTCATCTCCAAGGAGGTGGAGGCACCTAAAGGATGAATTCGTACCTGGCATTTTGGCTTTGCAATGAGACCACAGCTGGATGCCAAATGAACTTAAAACCATAGGCCAGGTTGGATGGGGCCCTGAACAACCTGAACTAGCAGGTGGCATCCCCACCCATGGCAGGGGAGTTGGAGGCTTCCTGCCTGAAAATACAATATATGCAACACACATTGGAAGGAAAGCGATGTCGTAAGGAATACTTTGTTTCATCTCTATTTTTTACAAAGGCTATTTGGTATATCTTTGTAAGCTAAAACTAAACTCTGCATATCCAGATAAGTGGCATTCCCATTGTTTTCTCTAGGTATTTATGGAGGTGCACGTCCACATACACAGAATTCAATGTAAGGTGGTGATCTCAAGTATGATCACGTGAATTAAGAGTTGTAAATTCCCAATTTTGTGCTTAAATATGCTGTTTTATTTAATGGGAAACCACTTTCTGAATTTAATATAGAATCTCTGCAAAGTGCTCATTTTTGTTCAGCTTTTCAAATCTTCTCTCTCTATGGCAAGTGAGTGACTCAGAAAGAATTTTCAGTAAGTGGTATCAAGTGGGCCCAAAATACCCATTGACCTTGAAAGCAGAAAATGGAAACAGTCACTTCAAACGATGTAATTTGTATTCTCCAGTAGTGTAAGAGTGAATACCATCCAGCTAATCTGTAGAACTCTCAAACCATTATAATTTACCCTATGAAACAGATCATTGTCAGAAGAAGAACTGGCAATATTGGAGAAGTACTCTTTACTCAGCTTTTATACAATAGTCAAGAGATTTCTGATGTTCTCAGGGATGTAACCACCACAAATATTCTGGGGGTAAAGACACATACTCTTTCCACAGATCACAATAATACAAAAACACCTCCAGACGGTGAGTGACAGCAATTTAAGAACAGTGAGGGTTTTTTAAAAACCTTTAGGATTTCAAAATATGAGGGTATTTAAGAGTTAAGTAGAACAAAAAATCAGGGACATGTCAGTAACTTACATTTTACATTACCAAAATGCAATAAAAATTTCAATGGGTCCAAACAGTAAACTAAAAAGTCTTCCCTAAGCACAGATCAGCATCACTGGAAACCCATTATACACAAATGGAAGGAACAATCTTATTCCTTGAAGACAATAGTGGTATCAAAAAGAAAAATCCACCAACACCACAACCCTCCCCACCCTGTAAATACAAAGTCCATATTTTATGAGTCCATGTTAGAGCCCATGAGCATTTACTACCAGTAAGAGCCTTGCAATGTAATCTTTCCTCTGCTTCTCAGAGGAGTATTGAACATATCCCTGTGCTAGCATGGCACAAATAGATGCTTCTTTCCAACCTAGATATGAATATTTTAAAATAAATTACTTCATCCTTATGATGCAAACTAGACTTTCACCTTTCACACAAAGCTTCCTTTTCTTCTCCCTCTCTCCTAATACAAATCTATTTCTAGAAGCAATCATATTAGCATTAGCACCTCTCCCAGCCTAAGTAAGACAGGTTTTTACCTGCTCTCAGAGAATCAGCTGTCCCCTTCCTAGAAAGCAGTGGCAGCACAACCATGCACTTTCCCAGTGGCTATGGCTCTGCAGTGTCAATGTGGCCTGGAAGGCAGCACACCCAGGGAATACACAGGCCATATTTCACAGATGGATATCCAGACTGAATGAAACTAGTCTCGTTGATACTGTCAGCTGCAAAGTACAAACGATAAAAATAATAGTGACGATAATAATTCCAGAATCCACCTACAAATCTTGCTGTAAGTAGCAAAATCCAGATGCTGTGAAGTCTGAAGGGAAACACTCAAAATATTTTAATATAAATTCCTAAATTTCTTCCATGAAAATATCTGATCTCAGGTCAAATTCTTCAAGACTTCCAGCCAACACGATTAATTTTAAATTATGACCACAAATATGTATTCATTTGAAAAAAGAATATACACAACTTTCTACTAGAACTGTATATAATACTGTCAAAAATTTTAACAGAGCCGAGCTAATGACAGATCAGAGATTCAACTCAGTATAAAGAAATTCCAGTTGGCTACCTTCTGAGATGTGCTCAACTGTGCAACTGAGGATGCTCCACACAAGATCAGTCCGCCATAGAATGAAAATACTATCACATTGAAAAATTACAAAAATCATTTACAACTAAGTTGTCTTGGTAATAAACCATGTGACATGCATCACCTGTGGCAAAAGAAACTGTTGGTATTACACAGAATTCATACTCCTGTTGACAGGGGAGAGAAATCATTCTCAGATGAGGTAGAGGAAAACACAGCGTACACAGAGTTCTAATGAAATATATTGAAAATATTTCTGCAATGATTAAATTTGGCCTATGTACCAGTTCTTGCTATGATCATATCATGATTTATTCTATTACTTTTAGTTTTGCTGTGTTAGAGTTTTAAATTTGAAGTATTCTCTGGTTTTTAGACAGAGAAAAGGCTATATTATTACTACTGTACATTCTGGCTTAAAGGATGATTGTTACAAAGAATATTTGATCTAGGGGCATGTAAGGAAAGGAGATGAATAATGCAAACACAGGGAATAAGAAATGCTCAGAAGAAAGGCTTTGGGTTCTGCACACTAGTATGCAATACAAACTGGGAAGTAAGTAGGTAGTATCTGGCCCAGAGAGACAGGGCTACACAGGCTCATAAAGTCCAGACTGTTCCCATCAAGCAGACATGACTATCTCACAAAACTTCAAAATCTACTTAAATTTTGGTGTCTCCTTTGTCAATAGGGGGAGGGCATAAATTTTGTGATGCAGTTAAAGGTGTTAAATTTCTCCAATCCTGTAAATATATCTTAAGTATTTCCTTTCATTGTTGTTAGCTCCTAAAACAGTGCTACTCTCAGACATCCTGCATTTTTTACAAAGCATTTTCTTTATGCCATCATTTCTGGGTTTTTTTCCAGTGTAGTGATGGCCAGTACACTGGAGCAATATTTCTCATACATGAATGGAAATAAATATCGGTTTCTTCCCAGGTAGTATTGTACCTCGCTAAATACATCATAGTCTTTAGCTGTCAAAATGACAGCAGATGCAAATGTCCCTCAACTATATGCTGATATGTCTTGAATGTGAACAAAAACAACTAAAGTCCTACATTTGAAGAGATGTAAACAAGGTAATGTGCATGTGTGAATCAACACATTTGCAAAAACATTCAGATCATTTAGGTTCTCTACATGGAGGTCCAGAAAAGCCTTAGTCCAGCTGCCATGTCTAATCCAAGCTCTACTTTTTACACACAACTCCTCCTCAGATATTGCTGAATCCATCTTTGGGTCCAAGTTTTGCTTTTGTGCTACTTAGAATCTAGATTTTTGGATGTGGGGAAAATGCAGACATTTAATAGTTTTTCATAAGTGAAGTGCTATTGACCACTAACAGCTCAAGCATATGACTACAGGAATTTTCATTGCATATATTTTCTTCAGAGCAGAACAATCTTATTAAAAATTACTTAGGTTTACCACCTCTTTATATTCTGCCCACATCCCATCCTTCATTGACTAAGGCAGATTTATGAAGGAGGCTAAAACACGGGCTTGACTTTCAAAAATATATAAGCAATTGTTGGTGAAAACATGCTGGGTACAATATGTAGCTATTGTGCTTCCTCACTGGTTTGGATTAAATCTACTGCATTTTTAGGAGAAGATTTTGAAGCAACCATTTCGGTACATTTCTTTGCATCCCAAATAATTTCTGTAGAACTCATGTCATATCAGAGCTGTGCCTCGGTGGACCTAATTCATCGAACAGATTTTAAAATCCAACCAAATGAAACTAAGCAACCTGGGTCCTTAGAGACATATGGCAGTAAATGAAATACTTAAAAATGAATGAAAGAGATAATAGCCATCACAAGACTACATTATTCTTAGATGCATATGTATAAAACACACAGAAAAAGAAATGCCTTGTGCAGTATGAATAGTAAATTACAACCTCAATAGATAAACTGATAAAACAATGTCAGCAGAAAGGTTTTCATTTCAGAAATGACAACAAAAAATGTTTCAAGTGGGAAGAAAATGTGGTTTTAAATATGTATTTCAACCATCAAAATATGTAATTGTGATGTAACAAAAACCTGTACAATAGGAAAAGTAGATGGGGTAAAAAATGATACCCCAAGTACTGTGTTAAAAAGTGTCCTCTGTTCTCCTCCATGGGTTACCATAAACCTCCCCGAGATCAATGGGAGTAGTTCAGAAAGACCCAAGCTGTTTACAGGTGATGGCAATTTCAGGAGTTTGATATAAATAACAGCAGGAACCAGCACCTACAACCACTCAGTGGCAATTTGATATTATCTACTAAAGATGTGGCTTTAATACACAGTAATAGAATAATGTCACTATCTCACAGCATACTGCAAATGAAAATATTAATACTAGGAAAAATGCAGCTTTGGAAACTGCTGACATTTGAAAAATAAACTGCTTGACACTTGAACTCCTGAGTTCATTTTACAATTTATATGAGGTGTCCAGAGCAGATGCACAGTTTATTAAAATGCATGTGCTATAACAAATCAAAGATTAAACCAACTCTGCAGATATTACAATTGAATTAAAACTCAAAATATTCTTCTGCTGCACAATCTGAGTGGCTGTCATGTAAGTTACCCGGTTTAAAACAAAATCAAGTAATAACTACCTGCAATTTGCAAGGAGGAACATCATGATTAGGCATCAGATATATTTTGCAAAAGAAGCCCCTTGACTTTTGGGCTCTTCTCTCAGTTACCAGATGGGTTGGGATTTAACACTGGTATGATGACAAAGGAACTGGGCCAATAAGGAATAAAAAAGTGCAATGGTTATAGCAAGATATATGGATGACTGACCCAAATTCACAGAAAGCTCTCATGACTAACAGCATAATCATTTTCAGCATCCAGCAGGAGCACAAGCAGACATATTTCAGTGGTTTTTTCAGTGGTTTCTCTTTTTATCTTTTTTCTCTAAAGACTGTGCAAAACAATCAGGTTTGAAATTAAATGACTGTTTTAATTACTTTTTTTTTTTTTGTGATACAGATATATTCTCTCACTTGGCTTATATTTTAGGATTTTTTATTCATTATTTTATTATTATTGGTCCCTTAAGATTGTCAAATTGAGTTTTCCTAGTCTCTGAAGTAATGAATATTGTAATTAAATCTTGGTTAAAGGTAGTTCACAGCCAAATGGTGCTCATTTCTTCCAAGCATCTGGTTGCCAATTCAACTTTTAGTTTGCTGGCTTTGATAATTCTTTGACCCTGATCAAAGAACTTTTTAATAGAGCTCTTAGTGGCCATTTAAATGAGAAGACAAGAAATGAAGAACAGAACTACAGAAAAAGCTTATTAGGAACTAAAATTATGCTGGGTTTTACCCCATCTTACTCTCCCCTCCTTCTGAGTAATCGCAAGGATACAGAAATGAAAACAGGTGGAGTTCACTAAAAAAGCCTGTTCATTGTCCCACAGGGACCACAAATTACATTAACAGCTCAGTCTTGTCCTCCTCAGTCCCATGGAACACAGAGGTAGTTTCAAGTAAAGCAGAACTCAGCCTACCTGGCAGATATATGAACAGAGCTGGAATGTAAATACCCAAATTTAGTGAGAGCCTGCTGTGCAGATGCTGAGGAGCAATTACCACATGAGAGATGAACTTTTGTTGTGATGTGCTTGTAACTCTTTCAGGTGCCATGGAATCTCAGTCCCATTACATCTTGGACAAAAATACATCGGGACAGGAGAGTAAGGAATGAGAAGGGACGGAGATTGTTCCATAACACGGAATCCAAGGAGGTCTGCTGAGAACAGCAATGGGGAAACCCTGATCTCCAGGCAGCCTCACTGACAGGAGAAATGGCCTGTGAGAGCAGAGCTCTTGTTGGAAGAAAGTGTTTCTCCAAAAATGACAACAGGCTGAACCATCACATTCTGTTTTCTTGCTAAAAGTACATCTATTTTCATGAGCGTATAAACAGCAGTGTGTTACAGCAAACTGAAACAATCCTCAGCCAAGTAACAGAAAATAATCCATTCCATCCACGTGCTCCTCCCACCACTGACAGCACTGGCACAAACTCCACCCTAAACCAGCAGGAATATATCTATAATGGTGAATATGGTATCCTTGGACAGTTAAAGTCTTATAATCTACACTGTTACAGATGTTTGCAGCATTGTCAGAAAGGATCTGGTGGGGGTTTTGGTTTTGGTTGTTTGTTTGCTTGGGGTTTTTAATCTTTATTTTAAGAAGCCTTTTGAGATCCATTTTTAAGGGATTACAGTTTGACAAATACTCCATCTGAATACAAGTTTCATGTATATACAAACAAAACACGTGGACTTCACTCCTTTCTCAGCATGAGCTTTGCTATTCCTGTCTTTTCGATTCCTAAATAGTCTAAAACACAGTACTATTAAGAAATAGGGGTTAAATAAATTATGCCCTCTCCCCACCAAAAAAAAAAAAATAAAAGACTCAAAAGCCAAGCAGCTTTTAGAGAAAGATTTTCAAGTGGGAGCTCTGTAGTTGTAGCTAATTAAGGTGCAGTAGTTGTGCTTTCCAGCCTTGGAGGAGTTACAGCACTGCCAGTGGGATATTGCTGCAAGCCCACAAGTACCTATCTTCCAGGATTAGCTAAATAGCAAATCATGCTGTGTGCCTCTGGTATGTGGAACTGCCTTGCAAAGGCACTGTACCAACACTTCTAAAACATTTCATTACAGGCACAAAAAACTACACTATGTATATACATTACACTCTTTCAATATTCCCAAGGTACTCTGTCCACTTCCAAGCGTGTCTGTCTTTTTAATAATTCCAGTATTTCAGTAAGGATTAAACAATCTTTAAATAACAAAAACAGTAACAAACTAAGACCAGGGCTCTAGTGATAAAGAAACAGCCTACATTACTTGGGGAAAAAATGGCTAATAAAGTATTATAGAAAAGGGTCTATAACAGATGAAGGGTTGTAACAACTTTTGGCACAAATCAGAACCAACTACTGGCAACAAAACACCTGAAACCTCTTGGAGTAAGTTCTTACTGTATGGATAGAGCAAAAATAGCACTATGTAAGTTCTTGCTCACCGTTCACAACTAATGCATGGAATAATTTCCTTTCTCCGTTTCACTTATTTGTTTTCTTGAGATAATAAATGGAAATTCTTTTGTCTACAATGGTTGATAACTTCAGTTTTATATATAAGAGTCACAATAAAACAATACCCATATAGTCTTAAAATATATCCACTTCCATACAACCAGATCAGCATGCCTTGGATTGCTGAGATTTACCTGATTTTGGTGGCTGTCTAGGTATATCAGCAGCTTCTAGGACATACGTCAAATAGTCATCATCTTTTGGACTCTTGAGAAAAAAAAGTTAATTCCCTACAGCAACAAAGGAATTTGAGCCTCAAGTCTCTTCTTTTTTCCAACTCTGTAAGGTATATGAAGAATCACCACCCCAGCTTTGCATCAGTGCAGTTACAACTTTAGGTTGAAAAAGCTACTAAGAAATAAGAACAGGAAAATGAAGCTTAGAACTCCTTATTCCATCCCCACTGTTCCTTCTGAAAACTCCCGCCTAAAACCCAAATGTCAGCTTTCTTGTCCTCTTGACAAGACTGCAGCTGCATTATATGTCATGTATTAATTTCTGTTCCACAGGATAAAACAAAACTTCCTTTTAATATAAGGGTGAATTGAAAATGGAACACGAAAACTTTGCAGAAATACGGAAGTCAGATTCACTGTTGACATTTGAATCAATGTCCCAAACCAAACCACCCAGCCTTAGCCCAATTTACAGTGATAAAATATTTATCATGCACACATGTGCTGTAATGACCTGAAGCAGTTATGTTTTCAAAGAACATTAAGGAGAATATGATCCCTTCTGGTGCAATTGTTGTCTCTCTCCTATTAAGACTAATGAGAACAAATCCTACCCAATCCTAGACCAAGTGGAAAATTCAGTTAACTTGACAACTGAATGACAATGATATAATTAGCAAACCATACAGCTTCCAAAAGCTCACAATCCCTTCCATGCAATAAATAAAGGAAATTATTTTTAGTTCCGTGCATAAGACATTCTCAAATAGCATCATAGGAAACGGACCTTATAAAACAAATAATAGTAAAAATGACCCTCAGGAAAAAATCTCTCAGTATAACACAGCATTTTTTTCTAGCTTTCTTGCAATAGTTTATCTATAGTTTATAGTCCATCCTTTTGGTTCTGTGTTTTTACCTCAGTAATCAGGGGCAAGGAAGAGAAGAGAGTGTCTTTTACTTTTTTCTCTAATACATACAATATGAAATGCTCAGGAATGCACAGAATGAGGTCCTAATGGGATTTTTTTACATTCTCACACTCTGTTTCTCACAAGAGTAAACGCAAGATGATGGATGGCTCTTTCTCTACCTCATTGATAATTAGATTCCCACTATCTATTCTATTTGTTGCTCCCCTTTAATGGTTTTGAACAGCAGAATTTTTGCCAAATAGCAAGACAAAGGCAAGAGTCTGCACAAAATTTGACTTGTTCAAAGTTAAAATAGCAGTAAAAACATAATTTGGAAAGAAGTTTATCTGGAGGGTCAGCAGGCTTCTGGCCCCTTGTAGATCAATTTTACCCAAACAAATATACCCCAGGTTCCCTGACTACCTGGGGAACATTTCCCAGGAGGGTACAAAAGCAGGAATTCCTCCATATTTTTTCAAGATGCATTCAAATCTTAACATTTTCCCTAAGAAGACATTATTCTGTTATGTTCCTTCTTTCACCAAGATTAGGAAACAACACATAACTTGGGAATTGAGAGGTGATTAGTATCCATTAGATAGGTAATTAGACCAAAATAAAAGAGTACAATAAAAGAAACTGAACATGAGGTTAATTGAAGTCACTGGGGTTTTGGTGCTGGGACAGACAAACTGCTGGCAGAAAATCACAACTAGAGCCTGAAGGCTTTTAAGGTAACAGTTGCACCCATGGAAATTTCTCTTGAACCAGAAAAATGCTGGATTAACTTATTCTATCGGAAAAAAACACAACACCCTCTGCACAGCTGAAGAAAACAAACAAGACCTGAAGTCTTATTATTCTCAGTTTCTGTTACTAATTTGTCTCATACCTAAGGATTGCTTCACCAACATGTGTTATGCCTTTTTATTCCAAATCATCATGCATGAGAGTGTCCCAATTTATCTCCCTCAAGATTCCTGCAGAAGAAAAAGTGGCAGAGTAAAATTTTATTTCCTATCTTTCTTTCATTTAGCTTTATTACTTAGAAGCAAGATTTATTTCAAATTTTATACAGAAGTTTTTAGTTTTGGGGCAAGAGATGAAGATTTCTTTAATGAAAGCACGTTTCTGATTATGTATATTATCGTATACTCCCAGAGCAATGGTACATTCAAGAAAATGCAGAGCAGTTTATAAATTTTCAAGTAAAGCAGTGCAAAGAACAAGGAAAAATATATAATTTGCCAAACAGGAATTTCGCTAGTCAGTCCCAGTCCTTCCCTAAAATATACAGATGGAGGAAAAAGGAGGGCCTGCTATATTATCTGTGGTCAATTTTAGCTTGGCACTTCACATAATTAAACCATACGCCTTTTAAAACTGGTGCTCAAGACATCTATATTTTTTAAGATTTAAAAAATATATCTTCCATGAGGGATTACTTAGATGTGTTTGAAAACCTGCATATACAAGTACGTAAAATTTTTAGTTTGTTTTTCCATGGAAACAGTAAGGAAATGACACTTCACTGAAATGAGGAATTTGACTTAATTTCTACATTTGCTGCCAGCCTTTGAGAATGATACAATGCCTTATTCTGTGAACTCCATCCTCATTATAATGTCACACTTGGGAGTCAAATGTTTTAATCATTACAGAGGATGTAGCAATTCAAGTGGTCATAATGAGATTAATAAAGCAAGAAGGTCCTTCAGATAGAACCTTATGTCATGTTAGGCCTTATTAGAAGAAGAAAGTATCTTGCTGCTGTGCAGCATAATCTGAAGGGAATGTCAATAATTGACACATGGTTGTTCATTAATTGTGATTCACTGCTTTGAGAAATTTATTTTATATCCAGGAAACCAGAACCCTGGAACTTACTTCATTTAGGATGCTGCAAATTTATACCATGCTACTGCAAATTTCAGGATGCAGAAGTTTCTGGAAGGCTCCTCTAATTAAGGTGTTCAGTACTGGGTGGGAATACAGTTGGCCACTCCTGACCTGCCAGCATAACACGCTTTGCTGATCTGCAAACAGATAATGTATTCCTCAGCTGGCTCCGGGTCCTGAAGCCATAAATCAGCTTTTCCTCCGCTGGGAAGAACACTATCCTCATGTTAATTAATCCCTTTAAAACACACTCCCAGCATGCCAGGGGCCTGGTTAGCATATTTGTTGTACGTTCACAAACCCGTGATTGAAAATAATTTTTAAGCTTTACAAAATTTACAGCCAGCTGTTAATCCATGTGTTTGACTTTAACATAGCTGCTGACATTCAAATGGCAACTGAGCGAACCTCGGGGCCAAACGAGCTCTCCCCCATATCACATTGTGTGTCTAAACAAACACCAGTCTCAATTGTGCTGCTCAGGGCTGGGCTGTGGTGCCTGGCTCAGGGGAGGAGAGGGAGGGGTGTTCCCTTTCCCACCCACTGACCCTGGGTCTGAGACCCACCAACATCCCAGGGCTGCCAGCCCTTTCCCACTGCTGGCACTTGCAGAGCAGAGCTACAGCTGGGGAGGCCACAGGCACAAGGCTGCTGGCCACAGGAAAGGAAATCCCAACCAGGGGGGACAAGGAAAGCCCAGACAGCTCTGGGGGCCCTGTCCTGGCGGGGCAGGACAAGCAACGGCCTGCTACTGGACATAGCAAAATGCTGGCCTTTCAGTTGCCTCTGCTGAGTCTGGCTCAGTAGCCATAGGCTCACTCAGGAGCACAGCAAAGGCACCACAAACTCCACAACCCCTCAGGATTCCGCACCAAAAATAAGAAAAATATCTTACCAGTGTGCTTATTTTTTCCTGCCTAGTCCTGTCTCATGACAACCTGAATAGTTTCAAGTGAGGCTCAGGCTCGCATTTCCTTTTCATCATGCATGGCCATCACTTCACCTGGTAAGTGATTGATTTTTACAGCCAATGCAATTTTCGCAATCAGCGACACTATGATTGTAAAACTTACAGCTAAATGCTGTAAAGTAAAGCTCAAAATTCTGGCAATTGTTCAGACCACAGTATTGCATTTCAGGGTGCAACACAAAATCATACCTTTTAACACAAGGGTATGTTATGGGGCAGGTCATAGTAAGATTTTAACAATTTCTAAGCACAATTTCTAAGTAAATATCAAATATAACTGGATTCCACATACATGATGATAGGTTGATTAGAAAATACCAATTCCACAAATGAAGTTTGAAAACCAATACCTTCATATATATCACACATACATTAAGCTGCTGTTTGCTGGAAGATTATCTAGAGACAGTTTGGAACATTTCATTTGGTGAGTAGATCTTTCTCATAGAGAGACATCTCAGAAACACTACAACAGTTCCAAAATTATCAAATCAGACCCATAGTAATAAAAAAGAACTGGTTTTTTCATATGAAAAAAATATTAAATATGATATGCATATGTAGGGTTTTGATAGATCCATAAGTGAGATTTTGTTTTAAAATATCTTTTTAAATTCTATCTACTTCATGTATATTTTAGCCATTAACTTCTGTTTTCTCCTGCCACACTTTCCAACCTCACTCTTTTCCAAGATTTTTCTGAAAAATATGATTCTCTGACATGCCTTAGTAAAAATAAAGAAGACAGCCCATGGTGCTCTGAGTAAGATTACACAGTTCCTTTTCTATCCTCGTTTTCAGGATCCTACTCAATCCACTAAAATAAAATTGAAAAAGACCCTGATACATTTCTCTTGTATACATGTGGTTCTTGAAAATTTAGCAAAATATCAAACTGTTCATACTATTATTGAGCAAAAGTAGCTGAAAAACTGAAATAAACTTTAAAAACAACGGACATAAAAGTTATTCTGTAAGTACTGAAATTCTACCAGTGTACTAAGCATTTTGGCTATCAAAACTACAGGTTTGTGCTTCCTTTCTTTCCCCCTAAACTTTTCATATCCTATTTCTTGTGATGACATAGAAATATTCTTAAGAAGTCTGCATCCAGTTTTAAATACAGAAAAGATCCATCATAAATAAAATATGCTGAATAAAGACATCTGAAGCAAAACCCTCTTGAATCCTTGTAACCCCAGAAAACCCCGGAATTAGTATGGAAAAGCTGCTACTAGAATATAAAGTTACTGCATCCCTACCATAGTGTGTATACATTTATGTTTTATTAGCAAGGGTAAATGAGCATAATTTGACATTTATACATCTTTGACTTCAGTAATATTAAGAGCAACAAAATTTTAAAAGGCTTTAAAAGATGCTAAATTTGGAGTTTGAGCACACAAGGAAAACTGAACAAACACTTTAATTTAATTTATTCTACTTTACCAGAGTTTAATGGTTCTAATAATATTGTCAGTAATGCACATGCTTGTAATAATCAGAGCTCTATCTTCTGCTTAATCATCAGTATATGAATATTAACATTACAAAATACTACATCTAAATATTTCTAAGTATGGTTTTATTTATCCAGCCTTAATTGCACCCAAAACCCCACAAAACTTATCCTGGGATGCTAGTATACTGCAGAACAGTACAGTCCCAGAAACACAATTCTGATAAATTTAAAACATTAAGGCTGAAATGTGAGGGAGGAGTTAAAGAAAATAATCACACAACTTTCATTTACACATATCTTACCACCAGACTTCACAGGTACCCATGGATCCTACTATCCCAGGTGTACAGCACATTGTCTTTATGTTGCATCTGTCTTTAACTACAGGTGCTTGATTGGCAATATGGGCTTTGAAATATTTTCAGTCATGAACATCATTACTATTTTCTATTGTCAATAAATAATAACTAGCAACTAATATTTTGCCTGAATAACTTTCAGGATAGTGGATTCTTTTCCCTCAAATTCAAAACCTGCTGAACTAGACTTTTCCTTTAGAGTCACTCAAGTGATCCAGATTCTCAGTTGAAGTGGTGCAGAACTACTGAACACAAGAATTAAATAGCAAGTCTCTGAAAGAAATAGAAGCAAGTTTCTGTACAGGCAAGAGGCAGTATAGGGTTCATGGTTCAGAGGGGAGATAGTTCTGGATATGTGGATGTTCCTGTGATTCAAGGACAATGACAAGTCTAAGTCATTACAAAATGAGCCATGACCAAAGACGTAACTCTGATGCATGTCTATATTACATGATGAAAATAAACAAAGGATTACCTGAGCTGGTGCCAGCCACAAGCCAACCCAGCCACAGCAACCTGCCAAAATTGGCCTCTCAGACACAGCTTCCCTGCTCTTGGATCTGAGCTCCTGTGTCTGGATATGGCATCTGTGCTGCCCCAGGCACTGCCCAGCACTTGCCTGGTGTTCTGTACCTGTTTTCCTGCCACAGCAGAGCTTTCGTGCTTGCCACAAGCAGATGAGACACACAACAAAGGTCACAGAGCTCTCTGTATATTTTCAATTATGGAATGAAGGCAATTACTAATTTAGAGGCGTTGATTTGAAATTGCAACCTGATTTTTTTAACACTCAATTAAACTTCAGCCAGGTAACGCAGGTTCTGAGGAAATGCCTGTGCCAGAATACACTGCTATACAAAGACAGGTACTAGATTCTCCTTTTTCCCTCTTTAATATTTCTTCTCTTCTTTGGAATTCATCTGGCAAAAAAATTACAATAAATTTCTTCAATAATTTGCACTTCCCACAGGCAGTTCTGACATTTTTGCTAGGCAACATCATACCTTAACACCTAATTTTCACTAGAGCATCATTCACATCAGTGTAACAAAGAGAGATTGTTTTTAGAATCATTTTTCCCTGAATCATATGCCATAATCAGGGAAAGGGAGAAAAAAAAGGTATTAGGAGGAGATTAAAAGAGTATCTTTTCTGTATCTATTCAAATATCATATCTTTCTCCTAAAATTTTCTATTATTAATTATACTATTTATTAATTGTTTTCTTAGCAGTATGGTTCCAGATTTAGACTTTGAGATGGTACAGAGAGGGTCAACTGTCTGCACCATCTTTTTTTATTGTTTTTGACCTTGTGGAGCTGTACCTCTCCAACGTGAAGGAGTTTACCCGGATATAGTCCAGTGGAACAATGAATCCAGTGGGTTCTGGATTCTGTTCTGTTACTTCTGGTAACTAGGTTTCATTTGAGTCACATCTGCTTGTGATTTTGTTTCAATAAAAATCAGCTCCTGGACTTCGACAGACAGCCATTTGGGACATAAGTTGTGAAATGCCTCCTTCAATTAGAAGCTTCAATGGAAGCTGGTATGGAACTCTGTATTTGTTTCAGAGGTAAGTCATTAAGTGTTTGTGTCCACAGAAATGGCAATGAATATGCACAATGCAGAAATTATCTGCTGGAAGAGTTTTATGAAAGATTAATCACTGAGTGTACCGGAAAAATCCTGTGAGAATATCTTGCACAATTGGAAGTTAGCATCCTAGTGCCCACAGCAGTATGCAGAATGAAAAAAAAATCATGGCACAAGCTCCTTAATCATAAATCCTGTCAGTTTTCAATAGAAATATTGTCAATTTATACTTTGTACTTATTAGAAGGACCCATGGATTTCTTTTGTTGTCAGAAACAAATCCAAAACAAAAAGCTCAAAGTGCACCTCAGTAATTATCTAGGATTCCCCTTTATCAAGGTTATATCAATCTGTCCATTTTACTAGATAAACTGCCTTCCAGAGTACTTTTGGTAGCTCTTTGTCCCAATCAGCTTATACCCCAAATATTTCACTGGGACTGGAAAAACCTGAAATGTAAATAGAAAGAATTAAAGAATTCATTAATATAAAGAGTTAAGAAGAAAACAACAAGTGATAAAGTAAACTGCATTTGCAAGGAAATGTTTTATGATTATTGGTTTACATGAAGTTTTATATACACAAGAATGTTCAAACTTCAGAAAATACAGGCACTTTTGTACAAACCAGACATTCCTAGTGATCTTTTATTCATTACACACAAAATTAATCTCATGAAACTTTCCATGCAATATCGCTTCTACTCCAGATGGCTACCATCTAATAATCATCAATTTGCATTAATTTGAAGAATTATACTCCTTACTGACACATACTTCCTGCAAGACAGAAGATCATCTTGTTTTGTCAAGTGTCCATCCATCATGAAATTCTGCTTTCTAAATTTTGCGTACTCTGGGTTAGCTAAATAATGGTATTTCTTTATTTTTTTATTCCAGAAGAATAGCACCAGTTTTGATATACAGTGACATCAAATAATACTGTTTCCCAGAAACCTTCTTCATGAGCTATGGAATACAATTGATTCACATGAGAAATACAGCTCTTAAATTATGGATGATATTAAAGAGCTTTTCAAAACACTGGCCAAAGGCTACATCAGTCTGTAGAACTGGAAGCAGAAAAAAGAAATTGTTTAACTTGTGTTTTGGCCAAACCATCAGGTCAAGATTTCTCTTGTTAAGAAGTGCTGTAGGATGCCTTATAAGTAAATGTGTTAAGAACCTAAGCTCTTAAATTTCCAAGGCTATACTTCAATTTCCAAAGCTATAGTTGTGATTCATCTAGATATGACAATGCAATCTTAAGCAGAAACCCAGCCAAACAAAAGGGATAAACAAATAAGCCAACAAACCACCAAAACCGTGCAACAACAGCAAACACACACATAAAAAAAAAGGAAACCATAAATCTCTCACCCCTAAACAAACCATATAACTGTTTAACCAGCACACACCACCAGGCTGGGTGGCCTTTAGTGCACACCAAACCAAAGCCCTGTGCAGGCAGCCACAGGATCAGGCCAAGGTGGTCAGGAAATGTTGCTGCAGCATGCACACCACCTAGCTCCATAGTGGGACTGTTGCCTAGAAAAGCTTCATGTAGACAGCAAAGGAGACACACCCCGTCAGACCCAGCCTGCACATCCCTGACACTGGCACAAATGAGACGTGGATATCACCTGGTGGAACAGCACACATATGTAACTTCTGAACTTTTCTGTGATCTCTTTACCCAGGAAAATACCTCAGAATTTTCAACCTTTTTTTCTCTAAACAATTACCCATGGTCAGTGGGTCTTGATGCACTAGACATCAAAGGTAACGGGCTAGACACTTCTACTTATGGTTTAAAATATTAATGTTCACAAGTCTGTTGTTTCATATCATTTCTACTCATTTTCAGTAGGAGTCTGTGCCTCATATAATCCAACCCTTATTAGAAAGCTTTCCTAGGATCACCCCTCTGCCAATTAAGCTATTTGGCACCGGAAGAACCTCCCAGTCAATCTCACACACCACCACTTCCCATTGCCCTTCCAACCCCATGTTATTTTGTTTCTGCGTCTTCTGTTCTTGAACCAGAAGGATTTTGCTCAAAGACACAGAAGAAAAACACTTTTCATAAGAGTGTTATTCTTATTTAGCAGTACAAAAGGATTTGCACCTATACTCTGTTGAAGTCATTCAGACATTTTGATTCCAAAACCCTTATCTAACTTCATTCTTGACTGTATTTTGAAACACAAAACAAGAGAGATTCACTGAAAACAAGAGCCAAACATAATGAACTCAGAGAAAAAAAAATATTAGAGCTCTGCAGTTTGGCATGACAGGTAAGTATTTCTTTTCTTCAAAGACCTCAGTAAATCAGAGCAATGGTGCTGATGGCATGGGATAATTGTCTCTGATATGCTGCAGTGAGTGTTATTTATGGTTGTTTATAAAATATGCTGTCAGAATGGCAGGCTGCCTAGAACCTCAGCCTTATTTATGGATTCTCCTGTCTTCACATGCCCTTTTGTATGCCAAATTAAAAAAATCCCAAAAGTTTCAACTCTGTGCTCTTGGAATAAGAGCTCTTCTTTCAGAACACAAGATTTGTTATATTACAAATCTGTTATTCTTAAGATATTCTGTGAATACCTACTGCGGAAAATACACGCAGCTCCAGCAAAATACTTCCCACATTCTCTCCCACCAAAACTCCAAATTCTGCACTGAGGGATGACACAAGTAATGATACTTATGCCATCAGCATTATACTTGATATAATTCAGGAGTCTGGATTTTGTTTGGGGTTTTCACAGATGCCAATGGAAATATATCAACCTGTTCCCCACAATTTTAAAAATATGGCTCTAAATACCCAGTATCTATAAGATATCTTTGAAAACTACATAAAATGTTTTGTACAACTTTCTACTTAAGTATAGCAAATATCTACTTTGGCAAGTATGCCTTTAATTTAAAACAGAAAAAAAAAAGCCCAAAACCCACCAAACCGCTATAGACCTTCAAAAGGCAAAAGATGTTCTCATTTTCTGTCAAAGAAGTTTTAAACAAGCAGAGTTCTCGAGTTCCTTAAACATCAAACACACAACAGTTTCTTTGGTAAAGTCTCGCTCTTCTTCTAAAACTACATTTTAGCATGAGAGCACGGCTTGTAGAAAGGATGGAGGAGAGGTGGAGTTTGTTTGAAATAGCAGAGTACAGGTATTCAGACAAGGTAGATCTGCAATCATCAGGGTGGATTTTTTTGATTGTTCTGACCCCTAAAAAACTGCAGTAATGGCAGACACTTAAATCAGAATCTAAGAGGGATAAAAGTAAGCAGGCTGATATATTCGTATACATTTTTATATATTATTATTTATATATTTATATTTTT
>WAAE01009010.1:0-33125 GCA_013400495.1 Nicator chloris
CTTTTTCAGTTTTTAATTATTTTAAATAATCCATGTAGCTGTAATTACAATTGGCTTCTGCCCAAATGTTATCTATCAATCAGTTAGGCTGGCCTCCTAGACAACAAGCAATCTGATTCTTATGAGACAAGTTATTTCACCTTACCTCTTTTTTGATGACTAAAATTTATGTAGGAATCTCCTCTATTGCTCTTTTGTCTGTAATTGATTCACCTGAGGATCTGTAGCTGCTGATTGGTTTGGGTTAGTGTTTCTCCTTTTTTTCACTCCTTCTCTTGATTATGTGCCATGTTTTATGCTTTAAGAGGCTGACATCCAATAAAACAGTTTTTGTTCAAGCATTGCTTTTTTTTGGATTCTCTTCTATAGTTCTTATGTCTAGCATGAAAATGACAGACAGCCTCACATTCATTGTATTACTTTGAAAATTCTCAACTTTCACCTCTCCTGGTTTAGAGGGTCTTCCTACTTAGAGGTCTCTTCCTACTTAATGCATGACATAAACCTAAGTCAACTTTTAAAAAGCAAGGCTTTTGTATGTGAGTCTATAAAATCAACCAGGTATTTCTAATTCATGAAATATATCCTGTTGACTGTGATCCACTGTTGCATTGTATTTCTCAAGGAAAGATGAACACTGCTTCAGAACCTCAGATTTATTTGAGATTGGGATGTGTGTTGCTTCCCCTTTCTGCTTGCTTCTGAACTCAGCTTCTCGGTACAGTCAGGCATACTGGTTCACTGTCACCTGAAATTTGGAGTTTATTGTAAAAATAAGCTATAGAAATTACCTTTCTCAATTTCGATTTGCATACAATAAAATTCATCAGATACTTAGCTTGAGAAACTGAATACTTGTCTGAAAATCAAACAGATACAAGAAGATTTGTACAATGGAAAAGTAATGGGGATGTTATAAAAATCAGTAGTATTTCTTCTCGTACTTTCTTTCCCATTGCCTGAAGTACTGCAGAAAATACTACCTGTCCATCATAAGAGAATGCTGCAGAATTAGAGGGACTTGTACCAATGATGTTGCATCTAAAACAGCTAATTTCTTGTACCCTGCAAAGTTGAACTGAAAAATTAGACTTCTTGACCTTAAGCACTCAGCATTCTTCAACTTTTTTTAGCAGCTCAGACAACTTTCTCAAGTATGGGGTCTTTGTTACAGTAGTGCTAATAGAGTGATTGAAAATACTATAAAATGTTCTTTGGTTTGAGTATGTTTGCTG
This sequence comes from Nicator chloris, assembly GCA_013400495.1. Classification (NCBI taxonomy): domain Eukaryota; kingdom Metazoa; phylum Chordata; class Aves; order Passeriformes; family Pycnonotidae; genus Nicator; species Nicator chloris. The sequence continues at coordinate 1,236 of WAAE01009010.1, forward strand.
GCCTCTTTCTATTTATTCTAATTTCGAGAGAATTCTTATGTTCTTAGTAATAGTTGTCCCTTCTAGCTTCTGTTAAGAATAGCAGAAGAAGGGGAAAAATAATTTAACTGAGTGGAACTACTTTTTAATCGAAAGAATGCCATAAAAAGCAATTTTAAGGAAGGGAGGGGACAGCTGAATAACTGCATGACAACTTGGAAACATTAATTTTTTTCAGTTTCATTTAAGTTGAGGTTTAAAAAAATTAGGGAAAACTGCATACCTTCTGCACATTGTAGAGATTGCAATGTGCAATATTTTGTGACCTTGGGGAAGCTCTGAAAGATGCAGTACGACTTCTTGTGTGACATTGCTGATTGGTTCTAAAGCATCAACCATTGTTCATGTCAAACTACACATTGAAAAAAATGCTTGTCAGCAACATACAGAGTATACAGACTCTGGAGTCTTTTTTCTGTATTTTTGTGTGCAAATTTAGCAAGATAAGACAGGTAATTCTCAAGGACAAGTACTGCGATGAAGGAAACATCTGAAAATTGCTACAATACTTTTAGTATAATGTCTTATAATATTTCAGTTAAAGAATCTTTAAATATAAAAGCTATTCTTGAGACCAAGCTTTAACCTATAGAAGAGGTTTTAAGTCAATGTATTGCTTCTAGGTGGGGTAAAATAGCATGCATATTGAATAATTTTCCTGTTTTCCCCTGCTGCTTGTTATACATATGGAGTATGTATACATATATACATAGAGTGATGTACACTCTGTGTTAGTGTATTTCTTTTCCTCCAAACAGAGCAGCACTTTTCCGATGTTGTACTTAGTGAAGAATACCTCAATCTTGGTGTAGAGCAGGTGTGCAGTCTGATATCCAGTGACAAACTCACAATTGCTTCAGAGGAGAAGGTAAGACAACCCGTATCCCATTATTCGTTTTATCTTTTTATGTGAAAGAGCGAGCTTGCTTCTACTGATCTTGTGCACTTTTTGGGGTGTGTTCTGTGTTTCCTTAGTGAAAATAGGCGGGTATTGTGCTCAAGGTTAAAGGACTTTTCCCAAAAGTGTTGTCAGTCTGATGTTGAAAATTTGTCTCAACTCTTAAAAAATCCTAAAACTATATTAAATCACATTATCCTTTGTTCTTCGAAAAAAAACCCAACAAAACAACAAAACCAAAACTACATTAAATGGAAATTCCTTCTCATCTTCAAGCAGAACAACCAGAACACATGCTGAGTCACATCCACAGGAGTTTGGTTTACCAAGGGATAAATAGTTCCAAGTTTGAAGAGCAGTTATATGCCATTTATTAACTTTAACATCAGCAGTCCCACAAAGGTATTAAAGCTCTGTGTTTATATGTGAGCTGTTTAACCTAGCTGAACACATGTGGGTTGCACAGGAGATGACATGGCAGCTTGGTATTACCTAACCAGAGTTTAATGTGTGTTGCCTCACCTTTAGCCTAGATCTCAATCTTTTAAAGCCATTTTTGAAACACTGTTGTTCAGTGAGCTTAGGCCTTCTCTGTAAACCTCTAATGCTTTTCAGGTTGTGGATGTATTCATTTTGAGCTTTTTAAATTCAGTTACAATCTATTTGAAATATGTTGGTTTTCTTTTTTCTGAGAAGTTTATAGTTGTACTCAAACAAGGCTAAATTGTGTTCAAAAGCATGTTTGAATACTCATTTGTACAGTTCGGCAGTGTTTCATGTTAAAACCTTTTTGAACCCTTGAATCAAAGAATTATCTGCTTAAACAGCAACTAGCAAAGCTATGTTGTTGTTCCTGTAATCCCCTGAAGATCTGGATCTATCACTTAAATACACAGGATGCTGCTTTTGTGGAGTATAATTAAGGTTTTAATGCTCTAGTGAATGATGAGCTACTGTGCAATGGAGGCAAAACCAGGCTCGGGGTCACTTGTCCTACTAAGACTCAGTGATGATAAATCATTTGAATGGTGATGTGGCAGGTCAGTTCTCCAAGAAAGGAAGAAAAGTATGAGGACTTAATATTCCTATTGCTCTGTTGTTTGTTTGCCTAGTTTTCAGTATCAGTGAAGTGCCTGTGTGCATTTGTCAACGTAGCATAGCTATCCTTGAAACACCAGTGGAGGAGTAGATATAACAAGACACAAGATAATGCACCTTCATAATTTTGTAGTTGATAAATACGGAAATAATGGGAGCTGTAACCACTGTCATCTGTTCTTACATTAGGAGTTTTAGTATAAGCAAAACTATTTTTGGAGAGAAACTATTTTTGTTTTCATGCTTATGAACTTGTAAGTCAAGGAACTTGAATTGTTTGTTTTCTGGAAGGTATTTGAAGCAGTGATAGCCTGGGTAAACCATGACAAAGATGTAAGGCAGGAGTTAATGGCACGTCTGATGGAGCATGTTCGGCTGCCTTTGCTTTCCCGGGAGTATTTAGTTCAGGTAAGCAAAAAGGAATACTAATTATTCTGCATGTGAATATTTCTGTTCATTGTTTTAATGCCAGATAGATGATTTTAAATTTAAACAACAGTGCCGTTAGTATGTTAGTGATAATAAAAGTAAACAAACAGCCACTACCACATACTCAATTGCACATACACACACCGAGGTGAGGGGTTGCCATGTAGAGGATGATTCATGTAAGTAACTTATCTGTTTGGCTGGCTGCACGACATACCACGCCAGGAATCTGAACAATGTAATTCGCTGAGATCAGGTTAGGTTTCATTTGTAATGCCATCTCTTGATAAAGGATTTCGTCTTATAAGTCAATTTTCAACTTCAGAATTGTATCTGTTGTTTTAGCTGATTAGGAATTAATGACAGAGAAAGCATTCTTGTACCTGGTTCAGATAAAATACATTTTTTCAAATTTTATAAGCTCTTTTGGATATTTTGGTATCAGGTCAAATATTTGAGATTGACAATATGAGTTCAGTATTAACATTGGTTAGTAGGTATTAATAGGTTGGTAGGTGTTTATTTAAAAAATTCTGGTTTTGTGGTACAAATCTCCAATTTGTTTGGATTGTTTTCGGTGGGATTTGGGGTTTTTTTTGCTCTTGTGTTCTGTTGTGGTTTTTCTTCTTGTGGGGTGGCTTACTAGTTTGTTAAATTATCCTCCACTACTCCTACCTTAAAATATTCTGTACTGTCTGTATTTAAATAATAAAAAAATGTGCCCAGTTGTAAGAAAAGTGATTTACCTTGCCTGTCACTTTTTTCCACTTGCTATTAACAATCAGAATATTTTTTTTTTTTAGTGACTGCACATTTCCAACACAAATTTGTGTCCTACCAGTTAAATTATAATCTAAAAATTAGATTAATCTGCATTTGTGTGATAGATCGTAGGCTTTATTACACTTTGGATTGTGATTTCTGTTTTACTTTCTTAACATGCTCAGACCTTGTTAAACTTCTATTAATAAACAGAGAGTTGAAGAGGAAATATTGGTTAAGAACAGCAGTGCTTGTAAGGATTTCCTCATTGAAGCTATGAAGTATCACTTGCTACCAACTGAGCAACGGGCATTGATGAAAAGCACACGGACAAAACTGAGAACACCTGCTAGCCTTCCAAAAGTAAGACACTTGTTTTTCCAATGGATTTACTATTTCAAACTGCATTTTAAAAACTTTTGTGAGAGCATGACTGTGTCTTGGGGTATTCCTGTAATAAATTTGTACCAGAATTATTTATCATAAAAATATAACAAGTGATTACCTTTACACTCCATCCTACTTATAATATAGACGTTTTAACCTCCCACCTACACAGAGAATGACCACTACCTGCCCTCCCAGAAAACATTTTTTAATAAGTGCTTCAGCTTTTGAGAGATATGCATTTATGGAGAAGTAAGCCTGTTAAAAGAAAAAAACAAAAAACCAAAACACCTCAAACCAAAACAAAGAATGACTGAAGCTTCTGTATTGAGACTTTTCATTTAATCTTTAGTTCACCTTAGCAAAAAAGCAAACATTAGATACTTTCTTCTTTACAATGAAATAAAGAAGTTTTTTCGTAGTACTGTTGTGAAAATGGCAATAATGGGATAGGAGATTCAATTAATCAGATTTAGCACATTTTTCTTAGAATAACAAGATAAGGCTGTTATGTGATGAATGGTCACAGTTTCATTACACATCACAGTTGGTGAATTCTCAGCCCTGAGATCACAGTAGAATGTGAAGGTACAGCAGGATCTCCCTCTTTCATGGGAGCTTTACCAAGATTCTGATTGCTCCCTGCTTTTCTACCCTTGGTATTTCCTCGAGACAAAATAACTACAAATTACATTTGTTTAAAAAAATACCTAACGATTAATTTTGCCTGGTTCACAAGACTCAAATTTCTGTAGGAGAGCCATCCATTAATTATTTCTTGTACAGAAGCTTGCTTTATTTTTTAACACTTTTTTGATCTCTCAGGTGCTGTCATATATGCAAATAACTAACAGTTATTATTATTATCTCCCTGTTAGTTGATGATGGTAGTAGGGGGACAGGCACCAAAGGCAATTCGCAGTGTTGAATGCTATGATTTTAAAGAAGAACGCTGGCATCAGGTAGCTGAATTGCCTTCCAGAAGGTGTAGAGCAGGTAAGGTTGCCTAATTTTTTGTTGTGGTTGGTAATGCTTCCCAATTTAGGTACTGTATGTTCTCTGGAACAGTACTTGAGATATTTATCTAAGAAGGGCTAAACCGTGACTTCCCTGATCATTTGAACTACTTGCTAACCTGGAACAATACAACTTTGATCAATTGTACTTAATTTGTGCTTCAGTTTGCAATCTGTGGGATAAACTGCTTTATTACCTCCCACAGAAACAAGAGATAAATAAATTTAAAAATGAATGCATTGTAATAATGACTAATTTTGCTATTAAAATTCCCTAATATTATTAAATGATATAAAGAATGTGAAGAAGTGATCATCCACTATGAAACATGAACATGTGATCTTAAAGCAGCTGAGCGATTTAAGCAAGACAAAATTCAGCAAGCATGGTATTCAGGAATGTGCACTGTTAGTAGCAAAAAGTGTCAGAAATTCTACAGCTTAATCTAAATGAAGTGTGGTTCTAGGGGACTGTCAAAAGCACAACAAGTGTAGTGAATAGTGTAATTTGTGTCAAGTATCTGCATACTTAGGACACTAGAGAATACAGTTAATTGGCAGAGAGACTGAAACACTCATTTTCTTCCCCATTTCCCTGCTCCAGGAATGGTGTACATGGGAGGCATGGTTTATGCTGTTGGTGGTTTCAATGGCTCTTTGAGAGTTCGTACAGTAGATTCTTATGATCCAGTGAAGGACCAGTGGACAAGTGTTGCTAACATGCAAGACAGGAGAAGCACACTGGGAGCAGCTGTATTAAATGGCCTTCTTTATGCTGTGGGAGGATTTGATGGGAGTACAGGTATGTTTGCCTTAGACACTTCTGAATAGCTTTGACTACTCTTAACATAATTGTATCAAATTTTAATGCCTCTTTTTGCTGGTACTTGTGGTGAAACCAAGCATGAGTGTAGCCTGGCATCTTGTGATGTGGAATATGCTTAAGTGGTCACATCCCCCTACCTGAACAGTGGACTGTTTCCTCCTAAGAGTTCAGGCTTAAAGACTAGTGAACTTTTGGCAAGTTCACTTCCAGTATTCCTTCTATAGTCAGAATCATTAACTTGTGGAAGATATGAGAGACCTATCTGGTCTCTTTTCTCCTGTTTGCATAGGAAGTTTATTTCTGCATTTTCATGCAGTGTAAATAAGATTATAAAGACCTTTTTCTGACCTGTGAGAAGTCTTTAGACATATACTGTTCATGCTGTACCTAGATGCATTAAACAATTAGTGCAGAAGTGATCTTTTTGCTGAATAACTATTAAAGAGGCATATGTAGGAGAAAGCATGTGACTTAATTAAAAAGAAAGGAAAAAATCCAGGGAAGGATTTTTCACAGCTGCACAAAAGTTTTCAGTAATTTACCCATTTTCAGACATAAAGAATGGGTTGACTGTAATTGCCTATCTAAAGGACAAAAAGTTGTGCTTTTTGTTCAGTATTTAACAACCCTTAAAATGAAATCATTTGAATTTTCAGATCTGAAGAGTTTCCTGAAAGCTAGACAGTATGTTGCACTTAGATTTATAGAGAACATTGTTTATTGTTCTCTATAATTTGTTTTCGTAGGTTTGTCATCAGTTGAAGTTTACAACTTAAAGACTAACGAGTGGTTTCATGTAGCTCCAATGAACACAAGAAGAAGTAGTGTTGGCGTAGGTGTTGTTGGAGGTAAGTTGACAAATGATATTAAAAATAACGGAGGGAAATGCAATCATTCACCCTACTAGTTTTTCTTACTTTTGAAAACATACTTCAGATTTCTGGTTTTTGCTCAACCTTGTAATTCAAATGGTACGAACAGTATGTAATCATTCCACTTAGATTTGACCAGTTTTTAGCATAGTAGTTTTAATTTTTTTTTCAGAGCTTCAGCTGTGCCTGAGGCCAGCTGAGGAAAACCTTGCTAAGCTGTGTTATGTATGTCAGCAAAGTCAGAGAGCTGACGTGATGACCATATCATTTGGTCTTTAGTGATGTAGCACTGCAGTATTGTCAGCTCTGTTATCTGTGGCTGACCTTGCTGGCTGCATGCTGGGGGACAATCCCAAGGGCAGTGCCAGGAAAACTGCTGACTTTTCAGTCAGCTTTGTGGTGAATAGCCTGGATGTCACTTGCACAATGAAGGCCTGGCCTGGCTCTTGGATCTTAAAACAGTTTTAGGGGTGGGTGTGTGTTTTAATTGCATAGGAACCAGTGCTGTTAATAATCTGAAAATTCAGACTGTACAAATGATTTTCATCTAAATTTCTGATGTTTCTAGGAAACCTATTTGTGACCTTCGGGTATGGAACATACTAGAAATAGCTTGCTTTTGAGCAATGCCTAATTAAAAACCTTACCTCTGTATTTCAGCTAGGCAATTTAAAATCTTTTGACTTGCCTTGTTATTGTTAGATACTGGGTGCCCTTTACATCCTAAAAATGACTAGAGCTGTGGCATGCTAACTTAAACTGTTTGCAGTATAGAATCTCAGTGAGTGATGGACAGGTGCTGATTAGTAGCTCATGGGGGAGCGCTGCCTTCCTCTTTGCCGGTGTGGCAGTGCCTGTGTGTGCACTGGCAATAGGCAGGCTGCTCTGCTTCTCCCCCAGGGAAGCTCTATGCTGTTGGTGGCTACGACGGAGCGTCACGGCAGTGCCTTAGTTCAGTGGAATGCTATGATGCCAATTCCAATGAGTGGAGCTATGTCGCAGAAATGAGCACGAGGCGGAGCGGGGCAGGTGAGTGGACAGGGACCAGCTGTCCTTGCAAAGATGAAAATCCGTGTGTTTAAAATGTATCTAAAAATATGAAAGGTAAGCTAAAGTCCGAATCTAATGGAATGTGCTAGTGCAGACGGCTGATATACAGTAGGTTATAAAAACAAAACTGTTCCACAGAGTAAGATTCAGTCTGTTAAGAGTAAATATCTCTCTTTGTTTTTTCATACTTTCATATTCCTCCTCTTCCCACAACTTCTGATAGTTTTTAACATACAGACTAATACTCATGGATTGTAATAATCACTATTACCTCAATTCTTAAGTATCAAAATCTATGTAGCAAGGATGAAAAAGTGTCTTTTCTACCGAGATCTCTTTGCCAGTTAGGGCTGATTATTCTAACAGCATTTTCAGGTTGACTTTACATGTGAACTGTGACTAGGTTTCCACCTCTTTGGAGGACTTGTTCTGCATTCTGATTCACTGCAGGAAATTTTGTCCTTGTTCATTCCTAAGTTTGTATTACTGGTTTCATCCTTTTACTTCCACTTATGTACCCTTTATTTCACCTTCAGTAATTCTTCGCATTACCTGGTGTTTACATCCTTTGTACATGTACAGCCTACTACATGTTATCCTTCCTTATCATTTAGCCAAGGTATATCCATTTATTCTGTATAATCTTAAAAATCCCTTCTTTTTTTTTTTTGTGGATTTTTTTTTTCTTCTTGCAATTCTGAGTGTGTATATTTCTCTTTAAAGACATCTTTAAAAGTGCCTGTGGTATTCCACTTTTGTTTAATGAAATGATGCTTCCACAACTCCAAATTGACTTTAGCAGTTTCATTATCTATTAATATTATGGACTTGAATCTCATTTACTGTTCACTGTCCTCTATTTGTCTTTTGGTATTTCAGGTTTTTTCAACTCGCAGAAGTTGTTTTATTTCTCTAGATGCGTTCCCATGGACTTTTTCAAGTCAAATTCCATGATATTATTTTCTACATTTATTTTTTAGTAGTTAAGTCACTTTTTTTGCCAAGTACTTAATGGTGGTTTTTAGCAACACCCTTCAAGTATCTACTGGTGATTGCCTTAATGTGCTTCATAATGGGAAGAGATATTGCTACAAATAAATCTGAATGGACATCTAGTATGCTCAGTATATGATTAATAATTATCCCAACTTCTCATCTTACCTTCCATTATTCTTTGTTAACTCTGAACAGTTTTTACCTATATAATAATGTTTAAATTGAGTTCAAATAATTTCAAAAGAGATCTATCAAAGTACTAAATTCATTACTAAAATTAAGTCTGTGATATTCCATCTTATGCTTACAAGAACAGCAAGCTGATAACTCATTACTAAAAGTCATGTTTCAATTGTATTTCTAAAATAAAACTATGATGTTAATGAAGGAAACATGACACACTGTACCTCAAGAAAACACAGTTGTCTTGTAAAACTTCTAATAACTCAGTCTGTGCTTCTTGGAAGTAAAAAATTCTGGATTAAAAACTGGACAGAGTTGCAGTAAGGGTACTGGAAAATATCCTGTCTAATATTGGCAAGTTTTGAGGAAAATATTGATATAAAATGGGAAAGTTACAAGTATCATTATAAAGACAAATAGTGTTGGTGGGTTGTGACAAAGTTGCATTTTGCAGTCTGCCTGCACACACATTTTGTTTCAGCCTTTGGGGTTTATTTTTTGATACTGTTTTTGCAAACTGTTGTTGTGCTTGTAGCCTATTTATACAGTAGATGTTTTCAGATTTTTTTTTTATGTTGAATTTCTTCTACAACTCTGAAATTTAGTTCCTTAAAGATACTAACTACTGGGATCTTCCTGACCCTCTCCTCTCTTCCCTTGTCCCCATGTTTTCTTACTGAACTCTCTTCTGCCTTTTACCTGGTCCACTGATTAAAAAAAAAAATGGAGAGGAAAACTAAATGTAGACAGTTATTACAGATTCATATAATTGAGTGAAAGAATCAACATGCTTCTGTGCCATTCTGCTAAAACATGAAAAATTATATTTTTGCATGGCAGAGGAGTGGGTGGTAATGTGAAAATTTTGACTGCTGATTGAGCTTGGCTGTAGAGGCCAAATAGCCAAACCCACCAGAACTGTTTCAACTGGCAATCAGTCCTGGTGGTGTTACGGGGGCTAACTAAAGAGAATTTTGTTCCTGTATTAAACTTTTGGATTTCTGGTCATCTCAAAGAACTTAAGCTCATCTCTTCTGTTCCTACCGCTTCAGCTTCACTCAAAAGCAACTTTTCAGAGGTTAACCCTCAGTTACTCTTCTTTAGTACCCACTGCTTCTCAGTTGATCAATACGGGGACAGATCTGTTTCCAGCAACATATTGGGAGGAGGAACTTCAGATCCAGATATAGGCCATTTGGGAGGGCTGAGAGATATAAGACAGGGTCCTGAAAAATGGGCAGGAAAGAAAAATAACAAAGAAAGGAGAACTCAGAAGACGGCAACAAGAGGATGCAGACGGAAGGAGCAAGAAATAAGGTAGGACCTGGAAACTGGGTGTGGGATTAAGGGAAAATGAAGCATCATGGAGGAACGGAGGACATGATTAAAAATAAGGAGCTGTGAAAGAAAAAAGTGGCAATGTGCAGAGGGAAAGCTCAACACACTGAATAGGAAGGCCAGTAACTCTACTGAAAGCATGGGTGGGGGGGGTTTATATCACATCCCATATTTAAGCTGAAAATCATAGCCCTCCTTCTAGGTCTGGAATGCTTAATTCTACAAAAGATGAATGTTGTACTATCCTGTCTAGTAAAGTGTGATCAGAGCGGGAGAAAGAAAAGTTGTCATACTATACTGTGGCATGATAGCTAGAAATAATAGCAATAAAAGAGGAATTAAATTAACTGGGAAGGATATGGGGAAATGCTAGTAGTGAATATCACTGATAAAGCACTAAATAGCATGATTTATAAAAGTGTCCTATCAAGAAGCTATTTTTCAGATTTACAGTACCAATTAGCTTCCATGTTACCTTCCTCTCTTCTTTTAATTATTAAAATCAGTCTCTTTAATAAGAAAATTTAGTCATTTCATCAGGAGTCATTTGTCTCCACATATAGAAATGGCTTTTAAATACAAAACTAGTGACACATTTTTAAAGATATTTCAGCTGGTTATTAAGCTGTCAGGGTTCTCTTTTTTTTTTCCTTTTTTCTCCCTTTTTTTTTTTTAATCTCCAATATTTTTTTTCTTTGAGGGACTTACCTGATTTTTTGCATTCATATTTGTTGTTTCCCTTTAAAAAGATTTTAAGTGGTTCCCTTTCCATGGAATACTTCATGAGCTATATTTGCAAATCTGTATCTCTGCTTTGAGTTTCATAGTCTTAAATGTGGCATTTATTAGATTTCCCAGTATACTTCCATAGAAGTGCTTTTTTAGTTGTCTTTATGGTCTATCACTCAGAAGTTTTAATGCAAAAACCCCCCTCCATTTCTGAAATGTATTATGTTTGGGTTCTAATAATGCATTATAAAGGGCAGAATAAATAAACAGGCCTGCCTTTCTGCTTCCCCCATTTCCATCTTTTCAATACGTGCAGCCCAAATAGCAGGTAGATAGAACTATCTTTACTCACTCCTTCATTCCAAGCTCACAGATTGATAAACTTTTGTTGTAAAGTAAAGGAGACCTTAGGATTAAAGGACACCCTTTAATATCCTTTTGGATATTTTGATAACTGAAGCTTGGTTCAAAGATGCTTGGTGTTCTTCAAATCCCAGAGAAGGTACTCACTGCTAACTGTTTACTTCTGTTCCATCTGTTTACAAGGTATTCCAACACTTCAGTGAAAACATCCCTATTGTATAATGTCTGTCCATTCAGCTTTTATCCTCTGTACTGCGCAATTTTTACTTTCTATAAGTTCACTTACACTTTACCATCTTGTCAGATTTCTGTTATGCTGGCTGAGAACGTTGTCTCATTTACTGTCACTTCTAATTAGTCCTAAATTTCAACAAGCCTCATTCTCCTGCACGTCATTTTTTGTCCAAAATTTTCTAAATCTTCTGTTGCAGAACAGCTCTGGTCTTTGTATGCTGCGATATGGTAGATGGGCACGCAAGGCATTTTATCAGTGTCTTGCTGTAGTTACTGTCTCTCTGCTTTAATGCATCCTGACCCAAATGTTTTCTGAAATAGTTTCCAACACTGACTTAATGAAGGATTTACGTTAGCTGACGTATTTGTTGTTTCTCCTTTGTATCGTTCAAATAATTCTCTGGTTAATTCTGCGTATTTTCATATGTTTGCAGGTGTTGGTGTGTTAAACAATTTATTGTATGCAGTAGGTGGTCATGATGGTCCTTTGGTAAGAAAAAGTGTTGAAGTGTTTGACCCCATTGCCAGTACCTGGAAGCAGGTTGCAGACATGAACATGTGCAGAAGGAATGCAGGTATGTGCAGCAATGACTAAAATTGTGCCAATGTCAATTGTGAACGCCATCTATCTGGATTTCTGCTGCTTTCATAAAAAACATGCTTTGGGGGGCTGTGTAAGTCAATTACTAATTTTCATTCTGCTTTCCTGCTTTCAGGTGTTTGCGCTGTCAATGGTCTCTTGTATGTAGTTGGAGGAGATGACGGTTCCTGTAATTTATCAACAGTGGAGTATTATAATCCAACAACTGATAAATGGACGGTTGTGTCATCATGTATGAGCACAGGAAGGAGCTATGCAGGTGAGGCATATAGATACTTTTAATAGACTTCTTAAAGTATAATATTTGACAAAGCATCCAAACAGAGTCTTGTCTAAAGTAATACCTCAGATAATAAAATGGGTAGGAAGAATCTGATGGTGCATTTTGAATGATGACTTCAAATAATTATTCACTACAACGGAAAAAAAAAGGGATTAAAGTGTATTCAAGAAGGATTTAGCACATAAGTGGTGAGTCAGAAAGATGATTCTGGTATGACCAGTTTTTGAAAAAGAAATATGTGCCTCAATCTAAGGGATCCAATTCCAAAGTTCTTTGGGATTTGATATTTGGAAAATGAGCTGTTTCAGGAATCTTTTCATTCAATAACTGCAGTTTTTCAAATGAGTTATTTAAGTGAATGTTAAGGATATATTTCACTGATAGCAAAATTAAACTTGATTAGTGGCAGGTTTTTTCAAGTCACAGAAACTTTCAGAACTTTGCACTGATTCGGACAGCTTTGCATCTAAGAGAAATTTGGAAAAAATATGTACATTGTTGCTGGTGCACAGTTAAATGCTAATTGCAGTGTGTCATATTAAATTTTTCTTTTCTTGATTAAAAAACAATTGTTGCCTAAAGATTTATCCCTTTTTCTCCCCTCCCTCTAGGTGTTACAGTTATTGACAAACCATTATGATCAGTAAAGGGATTTTCAACTTGATTATGCACTAGAAGCAGTCTTCAACAAGTGTGTTTGAAGTGACTGAGTATCTAAGCACTTCTCTACTTGTAGCTGCACCTTGAGTCACAGTGGAAGATGTGACTGTCTACAATTACAGATGACAGGTGATGAAGATTACTCTAGGTAGAAGCAATGTGTAGGATTATTCTGCAGTTGAGCAGAAGCTGATTGAACTTTTGAAGTCTGGTGGACCATTTTTTTTATTGCAAGGTCTTCAAAAAACACCCAACACTTTCATAAGAACCGACTTCTGTCAGTCATGACTGAGAAATGGATTGTGAGGGAAGAATGGTGTGTATCTGGTGAAAGTAAATTTTTGTCTTATTTTTTCCAGAGACTAATAAATATATTTAAGGAAATGAACTGTCACTCTTCATTGTAGATATTGAATCCCACCTCAGTAATTCAAACTGGCATGGGGGAAATTTGTTTCCTTTTATAAAACTTTTGTTACGTAACTATACTGCGTGCATATGTTCGTGTGAGCATAAGTTGCTCTCTACTGAAACTCTTCAAAACCTGATTTTACTATTTATAATTTGGCACAGTACTTTGAATATGTCAGTACTATGTTGTAAAACAGAGATGTATTTTTTGATATGTAACAATGCTTAACACTAATTCCCGCTGAAGGAGATCAGAGATGGTATAACACTTCTTGAGCAGGTGTAATTTCAGTATCTTTTTAATAAAAATGTTGTCTGTACTTATGGGGTTTTTTTTTTCCCTGTTCAATTTTGGTCACATTTAGATGTTACTTCTTTTTACCTTTTTATCCAAAAGGTGATTTGGCATGAAAATAACTGAAAATTTGTAGTGAATGTATGCAATTGCGTTGAATTTGCATGGTACATAGGCCTATTTATGCGTGTAACCTCAGCTTCTATGAGCCAATATCTGAATATACTGTATATGGCCATGCTTATAAAGCAGCACATTTTTATTTGTTCTTGGATGGCCTCCTTTTAACATGACCAAAGTTACTGTCATATTTGAGACATTTTCTTCAAATAAAAGTTTGTACCTTGGTTCCTAATGCCAACAGGTCGCTTAAAACTTGTGTTTCTCGATACAAGTCTCAAACCAAATCATCAGTGAAATAATCTGGAGGGGTGTGGGGGGAAGGAACGGGGAGAAGCTGGTGCTCTGAATGCCAACGAACTGAGAATTATTAAGGTTTAGGAACTAGTCATGTGAACATCAATGTTTTGCCGCAGGTCGGTTTCTGACAGCTGTGGCTGTCCATGAGTGCAGAATGGCCACCCCACCACTGGCTTCCCGTGAAAGCGTCTGAGCTGTGACATTGGTGACAGGGCTGCGAGTCACGTAGGTGCCCGAGTTCCATGTGCGGCGTGATGCACGGTGGGGCGAGGCAGGGCCTTTGAACGGGAACTTTTTACTTGACTTGTACACTTTCACCCGCATGACACCAACCCGTGAACGCGGCTGCGGGCCCCTGCTGCCATGGCGACACCGCCGCCTGCGTACTCCAATCGTTTCATTCACGCGGCAGCAGGGAGCAGGCGCAGGCACCTGCAAGGCTGACACCGCGTCCGCCCGCAGCCGCGCCGCTCCTGCAGGCGACAGCTTTGAGCGATGCGGCGGGAGGCGGCGGGCAGCGCGTCCCGGTCCCGGCGGCAGCCGCGCTCCCCCGGGCCGCTCCCGGAGCCGCTGCCGCGCCCGGGCGGGCCCTGCGGAGGCGAGCGGTACGGGCGGCGCGCGCGGGCCCCGCCCCGTGGCGTCGTGCGCGTCACCCGGCCGTACTCCCGCCCCATTGGCCACGCGCCGGGGTCTCACTATCCTCACTCCACCCCTCCAGCCAATGGCCACGCGGGAGTCGCCGTCGCGGCCCCGCCCCCCGCCCGCCTGACCCTGCGCCTCTGCCTCCCGCCGGCCAATGGGGTTGCGCCGGGCGGGGCCGTGGTGGCGGCCAATGGGCGGCGCGCGGGGGCGCGGGCGGCCCGGCGGGTGTTGTTGCACACACGGAGCTGCCGCCGCCGCCGCCAGGTGAGGGGTAAGGGTGGGTGCGGCTCGGGATGCGGGGCTCCGGGTGCCGGGGTGCGTGCTCCCCGAGGGAGCCCATCTCTCCTCGGCGTTCCCCGCGCGCGGGTGGCGTGTGCCGGCGTGTGTCCGCCGCCTAGCAGCGCCGGGCGGGACGGAGGAGCCCCGGTGCAGCCCGGCCGCTGGCTCCTCGGCTGCCGGCGGCGTGTTCGGGGGTGGCGGCAGTGGTTAAGTTGCCTTGCTTGTCCGTCCGCCTAGGAGCTCCGGCTGTGAGCTGCCTTGGCGTCTGCTGCGATGCTTTTGCTGTTAATAGGAAGCGGCAGCATCGTGATGCTGTTGCTAAGAAAGAAGAACCATAGCTAATGTTGGATACTGGCTTGGTATGCTGCTCAATATGTGAGGGTAATTACACATTGGAATGGGCTGGCCGGGGTGGTGATGGAGTCACCCTCCCCGGGGGTGTTTAAGGTGAGACTGGATGTGGCACTTGGTGCCGTGGTCTAGTTGATAGGGTGGTGGTGGGTCATAGGTTACAGGTGGGTCATAGTCATAGGATCTCAGAGCTCTTTTCCAACCTGCGATTTGTGTCGGATTTAGCCTAAGTGTACCAGCTGGGGATGGACTAGTGTTCTCTGGCCTGTCAGTTGCAAACCTGTGCGAGTGGAAGATGGACCTGTTAAAGGGGTCCAGAGGAGGGCGCTGGAAATGCTCAGAGGACACATCACCAAAGGGGAGAGGCTGGAAGAGTTGGGGTTGTGCAGCCTGGAGAAGAGAAGAAGGTTCAAGGGACACCATACTGCGGTCTATAAAGAGGGCTTTTTGCTAAGGCTTGTAGTGACAAAACACAGGGCAGTGTTCTTAATCTAAAAACGGATAGGTTTAGATTTGGCATAAGAATGATATTTTTTACAATGAGAGTGCTGAGACACTGGAACGGGTTGAGCAGAAAAGTTGTGTATGCCCCGTCCCTGGAAGTGTTTGAAGGCCAGGTGGGATGGTGCTTTGAGCCACTTGATGTCATGCAAAATGTCCCTGCCCATCCCCAGAGGGTTGGAGTGTAAATGATGTTTAAAGGTCCCTTCGAAGCCAAACCAGCAAGGAGTCTAGTCTGTGCAAATGGCATGAGTTCAGGGCACCTGCAGGATTGCAGCCTCTGTGGTTTTGTGAGCTGTGAGGAAAAGTTCATTACTCGGGGAAACGTGGGTTGCCTCAAACCAGTTGCAGTGTTGATGTAATTTGCAGGAATTTTGGTTCACAGCCATGAGAAAAATGGGACTGCATAATCAAGAGATTACAGTTAATTAATCTGTTAAATCTTTTTTGTACCTTCCCATTGCTCTTTTAGTACAGAATACAATTATCTTGCGAAAGCCTTGAAATAAGTTTGGCTAGTAATTAATATTTCTTTATCCTTTTGCTCTCTTGACATAATCTCAAAACGTAGGACCTGACTGCCTCACAAATTGGTTTGCCTCTCAAACCAACCTAAAGCTTTGTTCTTGTAGGCTATTCTGTATGAAGAAAATCTGTCTTTCCTGTCCTTTCTCACCATTTACTTTAAAACTAGGTAACGACTCTATCATGCAATGCTTTTTATCTCTGAAGATTAACTTCTGTTTATTGAATTTTTCTTAAAATTTGCAGGTTACTTACAGACAACTACAGAAGAACTGAAATTGTGATGTTTTATGATTGAACCATGGCCATGAATGACAGCATTAATATCTTGAACTCTGCTTATCTGGCAGTGGAATATATAGACTCTTTCCTACCCAACAATCCCCTGCAGCAACCATTTAAAAATGCCTGGAATTACATGCTGGATAACTACACAAAGTTCCAGATTGCAACTTGGGGATCACTTATAGTTCATCAAGTTGCATACTTTTTGCTCTGTGTACCAGGATTTATCTTTCAGTTTATACCATGCATGCAGAAGTACAAAATTCAACAGGTAAGGGAAAGTTATGAAGTATACACTGACTTGTCTTTGAACATATCAGGCAGAACATATAATGACAGTATCCTGGTTCTCAATGTATATGGTTCTGTTTCATCTGTCACTTGGACATCCTGGAAACAACAAACTAAAATTACTCTGAGTATGAGGCGAGAAGGAGAAGTGGATTTGGGGGAAGAAAAGGAGTTGTTCTTTTCCTGAGGACAGGTTATGCTTTTCACCATGGTGCTATAGAGAGGAAAGGGTATGTCAGTCTTACTATTAGTAAAGCTTTATATACATAGTTTTTATATCAGCAGGGGAAGGTGAATAGAATTCTGGCATCTGGTGTTAGAGGTGTGTCTTAGTAGTATAAAATAATTACATGGTATGCTTATTTAACAGCAGTGCTCTTCTTCCAAGTACCTCTATGCACATCCTCTGGAAAGGATTTTGAAATATTTTGACAATGAAGAAAGCCTGGGATGGATTGCACCCTCCTAATTGGAGGCAAAGGCACACCCGCTATCTAAAGATCATAATTTTCCCCTAATTCATTACAAATTGAGTTAGAAATTAATAACACCAGCTTCTGAATTTATTGCAGTAGTTGGTAACATGTCTCCCTGCAAAAACTGAATGTTTTCAAGACAATTATTTCTTCACAAGCTTGTATCTTGAGCCTCTCTTTGTATTATTTTAGCAATGGAAATGCATTCTGTGGTGTGGAGAAGGAAAGCAAACTTGGATTGTGTTAAACTGTTGAGTATGACACGTTCTTGCTAGCTATAAACACTGAAGAAAACAAAAATAGTTCAGAGGTGACTGGCAAGACAGCTTATCTTAAAACACTAGCCTAGAAAAATGAGGTTTTGATAAAACTGAATCCAATCCTATGTTATTTGTTGCCTGAGTTAATCTGTATTACTGGAAGGCATCTTATCTGTCCTCCAAGGTGAAATTAAACTGACTCCAAATGAATTTTTGGAGCACTTCACTTGTGTGCAGTAGAAACATGTAATACAATCAATTGTTCTTGCTTCATTTTAGGATAAACCAGAAACATGGGACAAACAGTGGAAGTGTTTCAAAACCCTCCTCTTCAATCAGTTCTTCATTCAGCTTCCCCTGATTTGTGGTACCTATTACTTCACAGAATATTTTAACATCCCCTATGGGTGGGAAGAGATGCCGAGATGGTACGTGGATTTTTCTGATATGGTGATGCTGAGCTACATACATACAGCTAGAGGCAGAATATTTAACAATTAGTGTTGTCAACTCTAATAGGAAATAATATTTTGGCAATGTAAACTGTGTTTGTTAATCATCCTTCATTTGATGCTTAGCTGCTGTAAGAGCTGATTAGAATTTTCTAAATTTTTTTTAATGGCCCCAAGCTGTCCTAATCTTTAGGAGAGAAGGGAGATTAGGAAGGGGTTTATGGAAGCAAAGCAAGATTCCTGGTGGGGTGGGTTAAATATTGGACTTTCTGGGGGGTTTATTTATCTAAATTTTTTTATTCCTCCTAAGTGTCTCTACCTTCCACCTTGTTTTATATCATAGCAGTAGAGTGTTTCTCAAAGGAGAGAAGGTACCACCTTCACAGTCTTCTTTTCTTGCACTGAGCTGATGGGCTTCTGAACAAAGCTGGATTAGTTATAAGTGCCCCCTTCTCCCCTGCCCCCCACCCCAACAGTAGTTTTTTATCACAGAAGGTCATCTTTCTTGAAGAGCTGTTTGCTCTCTGGTGTAGATGGCTGATGCAGCTCTATGTTTTTTATCAATGTCTCACATAGTCTGTGGTTGTTCTCTGTAGACTGCATTTGTAATATTGAAATGACAGCTTGTAACACTAAGAGAAGTATGTTAACGTGTGCTAACTCACTTCAGCATATCAACAGATGAGCTGATAAGCACCACAGCCTTTTTACCTGGTAATTAATATTTTTACCATGTTAAAAAAGTAGCACACTGCTATTCAGTCATTAACAGATATAAACATTTCTGACCATTATTATTAGCATATAAACTATTTTCTCTTTCAGGAACATATATGTGCTAGTATTTTCTATAACTAATAGATGTTCTACTTTTTAAAGGTATGTTCTGGTTGCCCAGTGTTTTGGATGTGCAGTGATTGAGGATGCCTGGCACTATTTTCTGCATAGATTGCTGCATCACAAGAGAATATACAAGTATATCCATAAGATTCACCATGAGTTTGTTGTATGTATTACTTGATTTTTTTCTTTAATAATAGCTTTTAGTATATATTTGATGGAACTTACTTAAACATCTGATTTGAAAGACCTAAGAATTTTGCATTCCTTTGACAGTGTGGTTAGATGCCTTTTCTTGGGCACTTTGTCAAGAACAGTCATCCATTTTGTTTCTGAAAACACTTCCTTTAATTTGATTTCATTTCAGTGAAGTGAAAGATCACACTCTTGCTCAAGTTTGATCATATCTATGGGCAAGGTGAAGCAGACTTTTAAAAATGCAGGTATAGGTCTCATTGCCAGGGGAAGGGAAACCGTAGATGTCTGGATTTAGTTGTTCATCAGTTCCCCACCACGTGGGCTGTTACCCAGAGCATATGAATTGCCAGAACATGATCAGACAGGCATCTCTTGCACAACCCAGGTGTGTGCACCAGGTACTTGATTCAAGGAAGGGATTACAGCTCTGGAGCAGTGCCTCTGCAATTATTATAGCTCATTGTGCAATTCAAATACACAGGTATATTGAGAGCACACATTTTGGGTGGTTCTGCATTTAGTGGTGTTGGAACTGGCATTGAGCACCAGGCAATGAAGCACACTTGGCTGGAGCCAGGTAGGATCCAGCAGTGCTTGCACTTTGTAGATGATATTGCTGTTTTTAGGTGGCACTGCCTGTGGAGCCCAGGAGTCAGTGCTGTGTGTTTCTGTGCTGCTGTGTGTAACCTAGGCTGTGCCAAAAGTGCTGGGTCAGGGATGCTTTATGCATGCTGCCAACAATAGAGGAGCTTGGTATGGATTGATGCGTGCATATGTACAGGCATCTGCAACAGCAGCTGCTCTCTTCCTCTTGCTCTTGGCAGCCCCTCAGGTCTCTAGCTGGAGCAGCTTTTGGCCATTATTCTTGAGAGTGGTTAGCAGTTCTCACAGAATTGATCTGTAGCCTAATGCCTGTTTCACAAAAAACTTTTCCTGACAGTAAAGAGATGTTTTTAAAGTATCCCTTAAGACAAAGTGGACTTCGTTTTTTGCTGATGATCTTATTTACAATCTTCAGCATTAGGTTAAATTTTTTTAAACTGTTCTCTGGGTATGGTGTGCCATGATTGTAAACGCTTTCGAATGTCTTTTTTCACTAAACCAAATGTGGGAATGGCTGGGGGGCCATGTGTATATATGTATATGAGAGAAAGCGTTTTAGATCAACCTCAAAATAACATTTGAGGGGTACAAATTTATTTTTGAAAATGGTCAAGGATGAGGGATTTTTAATTATTATTTTGATAATAAATTTCTAAGTGAGTCCTGCCTCTGAGAATATTTTGGCTTCCTTCTTTCTTCTGCTTCCAAGACTGGATGCATAGCAAAGCTGATAGGAGCTTGCCAAACACTTTTAATATTCCTGAAATAACGCTTTGACCTGGGGTGATGGTAAGCCTAAATAAAAGTTTTCAGTTTTTCAACCAGTAGTGAAGTGTTTGGAACCACTAATGGAGTGATAATCCTTATGGCCTTGGAATACTGTTTTTCCAAAGAGGAGCTAAATACGTGCGTTATGGCCCTTGCTCAATCATACTGAGCCCACAACATTGTTCCATTTTTCCTGTTGTAGTCTTGTGGGGTAATGGGAGAGTTTTGCAAAATGGTGCTTCTGATTTGGGAGTACATAAAACTGAAAATGCTGACTGTTCCCTGTCCGTTATCTCTTTCTAGTCTCCATTTGGAATGCAAGCAGAATATGCACATCCTCTGGAAACACTCATCCTTGGAACTGGCTTTTTTATTGGAATCGTTATTTTCTGTAACCATGTGGTTCTTCTGTGGGCATGGCTGATCTGTCGCTTGATGGAAACCATTGACGTACACAGGTGAGATGCTCATTGCTTCTTAGTAATTGTTTTTTCTCTTGTCCTACGTCTGTCTCAAACTCACCTGTCTGTCACTGAGATGTACTTTTTATTTTGCACTAAAATGCTTTTCTGTGTCTCACAAAGAATGAGACAACCTGGGGAGTTAGCACTCTTTCCTGTTTTGAGGTAGTGTTAGCAGCAGGTCTTGCTGATTAAAAGAGTGTGGACTATCAGCTAGGACATCTCACGGAGCGTTAGAGAAGCTGGGTGCCTCATTAGGATGTCTGGCTATTGATATTGGGTGTGCAAGTGATCTTATGCATATTGGAACACCAAAAATCAATTACAGAAGGTGATACTCCAGCCAAGAGTTCTTTCTGTTTAATATTTTGTCAGTCTGTTTTCTTGCTCAAGAGAAACTTTATGCTCTATGACCACTGACGCTCTTTAAAACAAATGCATAGGTTTATTTGTTTATTTATTGTGAATAAAAACGACAGGACTTCTTGTCTCCCTAGTAGAACTGACTTATTTCAATCTGGCTCCAAAATCTTAGGGCAAATCCCAGTAGGCTTAGTTTAGTTCATCTACAAATGAATGAGCTTTTCTTTCCTGTGTTCAAGAGGCAGGGGACACTAAGACTTTATTTTTTAAATGATAGTATTAACACTTGACCTTGTATTGGTAAATATATTATGAAGCAGATGGTGTCTTTTTGCAAGCTGAGTGTCAGGTGTTTCAGTGGAACAGAAGCTACCAGTAAATTCATGGTTTAAAGCATTCCAGGTTCAGTCATGTTTTGCTTGTAGACTTCCCAAAGTATATGTTGTGACGTACCATGAACTCATTGATACAAAATATGAGTTTCCTATTCTAATTATAATTTTATTTTGTTCTCCACATGAGGGCTTGCTTTATAATGAATTGCCTTGCACTCTCCCCACTAGGTGGTGGTAAGAGGCTTTCCAGTACTACGAAGCAAAGGAGTTGGAATCCCTCTAGAGCACACTGTTCTGCTTTTAATCTTACTTTAATCATATATTTGGATTTTAAGTATTAGAAGAACTTACAGTAAGCTGAAAATAAGAGTAGGCATACAATGATTGTTGATTTGAGGTGCTCTCTGATGAGGTGCTGTGCTGATGGGCATAGCTTGCACCTAATGTTAGTTCTTCTTCCTCCTTCCTAAAGTCACTCTTACTTAAAACTGCTAAGCCAGCAGGAAGGCAGCCACTGTGATTTTTTTAAGTTACCTGTTTAAATGTCTTTTGTATTGCCTAGTAAACTGGTCTCAAAAGCAAGTGCCAAAATCATTGTGGGATCATTTAGAGTCATTTGGCTAGGAGTGGAGGGAACTTGTTTTCATGTTAAGCCAATATCATAGTGATAACCTTAGGACCTTAGAATACTATAAAATATTTTTCATTCGTAAAAATGACAAGTTAGTGTCTATATTTTGTAGTTTATGTCTCAGAAAAATCCTTACCCTAGTTGTTTTTCTTTCTGCCCTGCAGTGGCTACGATGTCCCGCTGAACCCTCTTCATTTGGTGCCTTTCTATGCTGGGGCCCGTTTCCACGATTTCCATCACATGAACTTTATCGGCAACTACGCCTCGACCTTCACGTGGTGGGACAGGCTCTTTGGTACAGACTCTCAATTCATTGCCTATCAAGAAAAAGAGAAGAAGAAGCAATGCATAACAAAGAAGAAGGCTAACTAAATTTCCAGTGTAAAAGTCAGCTTTTGCTTTTCTGTAAAGCAAAATAATGATTGAATGTTTAGCATAAATCTTGTTCCCTGGCTACTAAGAGGTAGGGAAAAACAGCTAACTGAACTGCAGTATCTTTCTAATGGGGCTGTTTTCTATTTTATACGTAAGTACTGCATATATTTTAACTACAAATTTAAAGATGATGGAAAAAAACAGAGATGACTTGTGTCTATCTTTTTTTTTTTTTTTGACAAGAAAAAATCAGTTTTATCTATAATGTTGCCCATTTTTGGATCCAGGTAGAATTATGTATGTACAAGGAAGTTGGTCTTAGTTTTTTTAAATATATATTCTTAAATTTATAATACAAAATAGCAGAAGTTATTAACTAGCATCAGCACTATTATTTAAATACTGGGTAAAAGTTGCTTAAAACCAAAATGTCTGTTACTAGGAAGCTTGGACAGGTCTTTTGCACACTGGATAATGTGAACTGCTAATAACAATACCTGGCTAAACATGAGTTATCAGAGACATTCCTGATTCTAGATTTATTATTTTAGATTACAGGTAAAAAAAAAAAGTTTTTATTTGAAGACACTGTTTTTTGCTGCTCTCTTGAAGTCGGTCTGTCAGTGTACTTAGCATTTACATTACATTTTTCTGTGTTGTAATTTGCTGATCTGATTTGTTGCTATATTTGCACTTGTGACTGATGAAATAAATGTGGTTTGGCTCGATGTGTGTATTACACTTTTCATATGCTTTTAAACACAAAGCTGACAAAATCATAGAGGATGCAGGGTCGTACTCTTCATATCTTTAATGAAGAAGCATTATTTGTTAGGATGGTTTGCAGCAGTGCCATCCGTTAAACTACTTACAGGGGCAGCAGTAAGAAATGGAAAGGGAGAACATGTAAATTCTGCTGGTTTTTGTTTTGAAGGACTTGGATATGTAACTGCTCAATGTAGCAACATCTTTTGGGATGAGTGCATTCTCAGGCTACAGCTTGATCAAGCTAGAATCTCCAAATCTGCTACTTGAGTTGCACCTGTCACTGAAGCAGTAGTCTAATATTTTTGAATCTACTATTTGTCTGTTGCACAGGAAATAACAGTGAAGTATTTGAGAAGGGCTTAAACCCTTAAAAGACCTTCCACTTCGTACTGTCATGTCAGCTGCTCTTCAGGCTTCAACTATCACTTGATCTACTCGACAAGTCCCTTAGAGGACTTTCCCGTGTTTTGCTTACTCAAGACCACACCTGAATTTTAGGGCTGCTTCACATGCAATCTGGTATGACTGTCAAAACAGACAATCCAGTGAAAGTGCAGATGAGATCAGGCTGCTAACAAAAAGTGAGGTGTTAATGACATGCAGAATGACTCAAATATTACTTGAGATGTGGAAGTAGTTCAGATTCCTCTTCTGTATATATTTTGTAAAAACTTTTACTTCTTTATTTGTATCCCTGTTGAAATTCGGTATTTTTCCCCTTCCCTCTAAAAAGAAGTAAAAAGATACATTTGACTATGGCAGGTGAACAGAAGCTGAAATCCCTGTATTGTCCAGTTTTTAGCAGGGACTGGTGCTTAAGCCTTGCTGAATCCATATGCACTGCCTGCCTGAACTCTCCATGGTGGAAGCAACCTCTTTAATCAGATTTCAGAGATGGCCATTATCCTCTGCTTTGTCTACTCCCACTCCCATCCTGCAGCTGCAGTGTACTTTGCTTTATTTGACTGAAGCATTAGCCTAAAAATACAAGGAGCTTTCAGAGCTTCAGCTTTTCCCTGTGAATATCATTCTATTCAGTTGTTCTCAGCCTGCTGGCTTAATGCCTCTGCTCACACTGCTGCAGAATTATGCACAACTGGGAGCCACTTGCCTAAATATTCCACTAAAGGTATTTGTAAAAGCTTGGTGACTCCACAGCTATTGCAAAGCTGAAACAGGGTGCTAAAAGCATTATGGGATTGCCCTATGAAGTTGTAATATATATTCCATTCTTCAAGAGGTTTAAAAATAAAGAATGCAATTTTAACATGCTATCATTTGGAGAAGTGTGCATGGGGGTTTTTTGGACCTTTTCAAATTAGTTGAATCCATGTTTTTCTGACACCCATTGCTATTTTAGTTTTTTGGGTTATTTTATATTCATCCTTAGGGTACAGTGTGATCACATCATTGCTTTTGATCTTCTTTCTTTAACAAAGCTGTAGAGAATTATGCAAGCTGTGCTTTATAAATTTATTTTTTGCGGGGAAAAAAAAATGCCTGCTGGACCTCTCAACACAGGAACTTGCATTTGAAAACCACAGGCTTGTTTTCTTCAGAACTCAGATGGACCTGCATTTTACCACCATCCTATCACATTTTCAACTGTAGGACCCTGTATTTATTGCTGAATGTGATGCTGGCGAGTAAATGACCTAACTCATTACTTTGTGTCTTTTGTGCAAATGAAGAATTGTGTTAGGAAATTCCATTCTTTAGATTTTAGGCTTTTATTAAATAAGGCTTTACTGATTTTTTTCCCCCCATGTTTTGTGAGAGAGACTACGAAGTATGTGCAGATCTGAAAACAAAGAGTTTTGTGCAACAGTAAAAAAAGATAAACATATAGGTTAACAGTTTTGGGTCTTCACAATGCACGACAAAACCTTACACAATCAGTTGTCCTTTATCTTCTTCAACAGGGAGACAGATTTAACTCTTAAATATGGTAGGACAGGGGAATAAGTGGGGGAGGAACACTTTCCACTATATTATCTTTTTCTGAAAGTCCAGTTTAGTTTAATTAGAGCTCATCTGTGGGAAATAACAGTTTGTACTACTGTCCCTTAGGATATGACAAGAATTAAGTCTTATGTAAACCATGAATTAATTTCTTGGAGTTAATGTCAAAAAAAACCCTTGGAAACTTAAAAAGTATTATAAACTATAATGATTAGGATTGCAAAATGATCAACTGCTTTTGGCAGCTGATGTGAAATACAGAATAAGTTGGTTTGTTTTACACTACAGTGCAGTGTGCCAGAAAATATTAATATTGATTGATATGATTATAAGATTATATTACTTCATTTATTTTCCTCACAGAGTTATGCTGTGTGTTTTATGATTTTTTTTAAACTGTGATACGTTTCTAGATTTTTGATGTTCATTTTTGTTGAAAAATTACATTATTGCAACTTTTTATTATGGCTACTGATAGTTATTGCTAACCACAATGTCTGGTTAATTGCCTCCGAATTTCCACCCAGTTATGGCTGCCCCTCTTGCTCTGGCAGCTGTACCCCTCTGGCACCTTACAGATTCATTGAAACCTGTAACTGGCAGGTCCAGGGAGAAGGCAACTTTGTGTCATTAGTTCTTGCTATAATTTTCTGTCTGTGAAGGTAGTAAACACAGTAGTCAAATCACTTTTCAATTTATTTTTCAGCAGCTCACCAGACTGTATTGTCCTCCAGGGTAAGGCATTCCCTCTGTTTCTCAAATCACTTCTGTGGCTTGTCTCTGAATGTTCAGTCTTGTTTCAGCTGTAGATATCAGAACGGTGTGTCCAGATTGTTCTCTCTAAGACCACCTTGTGATATAACCACATACTCCCACCTAGTCATTATCCTTCTGTCTAGGCATTGCACTGGAAAGTACAGTCATTACCCATCTTCAGTGATCTCTCGATGCTTGTGGCAATGCTGCTTGCCAGACAGTCATCTGTGTTTTACATTTCTTGCCCTTAAGTGTAATTCACAATTTGCTACTCTGAAAGATTTAAATGTGCCTGACTTACCAAGTAAATCACATTCCAGAGCTGCTATATCCTTATTATTCACCATTCTTTGTCATCCACACATTTTAATCAGTTATGATTCACATTTATGTAGTCACTGAATAAATTAGCCCTTGGACTTGAAACACCAGTGCCTGTGGAAGACCAGAAGAATGCTCCTTTAAGATCATGATTCACCACTTTTAAAAAGCCCTATGAGCCAGTTTTTCAAACCCTCACAATGATCCTGCATGGCAGTTTCTCTATGTGAGCACTTGGCAGCATAGCCAGGCTATAGCATCTCTCAGAAATGGCATTCCAGTCCAATATCCAGGACCCAGCATCATCCCAGGAGCAGTTATTACTCCTGCAAACTTCAACAAGAGGCATCAATAAGTCACTGCTATCTGTGTAGGTGCAAATGTCAAATACATTTGGTATGAAATTTAAGCTGCAGTCTATAGAATATCAATGCAGAATTGTTACATATATAGGATGGTCACCACCCAACAAGAGAACAGTTCTAAATACCTGTTAGGGTGTGGTTTCAGTAACAGGTGTGAGTCGTCTAACAGATGGAGGCAATAAAAAATTTGGTCTTGCAGCAAACAATTTGGAAGGTGGGTGGGTTTTTTCCCCTCTCTCTTTCTATAACTGCCTGTATAAGTGACTTGTCTGTATTTTTATTATTAATTTTTGGTGGTGGTGGTGGAATTTCTTTTGCCCTGCCTTGCATTAATCACCTTCTCAAGGTACTGGAAAAGCCTCAGCTTCCTATATCTCAACCCTGTTTTGCAAGTCTATCCAAGAAATAGAGCCTCTGAATTCTGCAAGACATTTTGAAGGTTGGTAATTGATGCTTTTGTCTTGAGGACACATCTGCAAGTGACCACAGCTGGCAGGTGTAGTATATGGGAATATAATCAGCACTTTGGTAAGTTTTGTAAAATCTTCTTACAGTTACAGTTATCTCTATCTCTCTTCCTGGTTTGTCAACTCTGAGATCAACTGTTCTCTCTTTTAAATTGACTGGAATTATTTTATTCCTAGCATTAAAACTTCTTTCCAAACATAAACCAGAGAAGTTTAGTGTTTCCATGGTGTACGTATTAGCAGTAGTTTGTTATTAATAATGTAAATATCTGCTCTCCATCATAGAGCATTTTTAGGATTTCTTATGTTCCATACGTACTTCAGTTGTTTGTAATGGACCTAGATTTAGGGTTATCTTTCTGAATAACGAAAGAAATTAGTTGCCTTAGCCTTTTTGTCTTGTCCCACAAAAAGTGCAAGGACTTGTAAGTCTTGTAAGCAAAATTCTGTGAGTGTGAGTTTATTTTGGAAAATGTATTTATATGCTACCTGGTGAATCATTTGCTGAAAAAGGTAGATTCAGGCAAGTCAAAAGTATTGAAAAACTTGAACCAGGCAATTCAGTTTGGCCAAAAGAATGAAGTAATCTGTAAACATATAGGAGTGTTATATGTGTTTTTTGTGTACGTGTAGATTTGTCTATACGTAAGTACGATCGGAAATGTTAATGAATTTTTTTTGTAATTACCAAGTTATTTAGGCTGTGTCTGTTGGCAAAATATAACTTACTATTTGCTGCATCATATTCAGATGTAAGAGACAGGTAAAGCAGATTTAAAATCTGCTGATGAGTAGGTTTCCTGGGGCCCTTGTTCTCCACTCACTGCTCTCGTCAGTATTATCTGCTTACAAGGCCATGCCCAGGTGCCTGGTTACTCTTACAGGCTGGAATGGCTTTGGGGTTGGAACAGTCCTCTGAGACTGAGACAAGTGCCAGAAGTTTCTCCATATTACAAGGAAAATTGGCCTTTGAAGATAATCATCCTTGAACTATGGAAAACAGGAGGAAGGATTAGATACAAAGGAAGACATCGGTTTATTCCTCCCACTCAGTTCTGCATATGCTCCTATGCTGGCTGAGAATTTAAGCATTGTTTTTTAATCCCTTATTAAAAATAAATTATTATGTGTGAGCTCAGATATTTGATAGTATATAAACCACCCTGCTTTACACAAGATATGCATGTGTTTTTATAAGTACACCTTGTCTTAAGTTTTTTAAGAGTGAGGGTCAGTAAGTATGAAAACAGAAGTAAATCCATTCAGATCTAGGTATAAGACTACTTTTATGCAGTGGAATAATAATTCACTGCTTGAGGAGATGAAAATAAACAGATGATTTCCCAGCCTACTTGTATCTTTTAGTGATGTATTTTGGGCAATTAAATTAGAAGAGAAGCCAATGACAGTTGTCCCAAAGAACAAAAGGGAGACTTTTTGGATCAGAAAGTTCTCCCAGAAAATGATAATGTAATCAGCATCAGCAGATTTGTTTATTTTGTATATTGAGTGCAAGGAAAAGTGAGGAAGAAAACAAGGATTATCTCGCCTGTGATGAGTGTAGCCAATACTGCTAAAGAATGTGAATCTTTTGAATGTTAGGTCAGCTACCACTGCTTGCAGTTCCATTTGGAGCACTGAGAGGGCTGCACATGTTGCACTTAGCTCTAAAGCAGTGTGATGTCATAAACAAATTTTTAATGTAGTCCAATTAATGCTGTTAGGAAGGGGAGAAGTCAGAGAGAGAGCCCTTTTGTGATCCTAAATTCAGTGATCTTGGTCACAGAAAACACCATATCAAGGAGTGTCTCTACGTCCAAGCCTTGCAAAAGACTTAGCGCAAATTAATGTTGTGATAACCTCAGAGCTAATGGGACATGCTACGACAGCCATCTCCAAAAGTTTTCTCGCAGTAAGGAATAGGAGTTGAAGGCTCCAAAATGTGCTCTGAAGGTCCTTTGCATGTGAGTGTCTACTTGTAAGCCTGGAATTAAACTGGGCAGGGCAGCTTCTGAACCCAGCTGGCTTTGAAAGATGGTGAGAACTGGAAGGGCTGAGCTTTGGTTCTTGCTATGAGCAAACTCATCAAATAATTCAGGACTGACATTCAGGGCCCTGGAAGGTAACAAGTATAGGTAAATGGAGACAGTTATTCAAGTATTTATGTATTGTAGCTGTACATTCAGGTCTGTGTTTCAGATGCAGGGTCACTTTCTGAGCTGGTACATCACCAAAGGTCAGTGAAAATATTATCCTAGAAGAGATTGTGTCCATTATCACCATATTTTGAAGCAGACACCCACAATTTAGGAAAATATCCACA
Organism: Nicator chloris; assembly: GCA_013400495.1. NCBI lineage: Eukaryota > Metazoa > Chordata > Aves > Passeriformes > Pycnonotidae > Nicator > Nicator chloris. Next base: position 30,724 of record WAAE01009010.1, read on the forward strand.
ATATCAGCAAAGATTATTAAAAAAATCTTCCTGAAAATTGATTCAGTATTAATTGGTGATAGAAGGAGGTGTTATACAGGCTGACCCTTTTAAATTAGAAGATCAGAATAAACATACATTAAATTATCGAGGACAAAATTCTGTGATAAGTTTATAAAAGATTTGTTCATAAAACAAGGAATAAGGGGTTAAGTGGAATAATAAGATGTTTTAAGTTTGAGAAAGTAGAACCCATCAAGGACACAACATACCCTGTTAGAGATAAGGAAGCCTAAAAAAAGTAGAACTGATATTTTGTGAAGTAGCATACCTGGCTTAAGTTTAACTTTGTGTACCCATTATATTAGCCTTGTGTACTCATTATTATTATCCAAATATGGAGCTTGGAATGCAATTAGTATATTAACCAAGTATAGAGTTAGTTCGCAGGTTAGAGATCAAGGACTGAAGAAGAACATCTGTTTTATCACGACCACCAAAAGAAAGCAGGAAATCAACTACCTAACAAGGAATTTTGGAAACGCAGAGAACAACAAGGATGACGTTTTCATCGGAGCTGAAAGACTATAAAAACTGTGGGAATTTGAGGGAAGGTGCGGCCGTTGACAGGAGCGGAGACTCCGTCGGCTCGCCCTGCGCAGTTTTGCTTGCTGTTCGCTTGCTTTAATAAATTAAATTATTTTAATTCGCAAGGACTTTGGTTTTTTATCGCCACAAACTTATAACAATCTGTTTGTAGGGAAATTGATTGGATGTGTACTTTTCCATATTTTGAACCTCTCAACATTTTCCAAGTTTTTGTGTCCTTAAAAACAAACAAACAAGCAAAAAAAAAACAAAACAAAACCCCACCCTCCAAAGCCCAAATCAACAACCCGATATGGAAGTTGCTCTTTAGCATGTAGCCTTTTGCTTTTAGAACTCGTCCCTTACAGGCTGTTTCAACATAACCTAAACAGCTGTGCCTATGAAGACAAGTTGAAAAGGACACGGCTTCAGAAGTCCTGTAGTATCTGTTGTCTAGAAGAAACTGATTTATTAATATCTGGTGTATGGTTCTTCACACGAGTATTTGCTTTGAACAGACTGGGGTGTGCTCTCTAAGTCCTGTCAGTATCAGAAACTAAGTCTTGCTTTATCCTTTCCTTTCTGTGATGCAGCAAAGATGCCTTATAAAAGAGGAGCAAAGCGACCTTACTGATGACGGGCTGTAGTTTTCCCTGTCAATGACATGCATTTGCGTTGCCCAGCAATAGCACTGAGTCATTCAGCGAGCACTCTGTTACTTTGCGTTTGTGGCAGTGGGTTAACCCGCATAAAATGATGAGGCGGTGCAGAAAACGCGCACCTGGATCCTGGCAGCGGTTTTTTCGCAGCCGCTCGATGACAACAGCTTGAGCGGCTTTCGGCCGCGCCGCCCGCCCTCCGCGGGAGCGCTCGGGACGCGGATCGGGGCGGAGCGGCCGGCCCCGCCCCGCCCCGCCCCGCCGCCCCCCGGCTCCCTCCCGCTCCCTGCTTCCCTCCTTCCCTCGCTGGGTGCCGGCGGAGCAGCAGGAGGGCGGGATGGCGGCGCGGGTGCTGCTGCTGGCGCTGTGCGCGGTGCTCGCTGCCTGCCGGGCCGCGGCGGAGCCGGCGGCGGGGGCCGCCAGCCGGCGGCGGCGGCTGAGCGCCGAGGAGGGCATCTCCTTCGAGTACCACCGCTACGCCGAGCTGCGGGAGGCGCTGGTGGCCGTGTGGCTGCAGTGCCCCGCCATCAGCAGGATCTACACGGTGGGGCGCAGCGCCGAGGGCCGGGAGCTCCTGGTCATCGAGATCTCGGACCGCCCCGGCGAGCACGAGCCCGGTAAGGGGGGGCGCTGCCCGCGGCCGGCGCTGCCGCACCTGTGCGCAGGTGGCGGCGGCGGGCGCTGTCCCTGCAGCGCTCGCTGCGGCACCGGCTGTCGGCGATNTTGTCTAGAAGAAACTGATTTATTAATATCTGGTGTATGGTTCTTCACACGAGTATTTGCTTTGAACAGACTGGGGTGTGCTCTCTAAGTCCTGTCAGTATCAGAAACTAAGTCTTGCTTTATCCTTTCCTCTCTGTGATGCAGCAAAGACGCCTTATAAAAGAGGAGCAAAGCGACCTTATTGATGACGGGCTGTAGTTTTCCCTGTCAATCACATGCATTTGCGTTGCCCAGCAATAGCACTGAGTCATTCAGCGAGCACTCTGTTACTTTGCGTTTGTGGCAGTGGGTTAACCCGCATAAAATGATGCGCACCCGGATCCTGGCAGCGGTTTTTTCGCAGCCGCTCGATGACAACAGCTTGAGCGGCTTTCGGCCGCACCGCCCGCCCTCCGCGGGAGCGCTCGGGACGCGGATCGGGGCGGAGCGGCCGGCCCGGCCCCGCCCCGCCCC
>WAAE01009010.1:34239-65246 GCA_013400495.1 Nicator chloris
CCCGCCGCCCCCCGGCTCCCCCCCGCTCCCTGCTTCCCTCCTTCCCTCGCTGGGTGCCGGCGGAGCAGCAGGAGGGCGGGATGGCGGCGCGGGTGCTGCTGCTGGCGCTGTGCGCGGTGCTCGCTGCCTGCCGGGCCGCGGCGGAGCCGGCGGCGGGGGCCGCCAGCCGGCGGCGGCGGCTGAGCGCCGAGGAGGGCATCTCCTTCGAGTACCACCGCTACGCCGAGCTGCGGGAGGCGCTGGTGGCCGTGTGGCTGCAGTGCCCCGCCATCAGCAGGATCTACACGGTGGGGCGCAGCGCCGAGGGCCGGGAGCTCCTGGTCATCGAGATCTCGGACCGCCCCGGCGAGCACGAGCCCGGTAAGGGGGGGCGCTGCCCGCGGCCGGCGCTGCCGCACCTGTGCGCAGGTGGCGGCGGCGGGCGCTGTCCCTGCAGCGCTCGCTGCGGCACCGGCTGTCGGCGATAGTCCGCAGCCGGCGCGGAGCGGCTTGCTGCCGGTGGGTTTAGCGCCCATTGTAGCAAGAAACGCCTGGATTCCCCATAAAATGTCCGGAGCGGGTGCCCGGCGCGGGTTCGCTGAAAGGGCAGGCGCTGGCCGCCCTTCCCGGCACGAACCGCAGCGCCCGGGGAGCGGCGTGAGGCAGGAGCGTGCCCGTGGGAGCCGCGTGTCACGGCCAGGCTGTCCCCGGGGATGTGTCACCCACCGCGGCTCGCCGCGGGCGCCGGCACGGCTGCCTCGGGATACGTGGTTGCGTGTACTTAGAGTTTGGGACATCTTTATCAAAGGGTCTGTGATTGATGCGCTTGTATTACACCTACGATTGCGTCTATTTCATTGTTTCCGCTTTTAGAATCCATAGTGTCGCTAATGTCTGGATGTGAAAGGGCTTATCCGTGAAAGCTGCTCGATACATTTGGCCCAGCCATCAGCCAAATGTCCTCACGTTTCCCTCGCTGGGCTACAGCACGGGTCTGGAAGTCCGTGACTTTTAGGTGGAGGTGTGGCTTCTGTGGCTCTCCGGGGATCTGGCCCGTACAATTAGTGTTTAATATTCTGCTTTATGACCTGAATCTAACAGATAGAACTTGGAGGTTATAGGATATTGGACATAGGGGGGATGTAAGAGGAAGGCAGGGTAGGAAAGTATTGTCTTGGAATGAAAAATGTAGGGAATGCAGTGAAATTCGAAAAATTTTTTTGTGGTGTGTTGCCGTCTTGATAAGAGGGGGTGAGGAACCCAAAGCTAAGAATGAATCTATTGCTGCTGTGTAATTTGCATGCTAGAACGATAACAGTTATTACTGGGGTTTGGCATTGCTGCCAGGGAATAGTCCCTATAGCTCCCAAGGTTTATATGACTGTTGTGTCAAGCCAGCTGAAAGCGACAAAAAGAGCAGCACACTGTGCAGTCTGAGATGGGGCTGTGCCTCTTCCTGGAGACACACTTCTCTTGGTGTCAGTGATGTGAGAAAGAGTTTGTCATTGAGCCCAAGCTAAAGGGAATCCAGCTGTATATGAATAACAAACTGCAAAAAAGAAAAATTCCTGTGGATTGCATCCACATACAAACTATAGACAGCATCAAACATTTCCTGGAACCTGCTCGACCCCTTACTAAGGGAACCCTATAGACAAAAATGCCACGTGTTGCAATGTCCAAATCACATGTCAGGGAATGTGATGAGTCCTGGCAATCTTTAGTGGTGGATGCTGAAAATGCTGGTTTTTGAAGGGGATTAACCAGGGTTTGAACGAGAGCAAATTCGTTGTTTTATTTCAGTCCTCACTTTCATTCTGTGAGGTTCTGAACATTTCTCAAAAAGTGGAGAGCTACTCCTCTCTGCAGTGGCATGTGGGAGAAACTCAGGATCTTTCTGGCAAGGCAGCAAGACAGACCTCATGCATAGTTAGCCTTTAGTTAGCCTTGCCTAGGACAAAAAGAATTGTAAAAGCATTGGTACCACCGCTCCTTATTTATTACAGAGCCTAAGCACCTATATATTGTGCCAATGGTTGCCTTAGTGGTGTTTTCTTCTTAAAAATGTACCCTTTCTTCTACTGTGTAGTAAAAGGTAGCACTGTTTCTTTTTCTATGGGAGCTTTTTTAAGCAGTGCAGTAAAAGAAGTGGAGCCTTGTAACCAGCCTTGGCAGGAAATGTGAGACTGATTCTGCTCATACCTGAAGGGAGAACCCTGCTCACTCTGAGTGCCCATGCATGATTTCCAGGGCAACAACGAGAATAAGGATATTTTGTGTGGTAAAGCTGGAAGGATCAGAATCTGATTTATCATCATCTACTGTTATTAAAAAACACTGGAATCAAAGACACACACACGTTACTTTCCATTTTTTCCAGACAGGCAAAAAGATGTAAGTTCTGAACATAATCTATTCCTGCAAGATATCCTGAGTGTCACAGGATTTATATTTTAAATATAGGGAAGTATGAACAAAATGTATGCTGTGGCTCATAGATTTATAGTCTATAGAGAGCTCATGCTTCTCGAAGGCTGATGAGTACACGGGGATGATACCTGAATCATCTGGTGTACAGCTGTGAAACAAAAAAATTGTTTGTGTTCACTTAGTGAGCACGTTGGTGACAAAACAGATCAGGCAAGTGTCAGCAGAGCATCAGTACAGACTCTTTGTACTGAGTAAAGAGGCTTTGTACTGAGTAAATCAGATACTGCATATACGTGCAACCATTGCATAATCACGTGTTGCATGGCTGTGTAGCCTTGTGTGAATGCATTTGATCGTATGCAAGCATATAAATCAACTTCAATTTTAGAGTATCAGCTTTTGAAAATTAATTTGTAATATATGTGCAATGTTTGAAAAAAATTCCTCGAGAGAAATAGGAAAACTTTAGAAATGTGCCTTAGACATCCAAGGCAACTGGAAAAAATCCTCAGTGAATGAAGGAACTGGAACAAATCATAAAGGCCTCGTCTTTTCCTGGGATAAATATTCATTAGGAGGATTTTCTTAAAATCCTGATACTTCATTGGAAGTCAGAATGACTTCATCTGAGCTAGTCTGGTTTCTTGCATAATTATACCAAGTGCCTTTGCAAATCTTGGAAACCCAAATTAGTCACTTGGGCTCTGTGAGCTGAGCCCTCACTGAGCTCTTCCCAGGGACATGATAAATGCCAGAAGCGTGAGACTGCCTAAAGCATCTGGTGCTGCATTAAACACTGAGAGAATGTGCTGCTGCCTTTCTGCAAACTGGAACACCACACTACCTGGGCTTCAGCTGTGCTTCATGCCAAGCAGTGTTTGGGCTAATATTTGTAATTTTGTGCGTTTTGTGGTGGGGGTTTTTTTTGTGTTTTCTTAGATGTTCGTTTGGGCGTTTATTGTAGCAACAGTTTCTTTAGGCTGATACTGCACTTGTGTGGGAGATTAGAGCCTGCAATCACTGATGGAAAAGAAGCCCTTGAATAAGGAAAAGCACAGCGTGGAGATGAAGGCATTTGAATTTCATGAAGTTTTATACCATGGCAGAAAACCCCACTTTGAGTCACTGAGGACAAGGCAGTGAAGGCAGAGGAGGACTTGAGGCTGCGTCAGTGGTTACATGTAGAAGGTGTTGCATGAATGCAGACTGGAAGCAATCAAAATGTTTTTGAGTAGCTTTGATTACATGAGAAAATAGTTTTGTGCCTATGCTCACCAAAAATTGGCAAAGTTGACAGAAGGCAGTGGATGGCGATGTCAGATAAAACAAGGAGAAAGAGATTGTGGGAAGTTCATGGTGGACCAGGGGAAAACAGGACATTTGATGATATAGCACACATTTTTAAAATTTTTTTTTCTAGGACAAACTAAGCAATATTTTGCCTTAGCTCATGTGCAGGAGAATACAGACTACTGAGGGAGGAAATAGGCTCTTGCTGTGGATGTCTGATGTTCTGTTGAACAGAATGTTCATGGTTTTATTGTTCATCCTTTTCCCCACAAGCACCTTTAAAAATACTTCAAATAGAAGGAAACGGTTAATTTGTAGTTGAGTGAGACCACTGATTTTCTAGATAATGACATAGTTTGCAGTTTCAAACAACCAAGCATCATGAAGTGGTGAGGCAGGAGCACACCGTGCGTGAATTGGGCAGTGCAGCTGTGACTTGGAACATTTGCAGGGCCCTGTGGGTGTGACCTCAGTCAATTTTATGAGGTGCAACTCAGCTACAATAGTGCTTGGACCCATCACTTTATCAAGGGCTCCACTTGGCAGGGTGAGGAAATGAGTTGGGTCAGTCACTGCTGGCACTGAGCCTAAATAAGCTTCTTGGCTTCCCAAACTGCAGCTCCTGTGCTAGCCCCTCCAAAGCCCCCAGATGTGAGGCTCTCAGTTTCTCACACCCCAGCCATGCAGTGCTAGAACCATTTCCTGCTGCACAAAAATAATTAGAGGGTGACTAAGAGAGAAGTGAAAATCATGGCTCTATATTGATGAGTGGAGAAATCCAAGACCTATCTGCTAATGCAAACAGGTTTTTATTCTGTCAGTGAAGTGCTCCCATATTCAGCTGTGGCATCAGCCATGTGAGCTGGTACTTTCAGTGGTAAGAAGTTGCAGTAAGTAAAGCTGGTGAATTTCCAGGAAGAAAAATTGTTTCTCGTGAGGTCTTCGTCACTGTTGCACAAAACCCATTTTAAAGTATTTCTTGATTTATTGTAATCCAAATGACTCTGAAGCCATTTAAGAGAACCATGAGCAAGTGCTGCTCTTTTTCAAAAGAGAGAGCAGGAAGGAGAATGAGCAAAGGTGTAGGCGGCTGCTGAGGTTTCAGCCCCGCATGGGCAGGAGTCAGCTGTGCTGCTGTAGGTGGCAGCCTGAGTGGGGAGACCACTGGATGTCACCTGTGGGTCTTGTGGGCTGCCCTGCTTCAGATGAGTGGGTGCAGTGCTGGGGTTGGTGGCAGGGTGTTGTATCACTGGTGATGGCAGAAAGCACACAGCTCGCCTCTTGGTTGTGGTGATGTCGTCAGATACAGCTCTTCTCATTATATACAGTTAATTGCACTTGATTTTCTAAATCTTCCTTTTCCTTGCCCTCCAAATCTGCACATAAAAGTCTTACGAGCTCTTTGATTGGACCTGTTGATCTTTCCCATTTTTGCAAAGCATTCATACAAATTGCATATGGCAAGAGCTTGTCATTAAATCTAGATATTGGAGAGCAAGCCTAATTTGTGTGCTCGAGGTTAAAGCAAACACTGGTTTTTATCAAGGGCCACTGATGTAGTGTCCCCTTTTTGAAGGGAAATGTTGAAGGGTACAGGGCTGGTTGCTGGTAAATGTGCATGCACTTTGTTCATACTCCTGCAGCTGCACTGCTTAAAGGTTGGGGCTGTAAATAGGTCGGTGTCAGCAGAACACTTTGTATCAGGAACACAGGAGATGCTGTGCTGACCGTGTTGTGCTTTCACCCTTTCTGTCAGCTGTGGTTTAGCTGCTCTCCTGGCTTAGGTTTGCAATCCTCTTTAAAGGTGAGCTGCTGTCTGGGCACCTGCAGCACCAGATGAGTGGGGGAGCCGGGCAGCTGCTGGTGTCTATAGTGATGGATAGAAAACGCAGAGTAAAACATGGTTGAACTTACTCCTCATGTAGCCTTCTGCATTTGGAATTTTTCTTTCCTTTGTGCCTCAGGGAACAGATTTTCTTTCAGAGCTTGTGAGGATGTTCTGGCTTTCTCATCAAACACTGTCGGGGATATGCTACTGACTTGCCTGCTGGGAGTGCAGATCTGGGGCGGGCTGTACCTCCTGCATTCTACAGAAGGCTGAGAAGCTGTAATTACCTTTCCAGCAAAAGCCCTTACGGGTTTTTGTGCCAGTTAGGGTATCCCCCTGAAGCCACCCGGCCAGGATTTGGCCTGGGGTAGTTTCTGGCAGGACGGTGTTAATGCCGCCTGCATTCAGAGTGGGATGTTCAGTGTCCTTCACAGACTGTGCAGGTTGTGCAGGTCTCGGGAGGGCTGTAGAGCAGCATGAAGATGCCTGCATGTACGTGCTGAGTGAGTTTTTTAGACTTTTAGATTCTTCTTCCTTAATTTTATCTTTCTTGAGTAATACTTCCTTAATAGTTCTGATTTCATCCTATCTCAGTTCTCGTGTTCAGCTAAAAATAGAGGTGTAGAATACAAAGCGAAAAACGTCTCACAGAACTGGTGCAAATCAAGGAGAGGCAGACACGTCTACAGATGACATTCTCAGCTAGTTGTTAATGCCATTCACGTTCCCATTGAAGTCAATGGAAATTCCCAGGAAGTGTGGTTAGGCAGCTGTGCTAGGCAGTCTGCAGTGTTCTCGAGAGGTACAATGCTCTCCCTCCAAGTCGCTTCACTGACTGAGGTATTTAAAGACGTCCCTTTTTGTTAGAACGTTTGAGAAAGGGTTAATAGAGGCTGTGTGCTGCCTGCGGAAACACAGTGAATCCCAGCTACTGCATAGCAGCACTTGATCTTTTATTTACTGGAGTAACACAAATGGTAAACAAGCTGGGGTAAAAAGGTCTATAATCATTAAGAATAAACATGACCCTCCAGAAGGCAGTTGTTTTACTTTTCAGGCTTAAATTGAGTCTGGGTATGCAGAATATTCAGGGTTTGTTGATCTGACCCTGACTGCTTTTGACAATCCCACTCCTTTTGAAAGAGTTCATTACTTTAATTTCTTTCATAGAGAAGAGTTGTCATCACCTCCCACACCTTCAGACTGCCTTAACAGTTCCCAAAGAAAACAGAAGGGGGGCCTCTTATACCTTTTTCTTGGCTTAAAGTGATGTTTTATTAGGGTGACAATAATGCAAACTCGAGAGAATTTGTGGGAAGTCTATAAAGCATAGATATTTCCCAAGATTTTGTGACATGTGTTGTTAAAGCCAGTAAGTTGTAGTTGTGTGATTTATCAAAAGTGACCTCACGATTAATTTTTTTGTATTCAGGAGAAACTTAGTTTTTTTATTCTGTAATTTAGTAATCAATGTCTCAAGCCTTTAAATTACGTGGAGGGTGAAAAACACAAGAGAGGTCTTCCCTTTTCAGAATAAACACAAATTTTTGGTTGTAACAGTGGAGTTGCTGCTAGACTCAGCTGATAATTTAGTATTAAAACTTGTTTGGAGTTAGTTCTGTGTTCATTACATTTAATTTCTGTTTTCAAAGATGGCATGTGATTTGGGAGCCTATGTACTGGGCATGCATGTTCATGCTGTAATCTCCCTTTTCCTGGTCAGCAGGAACACCTCTTGGCTATGATTCAGTGCCCTCTGAAAGCATCTGTTTTCTCTTCTGACTGTAAGAGGAGCTAACATTGGGTAGGCTTCTGACTTAGGAATGTGTGCAAGAGCTTATGATTAAGCTGAATCCCAGCCTTCATGAATCATCATCTAATGTACCTCGTTGTGCTTTGTGTGCTGTCTTTGCAAAACATGTTTATGAACCCTGTCTGAGCTTTTCTCAGCAGATTAATTTATTTTGTTAAGTCCTCATTCCTGTTTAAATTCATGTTCCTCCTAAGAAAAAAACCCCAACAAAACAAAAACATCATGTCACATCTTTTTTTGGTCTACATTTTCTTTTTAAACAAAAGTCTCATGAATGTATTGCCATAGCGTCTTGCTGTTTTGTTTTCTTGGGGGTTTTTTCCCCTCCAGTTGAATTGGGAATTAAACTGTGAAGAAGACTAGTAACTCAATTCTTTTAAGATTTTGTGGAATCAAAGAAAAGGGAAAGGTATGTACTTAAAGGTTTCTGGGTAGGGTAATTGAAATGATTCCTAGGGTTACAAGCAGCAGAGTAAAGGGTTCATTTTGGAATAAGGTACACATCAAAAGCCAGTGTTCAATGAATTGAGTGGGAATGAGATGTTATACATGAAGGTTATTTTCTGGTGTGCTGGGGCTAAATGAAGACATCAAGGGTCTATGTAGTAAAAAGGTTGGAAAAAAAATCCTTTTGAGCAAAGCGGTGTCAGAGCAGGCAGGTTTGGTCTGCGTGTGGGACAGGAAATGGAGCTCTTTTGTCTGCCATACATCAGCTTGTATCATCTCAGGATAAGGGTGAAAGCTGGTGGTGTGGGAGTGGGTTGGGAGCTCTGCAGATCAACAGTGCTGAAACTGAGCTAGTCCCAGCTTCATGTGCTTTTGGGGTCTTGGATTTTGGAACAGAAGTTCTGCCATACTGTGAGGAAACGACTGTATGTGCCGAGGTGCAATAGCTGCCCCCGGCAATGAAATTGTTGCCTCTCTTGCTGCTTTCAGGGCACTGCTGGGGAAAAGGATGCTGGACTAAAAGTGAGGTCTTGGTGGTGCCCTTCCCTTTGAAAGGGAGGTTTCCTGCAGGGTGCCAGTGCTCTGCTAGCTGAATTGGCATTGGTCACATCTTCCTGTCACAGCAGCAGGTATTGTCAAAGGACTGTGAGGTTTGGGCCAATATGAAGCTGTATGTTAGAGATGTGTCCGTGTAGCTACAATGGCCAGGTAAGAGAGAATCTTGAATCATAAACTTGTGGCTGGCAGTTCAAAGGCAGTAAACATTTGTTTTTAATTAATTTCCAAAGCGAGACCTTTATAACTGCATAAGCTAGTAGCTGCTTCCTGGTAGTTGTTCATGCTGCATTATGAGCAAAACCTCACATCCTTGTTTGCTTGTAAATAAAGTTCCATGGAGACAGCTGTTCTTTGCATGGAGCTGCACATGGCAGTGGAGTGTGAGCTGCCTGATTTATGATCAAAGGTACTGTTCTGGCTGCAGAGCCTGACCAAAGCAACAACAACCTGAATGCCGTTTTGAGTGCCTATGCTTTGGGATGGATTTGCCTTAAAGCCAGATGAAGAGAGTTATTTGATTGGGGGAGACATCAGACTGGCCAAAGTTTATTGAACTGTTCTCTTGGCAGAGACATCTTTGCTAGCCTAATGATCTGCTAGGTGTCTAGAAAGTATGGCCCAGATGTTTTGTCATATTAGTTCTCCAAACAAAAGAGAAATCATACAGTACTTTGCCATGAGAAGTACAACTAAGAGTTCAAAGACACAAAGTGAAAGGTCAGAGAGACATTTCAAAGGTAAAACTTTCTGCATAGTTGTGTTTCCCATACCATCACATTAGAGATACCTGGATAATACATGTGTGAATTACCACATACTCGTCTCCTGATGTTTCTGGCTGCAAAACATTCATTTGAATTTTATTTTTGGGTCCCTCAAACTCAGCATCACTGTCCTTCAGTTACACATTGTTATCCTTCAGTGTTATGAGTGGTGCATTCCTTGCACTTTGATCATTCAAAATGAACCTTTTTTTCCTGTGCTAAACCACATATTTTCCATTTTTTTTGCAGCCTTTTGGCTTATTGCACAAAAGCACAGTTTTAGAACTATAAGCGAAATTGGGGTGAGTCTAAGACATAAATAGACCCTTTTTACACACCTGAACAATGGTACTTCAAAGGAAGCCTTATGACTATGATCTGACTCTCCATGTCAGATCTTCACCTGCTAAGACTAGACCATGCTCAGATTTTTCCTCCCACCCAGCTGCTGAGCATCCACAAATCAAACTGAAGTCAGTGGGAGCTGTACCTCTTATAAATCCTGATAATTAAAAATCCTAAATGTTTAAGCCAGCTTGCATGTGTACCCTAAAAAAAAGAAAGCTAAATGTGACTCTGATTTTGTAATAGCCTGCGCTTAAGGAATGAGTGGTCCAAGTTTATGCCATTCTGGATAAAATGTCTTCCTTCTCTTTGGTGACATCAGTACATAGAGGGATGGAGAGGAAGAAAAGCTCTGGGGTTGGGAGCTAGGCTTTCATATGCTTAAATTTGAAACACTTTCATTGTAAGAAGTTGTTTCTTAGAGAGGAAAAGCTGTTTTGTGGTAAAGGATGGCTGGCTGCTTTCCTGGCTCTGCTGGGAACTTTTTGTGTTTTTGGGTAAGAACACCCTCTCCCTGTGACCCAGGTTCTCCTCTCCATGCCTAGGTTCTCAGCTTCCATGCTAGGTTTATGTGTGGCTGTGCTGTGTACCTGGTGTAGAAGTCCTTGAGAGGTAGCCTGTGGTTCAGCATTTGATCTGCCTTTAAGAGGCTGTTCCTACCTGCTTCCTGTCAGATTTTTCCTAGTAGCAAGTAGCCCCAATATTTGTGTTGACTTAGCTATGCTAATGGACACATGGTGAGGAGTCATCAGGAGTTTCTCTCCCTATTGCCCTGCTGCAGATACACGGTTTTTTGTTTTGTTTAAAAATCTGCCTTCATAGCAGATAAATATGAAAAGGAACCCATTGCTTTTCTTCCGGTGCTGATAGGGAGAGTCACAACAGAGACATCAATATTTGCAAGGTTTCCACGTGTTGCAGTTGAGGGAAAAAAATCCATAGTCAAAATAAATATTGCTAACCTTCAGTGAAAATCTTTCAGTACAAATCTTTAGTGGAAAAGCCTATAAATAAACACAAATGGGAGCATCTGTTCTGTGATACTCTATGAAGACGCTGATAAAAATAAAACCTGTATTATAACAGTAGCCAATACAAGACGAAGAAGTACCTGACAATGGAAAGCCTCCTGAATAGAGAAGTTTAGGAGCCAAAAAGCTCATCTGACTTGAAAATTGAAGAATTGTCTGAAATAGATGTTGCCATGGAGACAGATAGGCTTAGCAGCCAGAGCCCGATTTCATTGGTCTGCTGCTAGCACAAGTTGCTTGTTTGAGTAGCATTAATATGTTGTCTCATGCTGCTTTATATGCTGAGACCATCTGGCATTAGTGGTATTTAAAGGTGCAGTTCTGTTGTGGAACGGGTTGGCCAACATGGTTTGATTCATGTTTGTAAGACAAGCTGCAGGAGTTACAGGGTCTTTGAAAAGCTGTCTTGTGCACAGAAATATTCTGAAAAATTACAGCTCGTACAGAGATGAAGTGGGGCTTTGGGAAGCAGCAGGAGGAATTTCAGAAGTTTGCTTTATACCCAGTCAGCACATACTTGAAATATTCTCTGCACAAATACACACTTCTGCGTGTTTCTTCAGGTGTGAATGTGAAGGCAGCCACATTTTTTCAAAAATAAGCCTTTTCACTGACTGCAAAGCTGCTTGGGAACTACAGCTCCACCACCTTGAACCAACAAAAGATCATATTGTGTATTAAGGAAAAGTGTGTTGTAATGTTGCAGTGTTAAATGAAGAAATTAGGGTCTAACCAAACAAGAGTCCCTTTAGCTTACTTCAGAGTCCATGGTTTCAAGAAAAAAATACTTTGTTTTAGTTTGACTATATAGCTTAGAAAATGTATTTTTTAGCAAAGGATTTGATAAGAAAGTTTGTAGAGACTAAGATAAACCCTACCTTTGATCTATTTATATCAAGGAGTCTTCATCTGCTTTCCTTAATACCACTGGAGTGGGAGTTAGCTTCCAAAGGAGCTTATATGACAGTGCTGACATGCCTCAGATGCTTATAAATTTTCACTGTTTTGTTCTTTGGTAATTATTATCATGATCATTATTCTCAGGACTTTTTCCCCAGACAGAGATGAATGGTTAAAGAGTGACCAAGTAAGAGCCAGAAAATATTCCTGTCTGAGTTCCAGTGTGGAGGTTTTTCTGTAGGCTGGGCATGGTAAGGAAAGTGGCTAGAAGGAAAACTGACTGGAGGCTTTGTTCTCCTGGGTAGACTTAAAACTGGATGGAATTTGAAGTCAAGACTTGATAATTATCCATAAGCTTGATAGGCATTTTTACATTCTCAGCTTACTGATGTTCTGAAACTACTGATGGAAAGCATTTCTAGTGGTGCTCTGCAGCAGTGTAACACTTGTCCTCAGGTATTGACGTGATTGATATTTCTTGGATATTGGTGTGAAGTGTGTAGTACAATAATAATGTGAAACAAGGGCGTGGGGTCTGTTCCACAAATCTTTAGGTTTTAAGCTTTTATTCTGGAGCTCTGACTTTGGTGCCAAAAAAAATTCTTCATGTAATTTTGCTTCAAGTGCAGGACCCAAGAAATACATAGCTGTGGATGTCCTCACTCCTTCAAATAGCTTTAGAATGATTATGTTTGATGCTTAATGTTTTTACAGCTTAGTTCTGTTTTAACAAAATGAGTATAGGGCACAGGAAGAAAGCCAAATAACTTGTATCCCCAGCCCACTCCCAACCCCCAAGTCCTAGCTGGCAAGTCAGTTTGCTCCCTGTTTTGTTTGCTTGTTTTTAACGCTGTCATTCAGTTCTCTCTGAAACAAAGCTTGGGTGCAGTTTGGGGTGTCAGTTCACCCCAAGACCCACCTCATGGTGATGCAGGTGTTACTGCCAGAGTTGTTTGCTGCTGTTACCCCTGAGCAGTCTTCCAGCATTACCTTGTCATGTCTTGTAGCCTCCCATGCATCCTACTACTCTTACAGCATGTCCAGGGTATGCCACACACTTCCACCGTGTGCAAAAGTATTAAAATCAGCCTGAGAGGCTGTGATGCTACCCCTGCATGACTGTGGGCCCTTTGGCCTGGGTAAACCCACAAGTAAGTGCTTCTTAAAGACCCTGTGGGGCCCGGAGTAGCCTTCTCCATCTGTGGCAGAGGATCAGGAGGGACTGGCCCTGAGGAGCTGGATGTGAGCCACTTACACTGCTTGGTGCAGGGGTCTTCTGGATGCTTGGTTTTCAGTTCTATTATTTGTGCTTAAAAACTTGTTTTCTGAAGCTGCTGATTTTGGCCAGATGCTACTTCATTCCTTCACATTATTTCATTTGTTTCAGTTCTCCAGATACTGACATTTGACATACCAGTATTTGTAGTCTAGGAATGAACTTTGTTTTTTCTCCATTCCATTCATTTCCAGGGATAGAATGCTGCTTCCATTCTTGCTGCATTTCCATAGCATTTAAATGAGCTGACTGCAGCTGATTAAGCTATTCACTGACTATTTCAGCGTGAGAAAAGGTGATGGAATTGAGAAACGATAGCATCTGAAATAGCACCACTTTGCTACATAACATTCTGCTGAGTTGCAAAGTCTGGTGACTTGACTGTCTGAAATTGAAATAGTTTGCAATGAGGCTTTTTTGCCTGGAGTGTCCAACACAGCTCTTTAAATTTACTATTGATGTGAAGTGGAATGAGCACAGACGAATGTAAGTTTTGTGATATATTTTACCAGTAGCCCTGAAAACTAATGATATGGAAATGTGCTTTTGAAACGACCAGCCATAGGTGGCTAATGACACGTTGTTCTCAAAATACCACTGCAATAGCACCGTAGGTACAACAGATTTATTTTAACAATAGTTTTTCTATATTGAGTGGATTACTAAAGTATGATTCCATATGATGGGGGCAATTTCAGAAACTTGTAGTTAAAAATAGCTGAATCATCAGAGGGTAGAATGTGTCCTGTATGAAGAAGCAATAAAAGGCTCCCCAAATCCTTTGTTTAAATATAAACAGAGCTGTTATTAGATTTATGCTTCCTAAGGTTTGCCCCAGGAAAATTGCACCTTCGGATAACATTCCAGTGCTGCTCCTGTAATCCCAGTGAAATCACAGTATGAGGTCAATCTGGAGTGCTCAGGTATTTGATCTGAAGACGAGAAGAAGATTTAGTGCCCGTGTATACCTCTGACTTCCTCCTCAAAGTTGCAGAGAGCATTATTTGTGCCTGTGCTGCAGCTCACCCTCTGGGAGCCTGGGCCAGCAGGGCTTGCACAGCTTGTGGCAACCTGTGGTAGGGAATCATTTGGTGTCCGAGTTGGCCAGACAGCATAGGAACTGGAGATGCTGTCTGGTGCAGTCCAGTCCATTCTTCATTTTCGCTTTCCTAGGAGCTGAAAGGATTAGGATGATCTAAACAAGAAAAAAGGGTTCTTTAGTGTCCTCTCTAATGACTTAGTGGCATAGTCTTCTGCTCATACTCGTGCACTCGGTACAGGATTGCTAGCACTGAATATGGTGTCTCTATGAGTTCCTTATTCACTTGGTGAAAAGCGAATCAAAATTTACTGTAACTAGATTTAAATATAAATTACAGATCTCATGGTTTTTTGGTTTTTTTTTTGTTTTTTTTTTTCCTCCAGCATAAAAGAGATTGATGTGAGGCAGGACATTGAACATCACACTATTAACTAGAGTCAGGAAGAGAGCTGCATGTTGCAAAGGACAAGTTGTTGTCCACAGCTGAACAAATTAAAATTTACTTATTGACAGTGCCTGCCATCTGGGAGCACTTCCCAGATGATTTGTATTAAATATACGAACGTTGAGCTAGATAGACTGTACTCTATTGCTGGTATAAAAAATGTAGGTCAAAACCTATGCAAGATTCCAGTTAGAATTTGGACTCATTCCCCCCTGGAAAGTGGGGAATGGCATGTATATTTTTCTATACAAAGATTCATTTAAAACATTTTTCCCTCCTTTCTTTTTGCTGTTATTTCTATCCTTTTCTACCCTTTTCTTTAGTCACTGACGATGTCTTAAAAGCAGGCTCTCAGAATACAGCAAGGGTGAAATAGAGGAGAGGAAACAGAGAAGACTAAGAAATGTGGCTTTGCCACAGATTCTGTAGACTTTCTATTTTTTCCAGCCTTAAAGGCTTCATTATAGGGTGTATCAAGATTGTACTGTCTAGAAGGAAGCTGTAGTTGTAATGTACAGCAAGAACATGGCACATGAGTCAGCAATCTGTTTATAACATTGTGGTTTAGAGCAGAAACCCTTTCTGTAGGAGATTCTCCAGCAGGATCTCAGGAAAATTGGAGCAGCTGTGGCTGTAAAAGGAAATGTACATTAAAAAGTACATTAAAAAGGCCAGGGAGAAATCACAGATAGAGATCCTCCTCTGTTATTTATAGCTCTATCGTTAAATGTGCCTTTCAAAGCTCTGAACGGAGATAGAAATCACATTTACATTTAGATGCGTAAAAGGAATACACAAATGATGACATCAGTGGTTCAGCAGATGGCGAGATGATTGCTGCAGTCCCTTATGAGCTGGGATCTGTCATTGCAGCTATTGTCCACATGGAAACCTCTGAGCAAAAGAGCATGGGATTACAAGAAATAGTAAGTGTACAGGGTCTAACCTAGTGTCTAGGAGTGGAAGCAAGCAAAAAAAAAAATATTGTAATAATTTCACCATTAATACTTTCACAAAAAAATACAGGACTGTGGATCAAACTCTTCCCTGCGATTGCTTTAGGTTGGACATAGGTCCAATTCAGTTCAGACATCCTGCTTTTCTGTTACTTTCCCTTTGGTTACCCTTGCTACTCTTTGTTGTTTAAAAATACATTGAAATTAATGCAGAGTAATTTCTCTTTGTGTTTACTTGGCAAATAGTAGCCCTTGTTTAATTTTTGAAGCAGTTTATCACACATGCATAAATGCATTTCAAGAAATGTGTGTCAAGAGTTACTTCTTCCAGCTTTCCCATTAACTGGTTTACAATGATGAATGCACATCTTCCAGGAAATCAGTCAAAATTAAATAGCATGAAAATATATATGGGATTCAGTTCTGCATGCAGTGAAGTCAATTGAAGCTTTGCCAGTGAGATCAAGGGATCCAGAGTTTGATATATTGCTTAAACTATTAAGTACTATGAAAGCAAGGCTCGAGGGTAGGCTATCTCTGTCTTCATAAGCCATTAATAATAATATGAAATAACTTACTGTAAATTAAAACATGTGGTTGTGTGTACGTATTCACGTGTCTGTGCACATTTTGCATCAGAAGTCTTCCAAAAGGTCCTCACAGAAAGGGGAAATCCAGTCCCTCAGCTATTGGCTGTAGAGAATCTGTTTCTTGGGCTCTGTAACAGAAGTGTATCAATGTGGATGTGAAGGTGCAGCAATCTGTGGGGTAATTGCTGAGCTGATCTTTAAAGCTTCTGGAATACTCAGTAAGAGAAAGTAAAATTAAGAGACTGGAAAGACTTAACCCTAGTTCTTATCTTAGATAGGAGTCTGCATTAAAACAGGTACCTAGTAGACTTTCCCACCCTTCATATTCATGCTGCAATTACCTTTTCATAAAGCAGTGATATGAAAATCTGAAAAGACGCATAGCACCAATGGCTGTGAGATTTTGTCAGTTCTTCTGTTTGATAAACAAATGAATCCCAGATCGTCTGAATATAATATGCAGATACAAATTAGCACATCGTTGTACCTGATCTCGTGTTGGAAGTTGTTTTGTATTGTTAAGTGTGCACAGTGAAAGGTTTAATGACAGATATGGTGTGTGAAGCCCATGCTTTTCCCATTTCTAGTCATATACAGACAATTGTGACCATTGTGACATACACCATAAATCGGGACGTTTTGCTTTTACTGATGTTCTTAGCAAAGATTTCATGATCTTCAGCATGTGCAAAATTGATACTCTCATTTTCTTTCCTATTTGCTTGGCTATCCCTAGTAGCAGTTAAAATTTCAGACTACTTCAAAGACCAGGCTTTTTTGCTAAGCTCTTGGGGAGATCAAAAAACCCCTCAACAACTGAAAACCATACACCAAAATCAAACAACAAACTCTTTCCAAACTGCTTTTGATTTTTAAAGCTTTGAAAAGCAAAAATGTATTTTTAAAATTTCTTTGGATATTGTTCTGTGAAAAATTACCGAAATGGAAAAGAGGAAAAATATCCATCTAAAAAACATGACAGTCATAGTGATTTTAAAAAAAATTTTTTTGGACTTATGAATTGTCAAAAGCAAAAGTCTGCTGCCTTGTGTTAGTATTCCTTGATTTCCTGGTTCAGTCAAGATCCTGTGGGATGGTCTTTCCTGCAAAGGTCATAATCCTTCAGTGGCAATGTTTCACTTGATCAGGGATTTTTTTCCCCTAATATAATATGATTAAATAAGTTTTAACAAAAATGAATCAACTCATAAAATTACCCAATAATGAATCAGTTTGAAACGTGAAGGTACAGTTTAAATTCAAGCCTCAGTTTGCCATTCTTACATGGTGCACTGAAATTCACCAATTGTTTGCCAAGTCTTTTTTCAGGTGATTTCCTGGCGCATATTGACCCATTTTTCAAAATTTGAAGCATTATTACGTGTTACAGAAAAAGATCTTTTGAACTTTTTATCAACTCTGTAACAAGGTTGCAGTGCACTCAGGGAAGGTTTCTCAGGCCAGCCTGTTTGCTTGATTTCCAAGAGTGAGGTCAGTATCTGTAGCACTGTGGACACAGTGGTCCTGTGTCACCAGAGGATCAAGGCAAACCAGAATACCACTGGTAGGCAGCCAAATGAAAGATACCCCAGAAAACAGTGTTTCCAATGTTCACATTAGGCTCAAAGGCTTCAAAGATCTGCTACACTTAAACTACGTTCAAGTCAAGAGCTTGCTTTGTCTGCAATTCAGTAATTTCAAAGGGGAAAAACATAAATAACTTTAAAAAGGAAGTGGTCTTGGAGAATGGGAACAAAAATACCCAAGGTAACTTTCTAAAACTTTCTCATGTATTGAAGGGGTAGGAGCAGATAGGTTAGAGGGATATGGTGCATCTTGAATAACTGTTTCATTTAGTTCTCTGCAAATAGAGAAAAGACATGAAAGAATCTAGCTAATGTTAAAGTCTGTGAAAGTTCTTTAGATAAAAAGGAACAGAATTCTCCCAAGAGTGCTGATGTGTTGCTATGTGAACAATTATAGTGTGGTAGCAGAAAATGTTTACTGAGTGCCCGCTATTCTAGGAAGGATTTTCTGTAGGCTATATCAAAAGAGAAAGAAGTGTTTTGATGCCAGTTAGAAAGATCTGTCTGTTTTGAGATCTTTTGAGTTGTATTTACTCTGAAGAATCATGGCAAGCCTATTAACCAAGACTGAAACAGGCTCTGAAATCGCGCGAGAGTCAAGAAGAAGTTCAAGGAAAGTTTCATTCTTTTAAATTATTGATATATGGGTAATTATGTGTGGAGGATGACAGATTTATTCAGAAGAGAGAGGCACAAACTCGTGCCTTCGTAGGCTAAATGAAGCCATCCACTAAATAACTAAAGCTGCAGTTGACCCAGAAAATATACTTTGTTTAGTCAAGTGACTCAATCCAGTGGTAGAGATGAAAATATGTTACCAGAGGTTTTCCTCTCTGTTAAGAGCCTGAGGGTGTTTTAACTGCAATTTGCCGGTGCTTAATTGTAGTGCTAGCCTGTGCTTAAACCTGCATCTTCATCACTGTTGTCACCCACTTAAGTAGGTTAAACTTGTCCATGCTGCGTTCACACCTCCATTGACAAGATTTTCTTGTGCAGTGGGGCTGTTCAAACTGAAAGTTAAAGAAAGGACCAGGATAAAAAAACCCACTCATTTAAGGAAACATCACAGAATTTTTAATGAGGACAGATATGAATTTATTATATTTCCTAATAATCTGGAGGTTGGCACCTTCTGAAATAATTGATCTCTAACAGTGTGAGACATTCATTCCCTATAGGATTGGAGGTATAGTCATAGCAGGTATTCTCTGGAAAGAGGCAAGGAAAGAAATATTCTTTGTTGAAATGCCAATGACGTTATTCAGTTTTCCATGATACTTTTGTGTGAAATAGTGTCTCTAGCTGAAATCACAATGATTAAGTTGATTGTTCTCATTCTTTTTGATACCACTGTGTTAATAAACTTCTTAAAATGGATTTTTTTCACATTTCCCTCATAAAATAAATATAATTTCTTAAAGTAGTCAAATTGAGTATAACTATTGTTATTTCTTAAAAAACATGTTTTCTTTCTTCAAGGAACACTTTGTGTATTAGTATAAAACTTAATTATAATTTTAAAGTTCTTTCTCTGTTCTTCACTTCTTTACATAATTTTTATGTTTTGGTTTTTTCATAATCACAACTCTGGGGGGAAATTCCTGACCTTTTCATTTTTCCCATGGAAATACTGAACTGTGTTTGACATGTCAACTCATAAAGTTGTCATAAGGTCATAATTATGGTTTCAGACCTGTGTCTCTGTGAAATTTCCTCAGGAACCATGAATCATAAGCAATGTTTGTAGACGGACTCTGGAATTACATTTCACTGATAAGTGGAGTGCAAACAATGAATTAAGAAGTGTTCTTAGTTAATTATCAAGTGTTGCCATTTTTAGACTCATCAGAAGAGAAAGAACTGGGCAAAACTCTTCATGATTCTAGTAAAAGTACAATCACAGTATATATAATTTTTGTATTAATTTGACTTTTGAGAATAATCTGTAATCGAAATGTAATTTTGGTCTGTATCATGGACCGAAACATCACCGTTAAGGATACCTTTTACTTAATTCAAATTTATTTCACTTGCAAGAAAGATGAATGCTTTATTCCTGGATAGTCAAATCAACACAGTAGTGGAAGCAATGGGCTGGCTTTTCTATGAGCAGTTTTGCAGTGCACTGCTTTTCGCTGATTTAAGTGAAAGTGGAAGTTGGTTACAAGATATTTTCTGGAGCTAAGAGTACTGCGATGATGGATACAATGGAAAAATGTAAGAGAGGAAGGTTATAAAAGGGCTCAGAGGGGAGCACTAAGTTTTGAAGCACTGAGCCTGTAGAGGCAGCAGCTAAAATAATGTCACCTTTTGACACATGAACTGGAACAGTGCATGTCCCAACACTGTTCCGGTGCATTTGATCCATCAGTTCCAAGTGCTTGAATAAACAACCCCAGTGTTATGGTCCTCTAGGAGGCCAAGCACTGGTTTTACTTTAGTGCTTGTCAAGGCCATAAAGAATATAAATGCAAATACATTAATTTGGCAGTAACCCAGCGCACATAGCTGCTGCTGCTGCCACCTTGCGTGTCCAACAGGTCTCCAGTGAATCGGTGCTATGACTGTGCCAAACTGAGTGTGCTTCAGGGTGGATGGACAGAAAGCAGAGGGTAAGGATTAAGCAGTGGTGAGGTCACATGTGGAAACCACTATTCAATGTGTAGTACTTCATCAAAGAGAAAGTAATTATCTGTTTAAACTTAGTAGTGAGGAGATGGTTTACAAGAAGAAGGTGAAGACATGAAGTAAGGAAACAATCACATTAAAAAAAAAACCCACAGGAAAAAAATCTAGTAGGATTGAAGCTAGAAAGTTAAATTAAGAAAAAAAATATGAACAATTCCCCAGATGTGTTCATTCTCTGCTTGTTCTTAGTCCAGTGCTAGGTGGTGTTGTCTGTGTCATGAGAAGTCAATGAAGATGTCCCCCCTCCTCTCCTTTTTGTCCTTCTTACTGCCATTGTGGTAACTCCGCAATTTTAGATGGTGTGAAAACAGCAGGATGCTATGAGCGATTGGTCTGGGCTCTTGGTCTGGCAGGATGAATGATGCTGAAAAGCTGGTTGTTACCTTATAGCAAGGCCATGGAAGCATCAGCCTGGGGCCCAGTGCTGCCTGTCTCTGAGTCTGAGCACAGCACCTGGGGGGAACTGGTTTGTGTTCCATCTCCAGGGCCATGCAGCACTGAGGCACTGCTTGTCTGAGGGCTGAGGTCTGGGTGGCTCCACAGCTGGCACCTCTGTTTCTCAGGCTTCAGGGGAGAGCGCTGTTTGAGCTCAGGCTGCCAGGTTTACACCTTTTGCCTGTTGTCCTCTCTCTTTCTGAGTCCCTTGTAATGAAAATTTCTTCTCCCTCACTCTTTACTTTAGAGGACCTCCAATTTCTTCGAGGTATTTCTCTGCTGTTGTCAAAAACATTACCTTGAATCATGAAATAGCCTTCTGGGCAAGTGGCTGAATTTCCAAGTGCTGTTTCCCAGTCACTGCAGTGCTGTGAGACTGCTGCCTTTGTTCACTTACAAGCCTTGCAGCAGAACTGAGCTTGTTCCTTTCAGAGGCTGACATGGTATATTATTTCATATTTCATCTTATTGTCTGCTTAGAGTAGCTTACATTGGTCTTGTATTCTTCTCTATAATTGCCTTTATTGTTTGACCTCTTATGGTGGCTTAGCTCTTAACTCACCCTAAAATCCGCAATAACTTTTGAAATATTTTGATTTGGTGGAAAAACTCAAGAGTGATTATCTTCTGTATTGTATTTTAACCTCAGGAAATCCTGGCCTCCTGTTCCCCAGAATGAAGGACATGTAAGTGCCACAGGAGCACAGCATCATTTGTATTTCCACAGTGATTTCCAGAGGAAATCTTAGCCTGTACTAAGTATTTTTTTTGTTTATTTAAAAAAATTTCTCTTCTGAGTAAGTAGTTTTAATAAGCCTCTCTGTCTTCCATTTCTAACGTTCTGTAAATGTGAAGATAAATGAAAAATGCACAAATGTTTCTGAATGAAGGGAAGTGCTTGGAAGTTCTTGGAAAAAAGACGCTTTGTCTTAATGCTATACCTTATGTGTAGGATATACATATAGGTTTATGAAAATAATTACAATACCATAGCCTTAGAAATTGTAAAGGAGAAAAAGTGTTTTTCAATCCCCTCTTCAAGCCTGTATGGTGAGAAATGAAGCTTTTGTGCACTGAGATGTCAAGTAGGATTTATAGCTCTGCTATGTAAACATTGATTGGATGCTTTTGGCTTGCTTCATTGCGTTTTGGATAATTTTTGATGTGTATAGATCCAGTGGAGAGACTTGAACTTAAAAAGAAGTGGGGTTTAACTTGGTCTCCTACCCAGGATTTTGCTTCCAGAATAGTTCTTTGGAATTGCCTACATCAAAGTTTCTGTAAGGAGAAAGTAGCACTAGGAATTCGTGCCAGCAAAATGTATCAGGTTCAGTGTCCAGTATCTCCAGGCAGAGAATATTGATGCCAAGGTAAAATCTCAATTTCCTATATTTGACAGAAAAAATACATCTAACAGAAAATGTGCTCTGAGGGAGGGATCTGTCATATCTCTTTAGACCTCTGAAATGCAGTGTCACTGAGAGCAGTGTATCTTCAGAGTGCATTATTCATGGAATGCACGTGTTTTATATGGTGCTCCTTAGAACAGCTAGAGGGCTGCTGCTGTGGTTGGCTGCCACCCATGCTTTGGGCTATGCCCAAAAAGTCCAGCACAGAATAATTTTAAAGAGCAAAACTCTCTTTTTGTATGAAATAATATAGCTAGGACTATGTGTAATGGAAAAAAAAGAAATGATAAAAACTAGAAAGTTTTACTTATCCAGATCTTAACACTTGTTTCTTTCATGTGTCCTTAGGCATTTGGAGTGTGGAGATTTTGCACTTTCAAACATCTGGGTTTTAACCTTTTATTAAAATGTGGGTACTGAAGTTGGAATAAATAGACCAATAAAAAAAAATTATATTATGTATTGCAGTGGTGATGTTTATACCAGCTCTTCAAACTTAGTTCAGGTTACTTTTCTACTCACTACCAGTAACATGTTTAAATGTAGTTTTGTACTGTAGTCTGATCACTTCAGACAATAATCCTCCTTCAATTGGTAGGCAATTTGGCACAGGACTCAGAGTAATGTGGTTTGACATTGTTTTTTCAGATCTCAGAAGTGCTAAAATATTTCCATATTCTGTAGAACTTTGTTTTTTTATGAATTAATGTTTCCAGCCCTTCACAAAAGCCACAAATCCTCTCTGAGTTTGAGTCAAAGAGGAACAATAATACTGTAATCTCTATATCAATAAAGGTGTGAATCTGAACTGTCACAATACATTTGAATATCAGGATTGAGTCTCTTACTGATGAATTTAACAGTCAGATGCACTTTAAAAATAAAATTATTGTGTCATGGACCATAGCCTTTGACAGGTGCTTGGATGCTGGCTCTCCAGGGTGCTTGCAGTCTCTTACATCATTCACTTGTGGGGAAAAAACACCCAACTCTGTCTAGTTCTATTTCAGAGCAAAATCTCCTGGCAGATGGAGGAGACAAAATTTCCATGCAGACATTGTCAACTTCTCTGTTTTCCTCACTTAACTGGTTAAAAAATAGCTGTCTTTCACTCATGTATGTTGATTTAGAACATTCACAGGATTTAAATGAGCCTACACAGGAAGAGCACAATAAACATTCTTCTCTAGTTTTGTGTAATTTACCTGAAAAATGTTATGTTCACCAGTTGTGACATCGTTTTCACAAAACTTGTGTTTTCCTTTGTAGGTGTATTTGTGTGACTGTAATCCCAATTCAGCAAACCTAAAATAAAACCATAAGATAGGACATTTCCTTCCTTCATGTAAATAGAAACATGTAGCTATAAAGCCAAATGATAAGCAAATAGCAGCTGAACATCACGCGTCATCCTGCTTTCCCTTCTGTGCATTGATGTGATACCAAAATTACATCTGTTAGGATATTTCTGTAGAGAAAATCCAGGAAGAAAAAGCTCTGTAGTACAGCTGCTCAGACTTTCAAAAATATCATAAGGCTTAATTTTTTTTTTAGCAGAACCATATTAGCAATATACTCAAAAAGCATTGCAGTGTAATGAGAAGTGAGTAGTGTGTATTTTTTTCTCTGCCATTATTCACTTGCTTTTATACCAACTGTTCAGTGAAGTGATTTCATTTTGCTCAGTCTTGCTTTTCTTACACCATCCTGCCTGTTTCTTCATTTTGAACTGTTCCTTAAAAAAAACAAATGCACTCATATTCAGTTGTCTGTTTGAGCTGAATATTGCTTATTCTGCCTGTTTTGGAGGTTTCCTTGAGTCCAAAGTCTTGGAGTGTAATTTAGGATTGGTAGTTGATTTTGTTGCTGTTGAAATATTAACAGACCAAGTATTAGTAGATGTTAAAACCTCAGTGTAAGGTGAGTTAAAATATTAATTTTTACTTCCAATCTATTAGTGATCACGTTTGTTGTCCACTGAGCTAATTTTCACATCACCTTTCTTGCACTTGCTCTTGTGACATCTTAGGTAGCAAACAAATTCCTCACAGCAGTGTCAGAGCCCATGCTTGATATCCTTCCTCAGATCTCTCCTTAATACTTACTTTTGTCACAGCAGTTCTTAAAGATAAGGGAGGAAAAGGGGTTAATGGGGTCTGTGGTGAGATCTTGGCCTGCCCTGTGCTTGCCATATGGTTCTGTTCTCTCTTTTTATCTTTTTTTTTTGCTTACATAGCAGACTCTCCAAGAGCAGGTACAGTCTTTGTTCAGTGATGGCACAGTGGTGTCTCTCCTCTCCTGGAGGCTGCTCCAGGCTTTGTGACAAGGGTATTAGTGCTCGTGTGGGAAGTCTTGCACTGCTGGAGTGGCAGCTTCGGGTAAACCATGGTTAAAATCCCAGCATGGCTTTCTGTACTGTGACTATCCCTTATAATCATGCTTGTGTGCATGTTGGCAAGGAGGGACTATCAGCTCTCACTGATGTTTTGGGGTTTTGGGGGGCTTTTTGGTTTTTTTTTAATGTCCATTGTTTAGTGATCAGTATAGTAAAGTGATTTTTTGTATTTCTTTATTGGACTCAAGCCACTTTGCATTAACAAGCAATCTTAAATAGGAACTTTTCTTTTTCTGGGGAAAACCATCATGGTTTGACTATTTTTGCCTGTAAGCCAAAGCATGAGATGCTCGTAGCAGGCATCTACGATGCATAGGGTCAGAAAGCCTGATCAAGTCTGGCTTCCTATTTATCTTCTAGCTTGGTTGTTTGTAACTTATGCAGCCGTGAAAGAGCAACATTTTGATGGCAGTCTGGAAGCTGTTCCTAGTCAGGAAACTCACAGTTCCTGAAATTATCTTTTTTTTTTTTTTAACTTAGGTTTGCCCTCACATCCTGCTTCCTTTGACACGTTGAGTTGATTATTTAGATCTAATGGGGCCTTTTGAATAGTGGAAGATGTGATTAGCAGCATTGTTCACAGTGTGAAATCTTTTACAAGCAGAGCTTTTGAGTTTGTCACTTTCGTGGGTTTGCAGTACTAGACTGCCAGGTCCAGTGGAGGAGAAAAAGCTTTCCCTGGGATCCTGGAATCCTAGTAGCTTTTCAAATAGTGTCAGGATTCTAAATCTCATATTGCAAGATGGTTGTTGTCAAGCTTTGTAAAATCTTTTGGTTCATACCTGGTTTGAAGAGAAGGTTTCAGTGAAAACAAACCACCTGGAGAATTCTAGCATGAAAAATTAATTTTTCTAGGTACACAACTGCAGAGAAAACATCTTTGAAAATAAAAGAGCTGTTGAATAGGGACTGTATTTTTTTACACTCAGATAACTTATAAATAGGTGAAAAGCTTTTGCTTCAAAAAAAAAAAATTGTTAAATGTGCACAGAACCCAAATATGGATAGAAAAATTGCATCCAGGAAAGATCTCTTCAGAAATAAAAACTTGACTGAGAATTTACAGGAGTCAGTGGAAAATCTCTTCTCAAAGTTGCTTTTGCTTGAGTCTATAATGCCTTGTTCTGTCAAACTCCTGAGCATGTGCTTGACTTGATGTTCCAGACGAACCCCTCCAGTGCTAATATGCTGAAGCTATGTATATGTTTAATGGTTCAAGTCCTACATAAAGGAAAACAAGATAAAACTGAGCTCTCAGTGCAATTTCAGTGTTGCTTTTGCTACAGCTAAAAGGGAAAATGTCCTTGTATACATATAGAAGAAGAATGGTTCTCTGGTAAGAATCAGGTCAAATATCACTGGATTGTTTGGGGAGAAAAGTCTAGTTCCTTCATGTAGGCTTACTAGTGTGTCTTGGTGAGTTTTATGTGTTGGCTGCTCTTGCCAAATTTGTCACCTTTTATTGGGTGCAGTTTTTAATGATCAGCCTGGTAATCTTCAGTCCCTTTGCCTTCCCGTTTCTGCGTTCCTAAAATCTGAACCCATTTTTTTAGATTAGTTACATTTTGTAACTATTTCTTTCTTCTTTATGATTTAGCAGACTGCTGGAAAAAATATCCTGAAGCATGCTTTTGGCAGTCATCACACTGTGATCATACAAGTTAAGACCAGGTTGAAAGAAAAAGTGACGTATACATAAAAAAAGAAGTAGAAAATGTGTCAGATACTGGAAAGCTAATATTTGATGCAACAATCCGAACAACTTTGTCTTTTAGTACAAAAATATAATTATTTCATTAAAAGAATTTTCTTCCAGATTGTTTAATTAAATAAGAACGACCTACTGAATCATAAGGTGTAACAGGGTTAATAAAAACAGGGAATACTGGATCACTTCCCAAAAGGTTTTTTCTCTGTCTTGTAATCATGTGGCTTTGATTTCGTTTGTGAACTGTGCCAAATCTGTCTTTTCATATGATTTTGAGTATCTGCAAATGCAATTTCTTTAGTTAAAATTAGAAGTGTGCTTTAGATCAAAGATGATGTTAGTGAAAAGACACAAAAATAATTTTCATGACCAGGGGATGACCTCGTTGTTACTTGAGTCTCTCAGTGAGGGATGTTCCTGCCTTTTAATGAGGTGTATGTATCCACATACAAACACCAAGGTAGAGCAGGGCTTGTATACAGTTAGAAAAGATTTTGCAGCCACACTACTTAGTGCTGTTCCTCTGGTTTTTGTATTTCTGTTCTAGAATTAAGAGCTTGATAGATGCATTTTGGATCAGGCACCACATCACCTTCCTGTTTGATTGACTTTATTATTTCCTAGGTTCCCTTTTTTCTTCATTTAGAGAAGTCTTCCTTCTCCAAGTGCCAAAAATGCCTCAAGTGAGAATATTGCTGTAGGGCTTCTCAGCAGATGCCTTTTGGCTGTATTATGCTCTCTTCTGTGGGCTGGCTACTTAGCTACTTCATGGGCTCTCTAGACATGAATAATGACAATATATTTGTGAAAAGTAATTTCACAAATCTCAGAGTATTTTGAATAAAGGTACAAAATGTATGAATCCTAGCTTTTAAAAAGTGCCAGATTTTATTATACCTCTTTGTTATACTTTGACAGCCTTCTACACCTGCATAAAATTGAAATAAAATGTAATGAATCTGGAAGGCAGGGCATTGTTTTGCTCCTGGTTTCAGTGCTTTAGTGTTGCTCTGAATTTCAGAAGTGTGGCAAAATCTCAGCTCCTGGTGCTTTATTACACTTACTGAAAAAATATAAGTGACTACACAGGAATTGTGGTGAAAATGCTCAGACTGATGTCAGATACCACTGATAGAAGTAACAAAAGCCCTTGGACATTTATTAGTGAACGAAATTGTCCTTGGATAAGATGTACCTTTTCACTAACATGATATTTCCTCTGCATTGTCAAAAAAGAGCTTGTCTGATGTACTGCTAACAACATAAAAGAGAAAGGAAGTTTCAAGTGAGATGAAAGGGACCACAAGAGATGGATTTTCTGTAGCTGCTTTGTATTGCTCAGAGGAAACACTAATTAGAGAGTGCTAGGAATTACTCCTTGGTTACTGACCCTGCTGGTCCTTGCCCTTTAATGTCCTTGGCATATTGGAGGCATAGTGGGCATAATGGTAGAACATGGCTATTATTTGCCCTTTTGTGAGGAACGTGCCTTGTTACTTTGAAGTAGCCTTTCTGTGTGCACTTAGAATAAACTCTGGGTAGGTTCATTTTATACCGAATTTCACAGAGCTCTATTACTGTACATAGGGTTCATTATAAAATAGGTGGTTGCTCAGCTGCTGGTTGACTTTCTGCACTTACAGAGTGCTGTTCAAGGGGATTGCAATTGCTGTTGTTCTTGTCTGAGACTATGTGCACAAGTCCTTTCTGTAAATGCAGGAATGTCTTACTACTCTTTGGAGGGAAAACCCAGTGGACAGTCTGATGAAAATTGAGAAAATAAAAAGCATTACGTTTGTTCCCTATATGAGGAAAAATACCTGGTTTTAGGACACTGCAGTGTGTGCTCTGAGCAGACCTAAAAGCCATTACAGATTTTTTTGTTAACCATTTCTATCTTATAAAGACTATTCTATGTCTCAGCTACACAGCTGTAGCGTGCTTTGCAGTGTCAGGGTCAATGTACATACGTGATTTTTTTTTGTCTGGAGCTCCCTTATTTAAAGGCAGAACATCTCCTGAAAGCCTTCTGGGTCCACTCACATCTGCTGTAGAGACAAAGGATTTGTCTGGTTCAGTTATCTCCATCATTACTATTGAGTCATAAAGCTGTTGTATGATTCACTTCTTCCTCTTACGCACAAAGTTTGATTTTATTACCCTCTGCACCAGTTTAGCTTCCTCTCCTTAAACAATTATACTATCTTGCTAGGAGTGATAATCACTTCTTTTCTTTTTAATGTGTAAGATGACATGAGGGGCATTTTCTGAAGGGTATCCCTATTTCTAACATATGTGAGTGTGAACAGACAGACCTTCTCCAAGCATACAGGTCTGCATTTCTACCTGACTGACTATAAATAAATTGTTAAGGTACAATAGCCATTTCTATTTAAAATTTTTACATAACATTTCTGGAGCCAATATTGCAATGTTTGGATATGTGGTGTTGCTCTACCAGTGTTGATCACTCTCTACCCATTTAACCTTTTTCTTCTGCTTTAATCAGACGTGATTTAACCACTCCTGGCTGAAGCACAAGTACAATTGAGATTTACTGCTGTTTATCACATAGGCTTCATACCTTAAATGCAGAAATTTGAGAGAGCATTTAGCTGCTAGAATCAGGCACTTTCCCTTCAGGATTTCATAGAGCTTGCCAGGTTTTTAAGGCTACAATGCAGATGTATTTTTTCTGGAAACCTGCCCCCTCCCAGCATTTGAAATGATGGAACTCTGTTAAAAATTATTTATATCAAAAGCGTGATAATGAAATAATTTTTAAGACTAAAAGAAGCTACCTGGGTATCTATTGGTTTCTGAGAATATTCACATAAATCAGGTTAGTTGTGTTCTGGTGTAAATGGTGTCCCTGTTAGTCATCACAAGTCAATTTTTCATTTTTTTTTCCCTCATAGGAGCAAATTAACAGCATAATTAACTTTTGCACTTTGCCTTTGTCCTTCTGTCATTTTTATAAAAGGTCTCTTTATAACACTTTCTGTAACCTCCGTAGCCATTAATCAAAGTAAGATCAGTAAATATTCAGGCTCATCTAAGCAAAGGAAGGTGAACAAATATACCAGTGCAGAAGGAACTCTTATTCTGCAACATGCTGTCTACTGTACAAGGAACTTGTTGCAGGAGTACACTGTTGGGGAAATTTTATCCCTTTCTCTCTGTTAGCAATGACCAATGCACTTCAGCATCATCTGCCTGAATCACAGATCTGCAGCCCACAGGTTTTGTCACACAGTGGCAGATTGTGACAAAATAGCAGTGAAATAAAAGAATGTTCCAGTTACCAATCAAGGAGGAACGTCCAGTACCAGGAGCCTTGGTGGAGTGACAAGTGCCACTGTGATACCTCAGATGGGCTCCTGGAAATCCAGGAAGCAAGTCTGGAGGCTTACCAGTAGTTCTTTCTTATTTCTCTTGAGCAGAGACAATATATTCCCCAAGGACCCAAAATGTCCTTGTGACAGAAATTGTGGTACTTTTCAATCAGAAACAGCTCTCCTCTATGGAGAGAGCAGTGCAGGGAGTTTTGCTGTGTGACGATGACCTCTGTGCTTCCCTCGCACGTGCTGGTGCAGCCCAGGGCCCACGGCAGTGCAGCCCCCAGTGCTGCCCAAGCTTGCATTCCTCCTGGAAAATGGCCTTGCAGTGAGTTCTGGGCAATGATGCTACAGAGGTGGAGCCCTGGCCTGACTTACCTCCCTCAGCTCTTTTCAGATTTGCTTTATGCTGTGGGCATTGCTAGGAGAATCACAGTGCTCATCATTTCCAACTTGGAATTTGCTGCCGCACAAGCTCCTGGCTGCACTTCTGTGCTTCTGGCCACCTGCATGGCAGGGGGAATCATAGGGTGGTTTGGGTTTGATGGAGCCTTAAAGATCGTGTAGTTCCAGCTCCCCTGATGTGAGCACGGATCCTTACACTAGACAGGTTGCTCAAAGCCCCATCCAACTTGGCCTTGAACATTTCCAGGCATTCGGCATCCACAGCTTCTCTGGGCAACCTGTTCCAGTGCCTCACCACCCTCACAGTAAAGGATTTCTTCTAATCTAAACCTACATAGCAGTGTTTAATTTGGTCTGTACAATTTACTGAAAAATAATTATTTATGTGTTTTAATTGACTTTTTCCTTGCTTGTTTCCAGTGATAAGGGAAACCTCACTTTCGTTTTTTCAGTTATTTGTCCAGCATTCCTGCCCAGTTCTTTGCCCTTAGAGCCTGGAATCTGGATATAAATGTTGTAGGGTTTTTCTGATTTTTATTTCTTCTCTCCATGAAATGAGGATGAGAAAAAGCAGAGCCCAAATGTGTCTCCTGCTGGCAGCAGGCGTTTGAACTAGTTTAGCTTTGAAATTCCCCATATATTTGTTACATGCAAAAGGAATGAGATAGTTGAGCTCAGTCCTTTTGAAGTGCTCTGATAACTGGCAAGTACCTTTGTAGCTGAAGTGAAAAAGCTGATTCTAGAGTTTGCTGAAGAGAGAAAGCTTGTTAAGGTGAACTTGATGAGGAACCATCAGGAATACGTGTCTAAATTATGTATCAACTTTCTCATAACTGGATTTATTTCGATGATAAATTGATAGATTGAAAGTAAAAAAATCTGTGCTCTATCTGCCAACCAAAACTTGACGGATACAGCGAGTGCTTTTGAAATGAAAATTCACTTGTTAGAAATGGAAAATCCTCCTCTCCTACTGAGCACAGTGGAAGAGATGAATCTATTACATCCCAGAGCCAGCATCAGAGCGGTCAGAGAGTTACTCCTGACAACTTTGTAGAGTCAGTGCCATTTACAAAGAATGCCAGGGTGTGTTTTGGTCCATGTTTCTTCCAAGGACTGAGAGCAGAAACTGGTAGGCAAAAAAACCTGTTTTGTGCTCCGCCACAGACTGGTAAGGGTGGTTCACAGATTGGTAAGGGTGAAAACCAATTTAGTGTTTGGTTCCTTAGGAACCTTATCTTCAGTGCCGAGCTAACAATACTTGCTGCTGTAACACTAAGGCATTCTGTAAATGCAAAGTCCTATTTAGTTTTGTTAGGGCAGGAGAAATGCAACCTATTATAAAACTA